>JAUKNK010000377.1:1210000-1320000 GCA_030765055.1 Mantis religiosa | reverse complement strand
TTCCAATGATTGGGAGAAAGAGGTAGAGATATCAGTAACAAAAATGGAAAGTTGGACTCCCTTAGAGGTTATCCGAGATTATCCTATGATTCCCCGGGGGCGGCGAAAGCTGGAGGCGAAGAAGGTTGTCGCAGCGCTGACGTCCTTCAGAGTAGCTGATGCGTTGACATCAGAAACCACGTTGTACCAAAGCGGAGTAGATGTTCATGGCTGTAGAAAAAACTTAAAGATATGGCTACGCAGCAAAAGATCTGCAACACAACTTGTAAAACTCGTATGAGTAACAGGAAAGAAAAGTAATATCAAGTAATAATTTAAGTCCTTGATTAATTAGAGCCAAATGAAAAATTCAATGCCATGGCCGGGATTTGAACCACGGATCTACTGGTTTCCGTCCTGTGTAGTTTCTGGAAATAATGCATAAGCAGCGAGAAGAGAGCGTTTGTTTGATTGAAGCAAGAAGTCTAGTCCATCAAGGGTTACTAATAGCCAGACATTGAATAGAGCTGTAAATCTTCGCTAGAAACATATAGCATATTTTATGTCCTGTATTAATTACGCAAAGATCACGCGATAAGCTATAGAGAGCAGGTATCCTCTATAGTCTCTTGTGTACCTTAAGTGTCTAAAAGGCATGGTATGTCGTATAGTGGTAAGATATTTTAAAAAAATATAACAATAAAATAATGTTACTGTAAACGAAGGCGTTCTGTAACTTCAATGTAATCACCACGAATATAAACAGTATCAACCCAGGACTGGAAACTCCATTATGAAATACAAGAGTGAAGCGGTGATGAAACATCAAAGCACGTACTTACATATATACAACATAAGAGTATCACACACAATGCAAGATAAAATTCATAAAACAATAATACTGGAACAGAGGAAAAACTAACGGTTCTGATAGGAATTGTATAGGATTTTTGTACGTTTTAATCACATAAGCAAGAGGAGGTTTGACATTAACTCATTTAAGAAAAATAAAGCACGTGAAACAGAATACAGAGAAAGCACTCGTGAGGGTTTTGAATGGCATGCACAGCAGAGAGAAGAAAAATTTCGCTGACTCAGGTTCGACTTCGGGCCATGTGAGAAATGATACATGAAACAGGAAGTTTAGCGATGCAGATTGGCAACGAAAAATCATTCAGTCCGAGAATTAAATTGAAGGTGAAATATAGTGTGTAACTAATGCGCATAATACAAAATAAAATGAGGTGTTCTAGGAATGTGAAAGAATTTGTCAATGGGTGAAAGAAAAGAAGGAACATTTGTGCAGGATCCAGATGAACTTCAGTGTGAAATGCATGATTATCCTAAGTCAGACACACAAGACGGTAAGCAAAGATCTGGTTATCATATACTAAGAAAAGCAAGTTACTACCAAGAAGGTATTAACAGGTAGGGTAATAGTAGGAAACACAAAACTCATACTCACAAGATTTCAAACTCCTTAGCGAACTCAGAACATAGAAACAGAAGAGGTAAACATTCATCTTCTGAGTGAGTGTTTAATAACAAAGTAGAAAATAACAAAATGAGTGTATACATCAAAGCACCAATATTTCAACATTTTCGGATTGAATATGCTAGGTCAACTATCACCAAAGAACTAATCACGGTATTGACAAACAATAGCATGGGGAGTGTAACAGAACTGCTTGTCTGGTACCTACTCGCGAAAAATCGTAACCAGGCACTTCAAAATTAAAATCGAACTTCATGACGTTCCTGGCCTTAAATGTGCCTAATATGATCACCAGTAGAATAAAATGTGTAGCATTTATGTTTGAAAACTATAAAAAGTACATTTATCTAAGCTCTAGTAATTAAACATTACTAGTTATCAATACCAAATGTTTTCAACAAAAGCCATAACGCATCATAAAATGCCGTACAAAATGTACTCTAAATCTAAATTTAATCCAACCTTCAACTTCATTTCAGAAATATGAACTTAATAGACACTAGGACACTGCAAAAAGAAGTAGTTGTCTAAGACTAAAAGCGGTGACCCCAATAATGATCCGAAATTATGCAGACAGTACAATGTGAGACTAGTATTCATAGCTTACCTCAAAGCCTTAGGAAAAAGAAATTCATTTATCACATCCATTACATTTATAAACCTTAAGTACTATTGGAAAAAGTACATATCTACACAGGTTGCACCGTTGCCAGAATATATAAAAATATTCAAAGGAACTAGTTTTCATTAAAAATGTACTAAATAACCATGGCTTTAAAACTAAAATATTCTCTTTTGTATTCTTATATATGTAACCAACATAGTCATCACAGACTGGCAGATATGAATATGTGAAGAAGTTGAAAAGTGCATATATTCTTATTTTGTTTGTTAAAATAGATCAATGTGTTTGCACCAGTGGCACTAAATAATTGTAGAATTCATTTACGACACTTGCAATTTTCATAATGGGCAATAAATGAGTTACATCAATAAGTCATTGAATTCTCAAGAAGCTGTTTCAGGTGGCAATAAAATATAAACAATGATTGCTGAAAAATAATGCTACATAGAGGAATTGATACCTAAACATGCTTAAAGTGCGGAATGGTATTAATCCATGATATTAAAGATGATTATAAATTTAAATTGTCTCTATTAACATGCCATGAACATTGCGCTTTTAGTTTAACTTTTCCTTGTAGTAAAACAAAAAGGATAGATACAATTACAAATAACATATGCAGGAATGTGCAATGTTTTAGAAATGGCTGCCATATTGTGAAATTTATCGTTTTGGGGGAGGGAGAGATATATATCCATGCTCATTCTTGTGCAATACTTTGATTACATGTAGGTACTGTAAGTACAATAAAACAATTTAAGTAAAAACGTACAGCCAATGAAAACAAATTAGCTTTTGTGCTGAAACGTTAAACACAAATCTGAGCACGTTTTACGCAAACCAGATCTACATGTTACAGTTAGCAAAGGGAGCATAAATTAACCAGTTTCTACAAAACAGCATTTAAAGATGGGCATTTCAGATCATAAAACAGCAAAGTATATAAGGGGAAAAACATAAACCAGGTATGTGACCGGATCAAATCCCTGAAGACAATTAACAGGGACCAGTGCCAACCACAAGATGATACACTGTGGTGGTGGAACGGCATTTTTGGAGGTATGGGATCGAACCAGGAAACCAAAGTAAAAGCCACGCGAGATGACTACAAACTCCAGAATGAAGGCGAAATTATAGATGATCCTCGGATGGTTGCAGAGGTTTTTAGTCAGTATTATGCTGGGGTACCAAAATTGATTGTAGGGGAGTCAAAAGTAACGGAAGGTAAAATAATAAGTAATAAATCATATCCGACTATCTTTCTTGCACCCACAACAGAAGATGAACTTCACACTATAATATAAAGCATGAAAAATAAAAGCTCTACTGACTTGGATGGTTTTTCAAATTTCTTGGTAAAACAATGCTTTGCCCACTTAGTAAAACCATTAGTGCACTTAATAAATTTATCATTGAGTGGAGGTAGGTTTCCAGACTGCTTTAAGATGGCAAAAATAAAGCCAATGTATAAAAAGGGATCAAAATTGGAATTTCAAAATTTTAGACCCATCTCACTGCTATCGATCTTTTCCAAAATATTAGAAAGAGTGGTTTTTATTAGATTGTGCAACTTTATTTCAAAATTTAATGTAATTTCTGATCGGCAGCATGGCTTTCAAAAAGGAAATCCATTAATACTACACTTATACAGTTTATAGACGAAGTGCACCAAAAGCTTGACAATTCAGAAAAATGTATTGGAATATTCCTCGACCTGTCTAAAGCTTTCGATTTAGTTGATCATGGAATACTATTAAAGAAATTATCTCATTACGGAATTAGGGGAACTGCAAATAACTGGCTTGTCTCCTACTTTAGAGAGCGAAGGCAAATAATAGAAACAGAGTTTGTTGATAAAACTACAAAGG
Source organism: Mantis religiosa (assembly GCA_030765055.1). Lineage (NCBI taxonomy): Eukaryota > Metazoa > Arthropoda > Insecta > Mantodea > Mantidae > Mantis > Mantis religiosa. Next base: position 1,316,033 of record JAUKNK010000377.1, on the reverse strand, counting down.
AAATAAAAACTATAAAATCAAAAGCTGCTAGCATAAACTGTGGAGTTCCGCAGAGTTCAGTTTTAGGGCCATTGCTATTTATTTTGTATATTAATGATTTGGCACTTTATTCACAAAATTCTTTAAAATGCTCCTTATTCGCAGATGATACGAGCCTTTTGATATCAGGTCAAAATGATGACGAACTCAAAGAAAATGTAATAAATAATTTGAAAGAAGTATCAATTTGGTTTCAAAATAACAAATTATTTATAAATAAGGATAAGAGTCAGGCATTGGGTTTTAATAATAAAATCAATAAGGCAGTTAATTTACGTGACATTATAATGGATGATAATGAAATTAAATATACAGGAAAGACAAAATTTTTAGGAGTTTGGATGGACGACAGTCTAAATTGGAATATACATATTGAAAGTATAATGAAGAAATTAAGTAGCATTTGTTTCCAAATATCAATTTTGAAGCACAGTGTAAATTTGAATACATTAAGAATAGCGTATTTTGCAATTTTTCATTCATTAATTTCTTATGGTATAGCAGTATGGGGAAATAGTAGTAGCATTATCAAAGTATTTAGAATCCAAAAAAGGGTAATTAGAATTATTATGAATTTTAAGAGAACAGAGAGTTATAAGCAATGGTTAAAAAAATTAGGCACATCGTTATTACCAAGCATTTACCTTTTAGAAATAATAGTACAGGTTAAAACGAACTTAGATAAATTTCAAAAAAGCAATGATATTCATGACCTTAACACGAGAAATAGTTCAAACTTACATGTCACCTATCATAAAAAGAAAATGTATGAGCACAGTTTTAAATTCAACGGAATTCATATCTAAAATAAACTGCCAACTGAAATAAAAAACATTGAGTCCTTCACAAAATTTAAAACCACATCAAAGAAGTACTTGTTACAAAAGTGTTACTACTCAGTAGAAGAGTATTTAAATGACAAAAGGTAGGAATAAAAGGAATGTAAATTTTAATTATTAATTTAGTTATTATACTTAACTTATTGTAATTCTTGTTTCTTGTTACTATTTTTGTGTAGTTAGTAATTTGACAATTCCACATCACCTTCACAAAGTTTAAAAACACATCAAATAAGTATTTGTTACAAAAGTGTTACTACTCAGTAGAAGATTATTTAAATGACAAAGGGTAGGAATAAAAGGAATGTAAATTTTAATTATTTATTTGGTTATTATGCTTAACAACTTATTGTAATTCTTGTTTTTTGTTACTATTTTTTGTGTAGTTAGTAATTTGACAATTCCACATCATGAATGTATGATTTACGGATGCAATAAATGAATATGAATATGAATAACTTTACCTCTCAAGAAAAACAATTTTTAGAGAGGCCGGCGTCTCCGCCAGATGTAACGTTCACGGTTGCGCCAACTGGCAGGTAAATTACAGTTTCCCATTGAACGTCACTAGAGGGGGGGGGCGAGTTCAGGAAGGAGATGTTCCTCCCAAGGTCTGGGTTACCAGGCAGGTTTGGCTTAATTTAGAATTTGTCATGTAGTTCTGGTTAAATAGTGATTATTCTAGAATCTACCCAAAACCAAAAGAAATTATCTATACGAGGACAACTGTGGCTTTTACCTGGCCTAAGGTTCCTGCTCCTGGCTTTATGATGTTCATTCTGGAAGATTATAGACGTGGCCGTCAGAGAATCGGGCGACGCAGATTCCGATAGCACGTGCGAGACTACTCCCCCCTGGGCCAAGACCCGGGGGTTTAAATGTCGAAACTCTGCCGAAGCAGCGACTGACTCACTGTATCGTCAGCTGTGTCAGTAGGGTTTTCGACCTCCGAATAACAGCCCAACACAATTACGCAACACTCACAATTACGCAACACTCGCTACTCAGCGACAACTCGCTCTCTCGATCCGACTAAGAACTCAGGACTGAAAACGGAGAACTGCCCTAGTCGTCCAACGCGACGCTTATAGAGGCAGATCGGTGCATTTCGAAGCTTCGCGGCTCAGGACACTCATCTCGATAGTTCCAGACGTCAGGGGGAGGGGAAAGAGACGGTACAGTGGCTCGTGACACTTTTCTAACCATCCCCTCAGTGAGCATCACAAGATAAACGGGTAGGCGTGATCTGAATGCTCCTGTCCCCCACCCAGCTGCCAGTTGGTCGTGCCTTCCGATAATTGGGTGACAATAAAATGTCCAACGATAATGTAAGAGAAGAATTATAGATAGTATCTCGTAAGTAACGTTGCTTTTTAAGAAAAATACTTATTTGAAATGTATTCTGGCAAGCTATTACCTATTTTCAAAGTATAGACCATTAGATTCTATAGTCTTTGAGCCATTGTTCAGCGAGTCTTATTATCCCACGATGGTACCAGTCTCTGCTTTCCGATGCGAAGAATTCGGTGACACCCACTTGCACTGCTCGAAGCTGTCAAAATTTCTTCCATGGGGCAAGGTGGGCCATGGATCGCAAAAGATGATAATTAGATGGTGCGAGATCAGGGCTGTATGCTGGGTGTGGTAGCAGTACGATTCCTCCCAATTCCTGAATTTTTCCCATGGTTGTTCGTTCAGTATGAAGTGTTGCATTTTCCTGGTGCAATAGTACTCTATTTGGGTTAACTAATGCTGGGTATCTCCGTCTCAAAATTTCATGAACTCGTTCAAGTTGTTGAGAATAAAGATCCGCGTCAGTCGCCCGCCCGTTTGGAGCAAACTCCCAGTGAATCAGACGTACAAAATCCCACCAAACACACAACATTACTTTGGGATCGATTTGATTTTTTTTAACGATGGGATCGATTTGATTTTTTTTAACGATGACTTAGGCAGGTTGGCGGCGATCAAGCCACTGTTTCGAGGCTTTAGAGTTTCGGTAGTATATCCATTTTTCACCATAAGTGACAATTCTCCTGAGAAATCTATCATCCATGGGATTGTGGATAAGCTGACGACAGATGTCTACCCTACGTTCAGCCTGTTGACGTGTCAGTTCATGAGGTACAGATCTACAGCTTCTGTATGATTTTCCAAAAGTTTTAATGTGGCGTTGTATGGTATCTTTTGTTGCACCAAGCTTTTTCTGAACGCCAATGGGTACATTTTTGCGGATTTTCTCGCAAAACTTGGCAAATATCCTCAATATTCCATACTTTGTCTTCCAGAACGTGGTAAATCTTTAGTGTTGTCGTCTCAATTATAGAAACGTTGGAACCAGCGTTGTACCACACGCTCGCTAACGCTCCTTCCACTTCACATATTCATGGACCTGCGGCAGAGGCCTTATAATCTTGTTTCCAGTGGTGTTGTAGAAGAACCCTAAGTTCAAACTTTGTTATCTCCATTTTGTGATTGTTTATTAATAACTGAAGACTGATACATGCTGGCAATGTACACAACACTAAGCTATGGTATCCTGTAAATAGCACTGCCAAACCAAAGAAACCCAATAAACTTTCCACGTTACTTATGAGACAACCTAAGAGAAATAGCTTCTCTGGAAGAAAACAGTATACATTATGGAATGAATAGAAGCAACACGTCGAAATAATGCCACTAGAGAGGTTTCCAGGACAAATTTAGTCGCGTAAGCACTAGCAAGAAGAAAAACAACAAGATTTTGTATATATCTTAAGGTTTGCCAGTTATGCAATAGTCATTTAAAATAAACAGGGCTTCAGAGGCTATTCCCAGAAAATTTAAGATATCGACTTAACTTCTCATGAAAATATCTTAAACATATAGTAGAATCATTAAACTACTCTTTCACAAAATCAAAATTTTAGAACAATTTTCCCTCTGAAAGAAAATTTGGGATGGATAATTTTTAAACCCTTCGTGTCAAATCCCTAGAATATGCAGGACATAAATTTCAAGTATGGCATTTAACTAACTTTTCGTTATGTTAAGCTGTCCTCCCCCCACACTCACTCACTCAGTCACTCACTCACTCAGTCACTCACTCACTCACTCACTCACTCACTCACTCACTCACTCACTCACTCACTCACAGACTTTCTCAGAAAATGTTCTTTATTTATTTAGGGACTTTCAAATCGTGTATTTCCGTTAAAATTTCTGTATAGAATTTTAGGATGAAATAAAATACTGTTATAGTACGTAACAGAGTATAGTACATAGCAAAGAAATTACAAATTTGCTCATACAAAAGTTTGTTTTTCGCTGCATCTCACGTTTACCATGGTAATATATCATGATATATTTATTACTTCAAGTGCACAATATTTTAATACAAATGTTAGGTTATTTTTTAAATCAGTGTATTCTAGGCAGTTATCCTTACCTACGTATTTGCCTTTCTGTACTATCTGTTTTTATACTCTTATTAGAATGTGGACTTTAATCGTAGAATTGCTGGCGGCTCTTTGGATGTAGATATGTATTGTCACCGTGTGGCATTGTTGTGCTGCTGCCACAGGCCGGAGCTGGCGCTTGACAGGAGAGAAAAAGACAAAGAGAGGCTCTAGAGCGTTCTGTCCATTGTTGCTGCTGCTAAAGTTCTCGAAAAGTCTGCGGATTTCTAGAAACAATGGCTTGGGAGGTATAAATACCCGCAAGGTGTTAGAAGCGGCAGTTGTTTGTTGGTTATTGCGACAGTCGACGATTGAAGTGCACCGCAGTGATTTCTTTCATTTTTCTTGCAGAAAAACACCGAGTCAGCCTCGAGGACAGCTGATTGTCAATTTCACGTATTTTTACTGCAGCAAAAGTTGTTCTAAATTTCTGCAAACCAGATTTCCAAATCTACGTAACCCTCGCAATCACATTATGTACCTACACGTATATACACTACTGGAAATTGAAATAAGAACACCGTAAATTCATTGTCCCAGGAAGGGGAAACTTTATTTACACATTCCTGGGGTCAGATACATTACATGATCAAACTGACAGAACCCTAGGCACATAGACAGGGGCAACAGAGCATGCACAATATCGGCACTAGTACCGTGTATATCCAACTTTCGCAGCAATGCAGGCTGCTATTCTCCCATGGAGACGATTGTAGAGATGCTGGATGTAGTCCTGTGGAACGGCTTGCCATGCCATTTCCAGCTGGCGCCTCAGTTGGACCAGCGTTCGTGCTGGACGTGCGAACCGCGTGAAACGACGTTTCATCCAGTCCCAAACATGCTCAATGGGGTACAGATCCGGAGATCTTGCTGGCCAGGGTAGTTGACTTACACCTTCTAGAGCACGTTGGGTGGCACGGGATACATGCGGACGTGCATGTCCTGTTGGAACAGCAAGTTCCCTTGCCGGTCTAGAAGTGGTAGAACGATGGGTTAGCTGACGGTTTGGATGTACCGTGCACTATTCAGTGTCCCCTCGACTATCACCAGAGGCGTACGGCCAGTGTAGGAGATCGCTCACCACACCACGATTCCGGGTGTTGCCCTGTGTGCCTCGGTCTTATGCAGTCCTGATTGTGGCGCTCACCTGCACGGCGCCAAACACGCATATGACCATCATTGGCACCGAAGCAGAAGCGACTCTCATCGCTGAAGACGACACGTGTCCATTCGTCCCTCCATTCACGCCTGTCGCGACACCACTGGAGGCGGGCTGCACGATGTTGGGGCGTGAGCGGAAGACGGCCTAACGTTGCGTGGGACCGTAGCCCAGTTTCGTGGAGACGGTTGCGAATGGTCCTCGCCGATACCCCAGGAGCAACAGTGTCCCTAATTTCCTGGGAAGTGGCGGTGCTGTCCCCTAAGGCACTACGTAGGATCCGGCGGTCTTGGCGTGCATCCGTGCGTCGCTGCGATCCGGTCCCAGGTCGAAGGGCACGGACACCTTCCGGCAACCACTGGCGACAACTTCGATTTACTGTGGAGACCTCACGCCCCACGTGTTGAGCAACTCGGCGGTACGTCCACCCGGCCTCCCACATGCCCACTATACGCCCTCGCTCAAAGTCCGTCAACTGCACACACGGTTCACGTCCACGCTGTCACGGCATGCTACCAGTGTTAAAGACTGCGATGAAGCTCCGTATACAACGGCAAACTGACTGACATTGACGGCGGCGGTGCACAAACGCTGCGCAGCTAGCACCACTTGACGGCAAACACCGCGGTTCCTGGTGTGTCCGCTGTGCCGTGCGTGTGATCATTGCTTGTACAGCCCTCTCGCAGTGTCCGGAGCAAGTATGGTGGGTCTGACACACCGGCGTCAACGTGTTCTTATTTCCATTTCCAGGAGTGTAGTTATTGTGACGCTAGACAGGAGGTTTAATTGTAAGCCCACCATCCAGTAAAAGTCGCATAATGGATCTAGAACACTGACGTCCACCGACAGAACAGTCAGCGAGAGCAGGTCTAACCTTCTTTCTCTCCTGTCTCCTTCCAACTCCTGTACTCAGGGATCTCATCACTCCTGTTACTTGATGGAATATACCATGTGGATCGTCCGTCTGAGTACAGCTGACTGTAAAGTACAGTGACAGTTATACGCGTATTAAGTATGCATAAAGAAATTAACACTGAAAATTAAGTAAATGATTATACGCGCAATGTTAATTCCAAATGTATCCCTTAACTCGGTGTTAGCAACAGATAATGCCTTTTACTATAATACAGAAGTAGATGAATTTCCGTCAAGTTCTTTAAGAAGATATATGCTTTCTTGGTGATAAGATCAGAATATCCTATTTGATAAAAATAGCACCAAAACAAAATTGTATGATTTAATTCTAGTCATTAAGCCGATTCAGAAGAACTTTTTGTTTGACCAAATGTTTTTAGAATATAACCATGCAACCTTAGGGCTTCCTCCGTTACATTCGGATCTGTATCCTATAGAATTAATATAAACAGATGCCAAACAATAGTTTACTTGCAGAAATGTAACCTTTAAAATGAAAAACGAAATGTTTTACCGCCAATGATTTAAGAACATCGGAAAAATGGAATTGGAAAATGTGTGCCACCATGTGATGAAATAAAACAGAAGTATTAGAAAAAAATATGCACTAACTGAAGAAAAACCTGGAAAGAATTATAACTGAAGATAATGGGATGGAAATAGTGACGAGAGTAACAGTGATAATGACACAACAGATAAAGATATGTTAGACGTAGAATAATTAAAGTAAGATTAAACGCAAAATTGTTTAACACGGTGGTAAGTTGTGTGTAAGTCAAAGAACTCTCTGGAACTATAGTTTTTAAGTTGTTGGAGACTGTACGACTTCCCTGAATAGCGACACATGAAATAACAATCCAGTGATACTTTAGAGGGTGAAGTCATCGCAGTGAGATGTCACTGCCACTGAAGGCCAGGGAAAACTGGTATGAGACTCGTATCAAAGTTTTCATTTAAATATTTCAGTGTTCAAGTACCACTGCGCGGACTATACCATCGTCTAGAGATGGCCTTGTTTGCGTAGTTGCCTTTCTGCCACCTATTTTTATTTCTTTTGTACCGTGGGTGGTACTTTAGAACCTGGTAGCTGTTTTCTTGGCAGTTGACGGAAACCACAGTTTGTCCCGTTGAGACTGCCAAAATGCAAACCCATATAATTATGTTACCTATGAGGCTACAAACGCTAACAAGAGCCAAAGAAACAAAATGTTATTTTTATTTATTTATTGTGCACAATTGCAAGGGCACATTTGCGCTCTCCCACCAATATTTCCAACTTAACGGTTTATTTTGGGTTGATTTAAGCAAACGCAATTGTGGAACATATGTATTTGATATATTGAATGCGGAAACGAGAAGCAACAATGGGCAGAAAATTGTAGGGTACAATGGCAGCACCCACATAAGCATTTTGAGAATTAGAAGGCATATGAGGCGGAGCTAGGGAGGGCTTGGCTAGAGCGACAGTCCTATCATAGGCGTGCAGCGTTGCCTAGCTCGGAACGCACAGCACAATCGTGAGAAACAGAGATTTCTCTTTTTCACGCGTACAAAATTTCTACTGGAATTTTGAGATTCTGATATGCCTTAGTATATGCGACAACTATTTTTGAGGCAGCCTCTACAAAGGCCATTTTTCTATGGCTTATGTTTTTCGAGTTATCGCTTCGAGAGTAAACACTTGACACTCGTATTTGTGCTTCAACTTACAACCTCGCCCTATATTATTCCTTTTCATTGCGCCGTTACGGAGGAAGACATTACGAAGTGTCGTTAGGAACTGCATATATTTCATAAATTAACTGACCACGGATTACTGCAGTCCAGGAGCGCGCGCGCACTCGTATTCTTTGAAGTTCGGTTTAAGACCACTACGTAACGCAAATTTGAGTATAAGGTGCTTAGTGTAACTGTGACAATAAGCAGAAAATTCATATGTTTAAAATGTGTTTGTTTTTTTCAGCTGTTAACAATGTAACTTTCAAAACCTGGTACCAGTGGCGCAGGCACTAAGGGTGCAGTACTTCGCTCGCAGGCCAGAAATATTATTTTTGAAGTGTACAGTTTCTTTAAGAGATTTCACATGAGAAAGTGCGTGACTGGATCAGTTTTTCACAAAGCCAGGAAGTGACGACCAGAGCGTAAAAAGTGACTGTGCTTACTGTGTCGCTTATTGTGAAACAAGACAAAACTTCCAGCAGAGAAATGGATGACACCTTATTTTATTTAAGCTAACAGCTCCTCTACAGGAAGTCGTTCTCAGAAATCCAGGTACTTTATTTTCAATAAATACGCATGTCAATATTGAATGTTACATTTTATAATGTTATCATAATTATCCTTTGCTGCGTAAGTTTACGTTCTGTCAGTTTGTCCGATGACAAATAGCTATATTACTTTCCTCGTTCCCTCACCTTATCTTCCGCTCTTTGGCTCATCAGATGGCAACAGCGTAGCCACCCTGTGTATACATTGGTTCAGTTCATATGTCTTCTAAAGCCGTGTGCCTCATTTGCCTCTAGGTGTCTGAATGTAAAATCTTACGGCAGAATTATTGACGGGTAAGAGTAGAATTTTATAACTAGCAGGAATGTAAGTTAATAAATAATTACAACAAAGAATTTCTATGTGTTAAAATCAATGCAAAATGTAAGAAGGTCATTTCCAACCCTTCGTTACGAAACAGGTCGGTCGTTAGCCAACATCGGTGTTGGAGAAAGGCAGTAGTATAAATAAGTATATCTAGGGCAGTTACGGTACCTGTCAACACATTCATCAAGAAATCTATTAGTTTACTGGTCAGATAACTGGAATTCAGATACGTTGTGAAGCAAGATATTTGGGGAAATAAACACATATATCAGTTCTGAAAAATATAAAGGGAATGAAATTTCTAGCAGTTTTGTCACAAAGTAGATTATCTTTTTGGATGCGAATGAGGAGTAAGATTTGGCGACATATATGTAAAAACTTAGATGGAAAGTCATTAAGTGGCTCATTTGATAAATGAGCGTGCATTTCTAAAATATGTCTTTTTCTTCGTGTTTTAAAATCTCTGAGAAGTGTTTATTGTGATCAATTATCGACAGTACGTAGCGCCTAAAGCCCACGTTGGGGTTATTACAACGGTCGCGGAAAGAGAATTCTTGGATTGCATTTCAGCAATTCCCACAAGTTACGCAAACTTCTATTGTTATTACAGAAAGTTTTAACTGTACGTCAGAAACTTGCAGATATAATAACTAAAAAATTACAATTTCTGGTGCTACGATGAGAAACTAATTCTATACTGATACCGAAATTATTGATGAGTAATATTTGTAATTTTCTGAAGAAATGATAGAAAGATAGATAAATAACTGGAATAAATAATTTTTATAATGAAATAAATTCATAAGGTAACAAGGCACAGTTAGTTATTACCGGGGATCTCCTTGTAGAAACAGCAGCTAGTGAAAGGCCGTTTAACAATGAAAAATATACTCAAGACATACCTAGTAATCAGTGGTTAAATTTTCAGGAAGTCGCAGGGACTTCTTAATCTGTTTCTGAAAAATAGAACGGAAGTGTGGTTCTTACGATTTAACAAGTCAGAGTAATCGTGTTTCAGACACAAATTAGCAGCTTTAGGATTGGAAACGCATGTAGGAACGTTGTTGGGAGTAATAAGTAGGCGGGATTTAATTAAATATAAAATTTAGTTCTTCAACATCAACATTCGGCCACTCACTTCAAATAGATCATTATTACTCTACATAAAATTTATCAAACAACTGTTGATTATCGTCACATCCGCGAACACGCTGAGAAAAATTAATTCATAATTCAGTACTGGGGTAACAGGTATCCGATTCCCTAGGAGAACGAGGTTTGAGGTGCTCACATCACTTCACCATCTTGGGGCATCGAATTGCCTAGGACTACCAGGAACCGAGAAGAACACATTGCAATTCAAACCCTGTAACCGACAAGAGATGGAAGGGATACAATCCAGTAAGACTATAGCTCAGGTTACATAGGAATAACAAGATCAAGAAAGAAAAAGGATGATGACAGTTCATGAGCAAACAGGATACGGAATATAGAGGTATTTATTTCAGAATAACTTCATTTAGATGTGGTTAAGAAAGTGGAAGAAGTTCAGTGAAAATCTTTCTGTAGAAATAATGGGCGTTCAGATTGCAAACTTCTTGTACTTTAGGCGAGAGCATGAATGCACCGGGGAGTATGAAAGCGTGTGAAGGAGGGGCAGTGTTCTGTGTTAAATTTTGAATCGATTTTCTTCATTTTTTAAATTTATTTCCTCTAACGTTAAGTCATATCGAAATGGGTAAAATGATGCTCAAATGTTTCCAGGGTACTTAGAGCTTAGAGTTGGAAGACATTCATCTTTCACAATAAGGGAAAATCCCGGGAAAAGGATCCTATTCCATCAACTCACTCCCACCGAGATTCGAACTCGAGATCTCTTGAACGTGAAGAACACACTCTATCACCTACACTAAGAGGCAAGCTGGGTTTTCTTCATTTGCCTGTGAAAAGAGGAAAGAATTTGTCGAAAAGGATAAGGAAACTCTAGCATTAGAAAATTTGAAAACAAAAATCAATGCTTGTGCGACATTTTAATAAAGACATATTGAGGTAAAGTCTGTCTACTCAACGCAAGTGCACGGCGGCCGCTTTCTTTGAGGAACCCTCATAATCGTTTTACAACATGGACCCTCCTCCTGACGGTCCCCTCTACAGGGTTGCAATATTTTAACATCACCGTCTTGCACCTAATGAAACAGAACAACTGGAAGTTGGAACTTTGGCAACTGAGACTCCACGCGGAGTAGACATGCAACTGTCATTTTCAGAAAAATCGGGGTTGCTATTGGTCCTCAACGACAGTGTTCCATTTCTGAAGTGTGGAGATAGCTTTATGACGGTCATTAGTGGGCGGGCGGCTCAGGTTCCTTTGACTCGGAACTGCACATGCGTTAAGTAAACGGACTTTAACCCACCGGGATACGGCAGCATTTTGTGTCTGCGCGTCAGTTCCACCCCCACCCCAAGCCAGGAAGGGAGGGTAACAATTCGCTTCCTAGAGGGGTGGTGGTTTGCTCCGGTTTTGACCACGGATTTGCTGGGCGAGTCCTTCTTCTTAGCGTGGAGTTGACGATGGATGGATCTCCCCAGATCGGTTTTTGCTAAGTGTATAGAGTGCGGCAACGTGAGCAAGGTAAAATAAGAAGGTTCGGTGCAAGAGTTATGTATATTGTAAGTAGAGAGCATTATTTCTAATAAATAATTAGAGTGCGAGAATTATCTGCTCCTTGTGTTTTGCCTCTCACTAGCCGAGCAACGCCCGATATCAGGTCTGGCAACGAAGGTCTCAGTGAAAACCAAATCGTGACCTGACAATATATGTTACAGAATACATTTTTTTTTTCATTTACATCCTCCAACGTAAAGTCATATCGGACGGTGAATGAATTGGGTGAAAGGATGCTCAAATGAGTCCAGGGTCCATGGAACTTAGAGTTACCCGACATTCGTCTTGAATGATAAGGGAAAACCCCGGAAGAAACTTTATCCAGGTAACTCACCCTGACCGAGATTGGAACTCGGGACCTCTTGAACGTGAGGCAGAAATGCTACCATCTACGCTAGCAAGGCGGGAGTATACTTTACAGGTGGTAAAAGTAGAACCAAGTTATTTCGTTGCCCATGTCTGCTATTCTCGGCATTATTGCTTCCATACCATAGATTGTCACCACACTTAGTGTAATATGTATAACCAGGGCTTCTTTTTTCAGCTGGAACGCACCGGAATGCGTTCCGGTAAACTTACAGCCCCTACCGTACCATTTCCTTAAAATTAGTAGGATTAGAGAGTACAGCCTATACATGAGCAAACCATAATGCAAGGATCAAACAAGCAGGCTGTGGTAAGATGCAATCCTCTTCTGTGCGTCTGCTTAAGTATAGTGCAGTACTGTTATTTCCCGAGAGTAGAGTCTGATAGGTCTTAGATTTTTAGATTTTCTGTACAATATGATCGAGCGAGAGAGTTCCAGTAATTTTTTTCACAAAACACCAAGTATAACTAAAAATAACTAACAAACATGCAGCATACTGAAATAACAGAGTTCACGTCTTTATGGTATGATCCAGCGATCTTAGGGATAGTAAGTTCAAACGTAGAGGCACCCGATTATGAATGTGATTACTCCGGCTTGATTATATTTTGTAAGCAATGGTCTGAATTCACGCATATTCCGTGGCTCGGAAGTGATATACTGACCACGCTATACCACAACTCCATGTTTGGGGACACGACCCGGTCTTAGGCAGTGTAAATGTCTTATAGGCAGGTAAACCAGCTGGCTTATCCGACATAACTGTGATCTCCTACACCACTGACTATTACAAATAACGGATGAAACCTGAGTTTTAATGTTGTATGACAACACCATGTCTGGAGAGAACTTTCTTGCACTAAAGCTAAAGTTTCTCTCTGCATTACAGAAATTAAAATTACTCTTGTTGTTCGCGTATGCATGGCATCTTCCACCTGAAAGAGATGAAGAAAATAAAAGCTGCTTTACAGAGGAAATCTTCGCGTTGACGGAGTATGACCTCTTCTCCGTCGAGCCGCAGGACCTTCCTGCCGACGTCGACAGTCGCCTCGTGGCTCCTGAGGGCATATAGTCCCAGAATCACCTCCTCAGCCACCTTCGCAACGAACACCCACAGACGCACGGCACTCCGTCCCAAGGTCAGCTCCAGCAGGGCCTCCTCCACAGGCATGGTGTCGCCCAATGCCGTCACAAGCTCGTATGGTCGGCTCGGCTTCCTCGTCGTTAAACCCTTCGCCAAGTCAGGTCTGATGATGGTCACGGCTGCCCCAGTGTCCACCAGCACACGGCACGGCTTTCCTCTTACCCAGCCGTCCGCGATGAGGTTGTCATCCATCCGCCGGCTGACGGCGCGGATTGTCACTCGAGGGGATGTTGGTAATGGCGCCGACGTGCCCTTCTCCACGCCGGGCCTTACTCGTTCTTCCGGCCGCTCTTCCTGGTGTGGGCAGTCTCTCTGCAGGTGTCCGGGCTGTCCACACCCCCAACACAGGCCACTAGGTGTTCGCCGGCGTCCCTCAGCTGGTCTTCTGTTCCGGCGTAGCGGACACTCCTCGTTCTCGACGTCGGGATAGATGTTTCCTTGGCCGCCTCCATCCTTAATGACGCTGTCAGCGCCTCGTGGATGGTTTTATAATCGCCGAGCATTAGGCGCTGACGAATCTCCGTGTCCCGTACCCCGTCGACAAAGTTGTAGGCGGCTTCCCGGGATACGAACTCCAGTGGCAGGTGAACCAAGGCTTTGCTAGCCAGCTGCTCAATCGCTATGGCGAACTCCTGCAGCGTCTCCCCCGGCTGCTGTGACCTTGCCTTTAGTTGGCTGCGGTACGCTGCGGCTAAGCGGTGGTTCCCGAAACGATTCTCCAGGGCCTCCCAGATGTCCTTGGGCGCCGCCGTTGTCTGTACCGCGTTTAGGACTTCCGCGGCCCGTCCCTGGAGGCTGGCTATTAACTGTGTGGCCTCCTCCTCCGGTGACCATCTGTTGTGCTTGGCCACTGTGTCGAACTGGCGGCGAAAGACCTCAAATGTTGACGCGCCGTCATATTTCGGCGGTTTGACGCGCGCAGATGTTGTGTCGCGTCCCGACGCGTCGGCCTTCAAATCCTTCAGTTTCCTGCCGACGACGTCCTCTACCATGGCGTTCAGGGACTTGACGTTGCTGTCGGCCTTTCCTTCCAGCTCATTAACGCGGCTTGCCAGGTCTCCGACGCGTTCGTCCACTTGGCCGATCCGCTTGCCGAGCCCCGTGACGTCTTCCCTCACGCCGGCCAACTGTTCCTCAAATTTGGCGGCGAGGGTCTCGTTCGCAACCTTCATTTCTTCCATCTTCTCCGTGAGGTTATCGTTAGCCGTCTTCATTTCTTCCAGCTTTGCGGCCAGGTTGTTATTTGCCGCTTCTGTTTTTGTAGCGAGGTTTTCATTTGCCGTCTTCATTTCCTTCAACTCGGCGGTGAGGTTGTTATTTGCCGCGTCTGTTTTTGTTGTTAACTCGTTCATCTTCGCGTCCATTTTCTCGGTGATGTTGTCATACGCCGTCTTCATTTCCGAGGTCAGTTCGGCCTTCATTTCCATCATCTTCTCCAAAATCTTTTCCAATGCCGCGTCCATGGTTGTAATGTTCGGTGATGTTGTCGTCCCGCTTCCTGACACCAGTTGTGACTTTGTGGGTTCGTGAAATTAAAAAGAGTTCAATTACACCACTCAAAATGTTCTTTATTTCCACCTTATTCCAATTACAATTTACACAATTACAATCTCGTCAGTTCGTCTTTACACGTAAGCTCAACTCAACTGCACGTCCGCCCGGCCCACACTCACTCAACTACACGTCCGCCCGCCGCGACTTACTTCACTCGACTAACTGTCGCCTCGCTTGTATCGATCGCCCCGAAGCCTCTCGAACCTTCCATTATGGAGGGGGAAATCATTCTGGAACCTTCGTGCACCTGCGCGCGGTAGGAGGAGGGGCCACCCCTTGCGTCTCCCCGCCACCGACAGTCCGCATTATCGATCGGCAACGCGAGTTCGCTGTTTGCGTGACGCTATAAATAAAACTATAGCGACCTACCTTATTTAAAATGCATTTATAATTTGCAGTGTCTATTTGTATTTCAGTTCAGTGTGTCGATTCGTCTCCAAGAAAACATCAATGACAGGTTTTCAAATATTGCTTGCTGTTGCTTTATAAGTTTATTAAGCAACCCTTTTTCCACTGATAAAAAGGACAGTGATGAAAGTCTATTTTGCGTTTTGAGTGTTTCTTAGAAAATACTGTATTCTGCAGAGCGCTGAAAAAGATCTTTCTCCTGAAGCACTGGTGGCAGGAATAGTCAAAATTAATTCAGGAAGTTTATACACGTGTGGCAAAGCCTCTTTGAGTCCCATAACATGCAACTCTTGATGAACTCCGTAGACTGCTTTGTTTCGAATTTCGGGACAGAGTACAAATAACAAAATCCCTTTCTTAAACGCACTACGTTGAAGTACCGTCCATAATAAGTAAGAAAAGTCTTAAACGCACTCTCTGGGAAAGTCTTGTCGTATTCCAGGTATGTAGCACAGTCCAACAATGATTGGTCTATATCAGAGAATCTGTTGGTTATTTATCTCATAAAATAATCGTCAATACGATGATTTTGTGTCACTTTTTCCTTTATCCAGCCTCAATCTCTTTGAGTTATTGGTGTTTCAGATTCTATTCTTGACTAAATTAGTTCGTCAAAAATATCAGGTAACACTTTCTGAATTAATTGAATTAATTTTTGAAATAATTGATTTTTTTGTTTGCAGAAAGCAATACCAATTTTTTTCCGAAGGATGTTAAACAAAAAAGCAGACCTCCAAGTACAAGTGAAAACACCAGAAATAATAATCTGAAATCAAAGCCTGTTATGTGTTTCAAATGGGAAGAGTTCTCACCTGTAGTGAATCAGATGCGTAAGAGCCTTCAGCATTGCCACCTCGTTACCCCCACTCTCACTTGCGAGTCTTCTTGGCGTTAAACGTAAAGGAACTCACAATTGTAATCACAATGTTGAAATCACAATTACAATATGGATATTCGTATATTACACACAGGTTTTAAACCCCCAGGGGCCTACTTCGGTAGGTACGGGTTTGGCGCACCCGGGGTCCCGAGCCAACAGTCTCCCTCGTGTGGGCTCCTCTTCGAGGTTGAGGGAGACGGTCAACAGGCCCACCCACGTGTATGCCGTGCGTGGAGACCCGTGGAGAAGGCTTTTAGATTCTTGTCTACTTTAGAGTTTAGGATTTAGTGAACGAAATTTTTAGTAGGTTTTGATTGATGTTTTTTATGTACGTGTATTTTTAATAGGTTTTGTTACACTTGTATAGTTTTTAGAAAGTTTTATATCTGGCTTTTGCCATGACTAGTTTTTTAAAGGGCGCTCATGACCGCCGTAGTTGAGCGCCCTTATATATATATATATATATATATATATATATATATATCATCATTATCATCAGTACATGTTTTAAGTATACAGTTTAAAAATAATTATTGTTTATGAATTACTTCTTTTCTAATCAAACGAAAATGCCAGCGGTGCATCCATATAGCTGTGAATATTACTTACGTTAAGAGATAATTCGTCATTGTCATTGTCTTCATCGTCTGAGTATTGAAAAATATGATCTAGGTTCTAAAATCCCGTCACGTGGTATTTATTTCCAAAAGTGGTTTTCTTGTAGTTTATCTGATGTCTCACTCAGTTTTCCTAGCCTTGTGTTCCTTGTCAATTTCTTCGTGAATAAGCCGTTCAACTTCAGTCAGTTTAAAAGTATTATTTCTGTTTGCAACATAATTTAAGCCCACTTTAACTCAATTGGATTGTTCTGGCAGTGGTAAGGGGCAAGGTGGTTTATAGTACCTCGTGTCTCATTTCAATTGCAAGCTCATCCAGCTGATACACTTTTACGTGTTTTTTAAACGGAAGAACAACTGAATAATGCTGAGTTTAACTCTCTAGAGTAAATAGAGATTACGAAACTATCCATAAACAAAGATATAATGTGACCAGACAAGTTCTGCTAGGCCAGGAGGAAGTGTATTGTTTCCTCTGGTTCGAATTTAAAAAGACGTTGGCTTATTCAACGTAATTCTTTTATCGCGTCATGTAAAACGTTTAAGTTTCAGTTCAGAGAAATTACAAATATACGTACGTGCATAAATTGTCCACCAATAATGCTATTCATTACACTGGTTATGACGTGATGCGTTGTTATAATATAACACTACTTTATTTGTATTAGGCAAAACTATATGGTTATGTTAAATACATTACTCCCTACCTTCCTCATGGGCCACGCCGTGGCTCAGTGGTTAGACCGCTTGGCTCTCACCAAGGCGGCCCGGGTTCGATCCTAGGCGCCCGCAAAGTGAGATTTGTGGTGGACAACACGGCGTTGGGGCGGGTTTTCTCCGGGACCTCCGGTTTTCCCCGCCATCTCATTCCACCGGTGCTCCATCTTCATCTCATGTATCATCAGTGTCACCGCCTGCGGTGCCGTATGTAGTAAAAGCGAGCGTTAAACACTACACACTACACATTTCCTACCTTCCTCATGAATCAGTTTTTGTAAAATCTGAATTTTTGTCTTAGCGCGGATAGTTTTTATTAGAGATTGATTAGTTTGGCGCTCGTGGCACACCACTCAGGGGGAATACAATACGAGAACACCGAGGGACTACGATTGGTTGCTCACCAAGCAGCCCTCAAGGACAAACATCATCCCATTTGAAACAGATAGTAGGGAGTCGATACACAAGCCCTTGTTTTAGCATTCCAATCATACTCATCTTCTGCTATTAATTTAAATAGGGCGGTAAGTTCAATCTTCAAGTTGAAAATGACATCAATCATTCTGCTTTTGGAGTTCCATATCGTGACCGACACTTCTGGAACGCCTTCTTTCAGTTCAGGGTATAAAGTTTCTGTTCTTCTGGACGATTAAAAAAATGTAGACACTCCTGATACTGTTTGAAAAAAATACTCTACTTTTCTTTATCTTACTGGTTAATTGCTGCAAAACTAAATTAAGCTTGTGGCCATAGCAATGCACAAATAACGCTTGTTCACATTTCCCTCTAACAATTGACTGTCAACCTTTATGCTCTCCAGCCATCACGACAGTACCATCATGTGTTTGTGCTATGAGTTTAAGTGAGCTTAATAACCAACGCACCAGTATACTCTACCAGCATTACAACCGTACGAGGTTGGCACAAGTAATGTACATAGTAAAGTGCTTATGTCAATTAATTAAAGAACTATCAACAACTTAAAGGTACTTATTGTTGGGATTGTGCACTCCTTGATCTAAAGCCACGTGCACCTACTAGCCTAGCCAAGAAAATATAATTTCTTACCCACACTCCCAACCACATCTCAGCTGTTCCGTAGCCGAAAAGGTCTTCTACCAGAGGTACCGGGATACATCATATCAGGTCACGTCAGTATACTAGTCAGAGGACTGTTATAAATATGGAGCCCGAGGTTAAGTAGTAGTAGTGTAGCGTTTAACGCCCGCTTTTACTACATACGGCACCGCAGGCGGTGAGACTGATGATACATGAGATGAAGATGGAGCACCGGTGGAATGAGATGGCGGGGGAAACCGGAGGTCCCGGAGAAAACCCGTCCCAGCGCCGTGTTGTCCACCACAAATCTCACTTTGCAGTCGCCTGGGATCGAACTCGGGCCGCCTTGGTGAGAGCCAAGCAGTCTAACCACTGAGCCACGGCGCGGCCTCCCTGAGGTTGAGGCCTGATTAAATTGCAACACCAAATGGCTACGAAGGCATTGCAGAAACTCCAGCTACAAGAACTTCTGGTGGGAGCATCCCGCACGAAACCACGCACAAGATTTGGAACATCAAGGAGTACGGGGCAGTCATCAATTTAGGAATTCACGGCAAGAACAGTAACAGCAAAATTCAATAAAGGTCTTAAAACTATGTATATTCATGTATGTAAAACGTGATGTTCTTCCGTAGTGTCAAACAAAAGTCAGCAGGATGTCAAACAGTATATTCGAAACAAATTCTGTCGTAGAAAGCATGTCAGACACAGGGGAAATGTTAGGGGAAGCAAGCGAGTGCAAACTTTTAAATATATTCCAGCAAGTAGAAGTAAGTCAGGCAGAAGTGATTGTAAGTCCTTCGCTAATGACAGAAGAATTGGTAGCGTAGAGCACAATGTACTGAAACCTGCCGTACATTTCATCAGTGGCGGCTGGTGGATTAAATTTATGGTGGTGCACAAATGAAAAATAAAATACAGAGTAGTAGTGACTCACCTATTTATACAGAAACTCTGCTCTACTCTCCTTAGACCTGGCGAATTTATCTATAACTTTTGCGCTGAAGTCGCTGATATGCATAACAAACTCCCTCTCAATTGAAAGTATTGTTAATGCTGAAAATCGGTCCTGTGACATTGTGTTCCTAAGGAAAGCTTTTAGTCTTTTTAAAGTTGAGAAACAGCGTTCTGCTTCAGTGCTAGACATTGGCATAGTTAACAGCACTCGCAAGAGTTTGATATATTCGCTGAATGTAGCACATAAATTGTTTTCCTTATGAAGTCCATCAAGCACAAAGCGCCGGACATTCAACGAAATTCCTCTCTACTTTAAATTACAGTCAGTTCTCTACAAATTTTTGTTCCAATGATGAAAGGATAGAACCTTATTGGAAGTTAATTGTTCTTTCACACTGGCCGTGTGTAGGCTAAATTGTGGAAACGTAGAGTCAGACTGAAAAATTCAATGCCATAGCCGGGATTTGAACCAGGATCTTCTGGTTTCCGTCCAGCCGCACTACCATTGTGCTACTATGTCCAAAGTGCCGATATGACATTAAATTCTCCAACCGGGTATTTTCCCGGTAGACCACTTAATAGCACAACCATGTGCATTGTGCTGCCATAGTAGCACAATGGTAGTGCGGCTGGACGGAAACCAGAAGATCCGTGGTTCAAATCCCGGCTATGGCATTGAATTTTTCAGTCTGACTCTACGTTTCCACTAGAACCTTATTGTTTCTCTAAGGGAATCCTCTGGAAATGTCTTATCATAGTCGGAGAAATTTTCTTGATGAAACAAAGTTGAGGCTACCAGATGCCCCGTGAAGCTAAATCTGTCCTTTGCTTCTTTAAGAATAATGTCACAAACTTCAAGAGCTTCTCTTCTTTTCACATCATGATCTTCTATTCTTCTCCTCTTAATTGCAGTTTCTTCGTGTTCCTCAATATCCACGCTATTTCTTACCTTTTGCACTTCCCTTTCTAATGCGTTTAGCTGGGCGAGGGCAAATGTTGCATTGCAGTCTCGTTTCTGCAGCTGATTGTACAAAATGTCCACATGGGGCATGATCTTGTGGAAGAAAGACAGCCAGAATACAAAATTATTATCTTTCAAATTGGCCATAAACCCAGAAGCTTGAACAAGTGTAGTGTTGTTTAACAGAGCTCTCTTCTGAATAACCTCTATGCATGTAATTAAATTCTCCCTGTGTTCGAAAATGGTATTGACGATCCATGAATGAAAATTCCATCATGTCGGAACAGAACGTGGCAATTGTTTTTGCACAACTTTATCAAGCACAGCTGTTCTTTGAGAAGAATTTGAAAAAAAAATGTGCATATTCCCTGTAAATTGGCAAAAAATATCCTCACACTGGTGTTTACTGAGGCTGTATTTGTATTATTAAATTAAGTTTATGTGCATGGCAGTGTATATAAGAGGCACAAGTATACTTCCCTTTCACAATTGCCTGAACACCGTGTTTCCTGCCTCCCATGACGGATGCACCATCATAGGTCTGCGCTATAAGTTTATTCGGGCACCTTGACAGTTGCAGATCAAGTTCAGATTTAATGACTGTAGCAAGAGAGTCTGCATCATGACCAGCAGGTTGAACAAAACTCCAAAATCATTCTACAGGCTTGTCATTCACAAGATATCTGTATATAATAACCATCTGATACACTGAGGAAACATCAGTGGTTTCATCTGCTATGACAGCAAGGAATTCTGCATCCTTAATCTCCCTCATTATTTACTCTTGGCATACCTCTAACATACACTGAAGAATTTGGTTTTGTATAGTTTTTGAAGTGCCCTTAAAAGCAGTTGCTTTTTCC
Source organism: Mantis religiosa (assembly GCA_030765055.1). Classification (NCBI taxonomy): domain Eukaryota; kingdom Metazoa; phylum Arthropoda; class Insecta; order Mantodea; family Mantidae; genus Mantis; species Mantis religiosa. The sequence continues at coordinate 1,294,860 of JAUKNK010000377.1, read as the reverse complement.
AGATGGCCCTTCAGGACACTATCGAGATCAGCACTGAAATCTATTAGACCTCGAAAGATACCAGGGTTTTGTGATGTATCAGATTCATCATGACCTCTAAAAGCCAGCTCAAATGAGCCGCAACACCGTAGGTATACAGCATATTATGCTATTTAGGACATATCTATTCTGCGTAACTTTATCGTTATGCAGCTGTATGTTGCTTCTGTATGCACTGTCCATTTATGCAGCAATATTAATATTGCCATACATTGCTAAACTTAATACATTTTTATATGAGACGAAGAGGACTCATGATTTTTAACACGGTCGTGCATGTGTTGTATATCTTTCATTCCTTGCTTCATCCAGGAATCATCTCCTCCAAAGAGCAGGGATGGAAAACAGTATAAAAAAAGCTATTAACTTCACATCCACATAACCAGTCGTGCTTCTTATACATGTCGGGGTTGAACTTCCTATTGAATGTTCTAGCTTTTGTCTTAATCGTTTGAGTTATAGAAATGTTTGGCGTGGGCCTAGCCATTCGTTTCACTTCAGATTTTTCTTCAGCACTCCGTTGCAAAAAGGGCTTTTCCAGTAAAGATTGCACGGTATTCATTCTATCAGAATTTTAAAAACGCACAAAAACAACACCTCACAATAAGCAATATAAATAAAATGTTAGAATACTCAGTTTAACCTTAAACAAATCTTTCTCAATGCTCTGCGAGCACGAAACCACACCACAGAAAAGCAAGCCACAGATACATATTAAGCGAAGCCTGAAGGTCACGCTATAGCCGTTGCTAAGAGTAGGAGGAGCTAGGTTTATAAACCTCCATTTAAGAAATGTATAAGAAGCCACTCCCATCTCTTCACCTTCCCGCAACCCCCTCAGAGAGCCCACATTTGGGCGAAATCTGTTGTTAACCCTTCACTGCAAACCTGGCGGTTCCTACAGCTAATCTCTGTTTATTTCGACCTCTGCGGCCATGGGCAGCTACAAACGATAAGCGTAATTGAAACATGTTTGTATATAAAACAATGCAAACAAGTACAGCTTTAATGTGCAAAATGCACCTGTTGTATATTCAGAATCAGTGGGTGTAGCGCAAACCTGCAACCTTATAGAGGAACCGCCCCTGCATTTCATAAGGGATGAACGAAGTTCCAGGGGTAAAACAAATAGTGTCCGACCGGTAGCAGGAACTAGCATTAGTAATATAGGAGGGATGTTAGCCAAATTACTTCACCAAAATGCTCACCTAGAAAGCAAAATAGTGTCAAAAGTAACTAGCCAGTTAGGAGCGCAATTGACAGAGGTTTGTCTTCACCTATAGTAAACAATGAAAGTGATGCCGGTATTTCATTCATAACACTCGCAAGCACTAAAGCAATACAGATTTAGATTTACCACTTCCCAAATTTAATGAGACTGTTAAACCTGCGCAGGACATTAACGATCTTGACGAATATATGCTGATAAAAGGGGTACCTGACCCAATAAAAATTATAATTGTCAGGCAAACCTTAGACCAGAAGACGCACGACTGGGTTATGCCACTGTAATCTGGTAACATGACGTACAACACATTTAGGCAACTATTTCAATACAAATTTTGGAGCACTGTTATCCAACAAGAGATCAGGGCTTCTTTAAGTCACGGACAATATCACGTATGAGAAGGTGTATATATTATAAATTAACATTATTATAACATTATTATAACATTCCTGTAAACAGTATTAGTGATTTGGATTAACATCCATTAGAAAGCACCATATAGTAGATAAAACAATTTATCAATGACCACTCCGCAAAGGGGAATTCTCATACCAGCCTAGATGTCAATCAGGTTTTGAGCTAATTATAAGTTCTAATATATTTGTGAACATTCATTTTGCATTGATCAGCATTATCTGTTTAGCACATTCATTCGTTTTATATTATTTAAAAGTAGCCAAGTAACCAAATCTGGAGTATTTGCCATCAATCCGGGGTAAGGGGAAACAGTCCTTCCTGGTGACAGCGTTCAGCTTCCTGTAGCCCACGCAGAAGCGTAGGTCGCCGTTCTTCTTCGTCACCAGTACTACAGGGGAACACCAAGGGTTGTCAGACTCTTCAATCACTCCTCTGGATTTCATGTCCTCTAGTATGTCCCGTACCGCCGCTTGTTTCGCCAGCGGAACGCATCTAGGTGGTTGCCGAATAGGCCTGGCGTCTCCGGTGTCGATGCGGTGGAACACTCGGTCCGTGCGGCCGTTGTCGCTGTCGCCTTGGCTGAAGACGCACTGGTATCGTCTCTGCAGTTGTAACAACTTCTCCAGCTATTCTGCGATCAGGTGGTCGACTGCCCTCCGCAATAAACTTTCCAGCTGGGGCCCCAGGTGTTGTGTCGGCACCGGCTCCTGTGTCTTGTCGATTGCAGTCACGCTGACCACGGGCTTGCACGACCCCAACTCCGTCCCGGCCTGGATGTCGTTATCGGTGTCCGTTGGGTTGATCAGCCTCACCCGTACCTCCTCTCGGCACGGCAACAATGTCCTGGCTATACAGAGCCTGTGCACAGGTGTCTTTCGGTCCAGCATCATGTTCTTGGTCCATTGGCCTTCCAGTCACGCTGTCACCACACCTCGCTTCTCGTGGGGACAACCACGTCTTCCTTCAAGATGACCCTGCAGATTTCAAGGTGCTCTTCTGGTTACCGGAGCATCACCTCATCTCCATTGAGCCGCAGGACCTTCCTGCCGACTTCGACCATCGCCTTGTGGCTCCTGAGAGCATCCAGTCATAGTATCACCTCCTCAGGCACCTTCACGACGAACACCCACTGACGCACGGTACTCCGTTCCAAGGTCAACTTCAGCAGGGCCTCTTTCTCCACAGGCAAGGTGTCACCCGATGCCGTCACAAGCTGGTACGGTCGGCTTGGTTTCCTCGACGGTAAACACCTGACTACGTCCGGTCTGATGACGGTCACGGCTACCCCGGTGTCCACCAGCATGCGGCACGGCTTCCCTCTCACCTAATCATCCGCGATAAGGCTGTCTTCCATCCGTTGGCTTACGGCGCGGAGTGTCACTCGAGGGGATGGTTGTGACGGCGCCGACGTGCCCCTCGCCGCGCCGGCCCTTACTCGTTTCTCCGGCTGCTCTCCCTGGTGTGGGCAGTCCCTCTCCAGGTATCCTGGCTCTCCACACTCCCAATATATGCAACTTGGTCTTCGCCGGCATCCTTCGGCTGGCCTTCGGTCTCCAGTGTAGCCGATATTCCTCGTTCTCTAAGTCGGGGTAGCTGTCACCTTGGCCGCCTCCATCCTCAATGCTGCTGATAGCGCCTCGTGGGTAGTTTTGTAATCGCCGTGTATTAGGCGCTGACGAATCTGTGTCTTCCACCCCGTCAACGAAGGTGAAGGAGGCTTACCGGGTCACGAACTCGGGTTGGAGGTCGACCAAGGCTTTGCTAGCCAGTTGCTCGATTGCCACGGCGAACTGCTGCAGCGTCTCCCCTGGTTGCTGCGACCTTGACTTCAATTGGCTGCGGTAGGCTTCGGCTAAGCGGTGGTTTCCGAAACGGTTTTCCATGGCTTCCCAGATGTCCTTTGGCGCCTCCGCTGTCTGGACCGCGTTCAGGACTTCTGCAGCCCGTCCCTGGAGGCAGGCTATTAGGTGAGCGGCCTCTTCCTCTGGTGACCACTTGTGTTTGGCCACTGTGTCGAATTGACGGCGGAAGACTTCGAACGTTGTCGCGCCGTCGTATTTAGGAGGCTTTACGCGCGCAGATGTTTTTTTCCTATCCGGCGCTTTGACCTTCAAGTACTTCAACCTCCTGCCGACGATGTCCTCTACCACGGCGTTCAGGAACTTAGTATTGGTGTCCCTCTATATCTTAAGGCGCTCGTCCACTTGACCCATCCTCAGCGACGTCATCCCTTATGCCGGTCAACAGATCTTCAAACTTTTCGGCGAGGGCCTGGTTTGCTCTTTCATTTCTGTTGCCAGGCTAACGTTCACCGTCCCCATTTCTTTCAGTTTTTGTAGAACTTTTGCCAATGTAGCGTCCATTGTATATCATACTCCTGACACCAATTGTGACTTTGTGGGTTCGTAGAATTAAAAGTCCAATTTGCAGAAATTCAAAATGTTCTTTATTTCCGTAGAAATACACTTTGATCAACCCTTACAGTAGCAGAATTACGTAACATACTCAAATACAATGCTCAAAGTCGTTGACCACAAACAAAAGAGTTCACTTTCAAAACACGCGGACGATTCTCAAGTTCCAATTCGATTATCCGCTGCTTCCTTTTATATGTCCATTGACAATTCTAAACAAGAAATCTAAACTTCCAGTCATCTAACTTTATCTGTTTCGGCAAGCCGTTTATCTCCGCACTATATTTATCTGTTTCAGCAAGTGCGCATTAGCCGCGCTATTGCGATGACTCGCGACAATATGTAATAAGAAGAGATAAACACAACTTAACCACGAGGCCCTGCAATAAAATCTAATTGAATGTATCAGCATTATTTTATTAAGTCAATCCCTGTGTTGTAGGATGATTTATTATTATTATTATTATTATTATTATTATTATTATTATTATTATTATTATTATTATTATTATTATTATTATTATTATTATTATTATTATTATTTGGACATAAGGGCGCTCAACTGCTTGGTCATCAGCGCCCTTATAAAAACTAATTCATGGCAATAGCCAGATATAAATTATTCAAAATTAAAAAAAAAAAAAAACATCAAAACAAAATGACTATAAAATAAATCAGCCCAAATGGGTAAAAAAATAAAAGCTATAATTTCCCATCAAATTCCAAAAGGCATAAAAATACTACAATAAAAACTTGCCATGACTAGAGCTACCTGCCCAGTGGTGGTCGAACCAATCTGTTCCTTTTCTTTGGGGCAGGGCTAGCACTTTCAGCAGGTTTTTCGTGCCTTTTCCTCACTGTCGTTTGGGCAGTGAGGACAGGATCCACCCGCTCCACATCCTCAATGGAGGAGGACGGTTTCCGTACTGGTAACTTCGATCCCAGTCTCTCGACAGGATCGGAAACTGCGACCGGCGAAGATGAAAGTCACCGATCGGCGTCCTCTCCAGATGATTCCTCAGATGCTGTTGACGGAGATGTTCGCGGACTTTTGTGCTGGCTAGCTCTCCTTCCACTGGTCATACTATTTTTCTTGAGGAAGTCCGTTCTGTCATAAGAGGTCTTAAATTTCCTTGGCGATACATTATATACTACCGGTTCACTTGTTCTTAAAGTAGATGCTTTCGGCAGTGACTTGGCTGAGTCCTTCTTCTTAGGACTGGACTTAGTCGGGGCGCTCACTGTTGTTCGTGCTAGTATTTGTTGCTTTGGCTGTGATCTTGGTGTAATTGATCTTTCAGATATTACTTCCCCGTTTATTTCGCTGGTTTGTGTTGCGATTTCACGTCTAGGTACCGGCTTAGCTGCACTTTAAGTAACGGTCCTAGGTACAGAAGGCTGACGAATGCGCAAGAGTTTCCGGCCTTCCACGAAGGACACCCTCTCTCTTACCCGGATCTCTTGGATCGCCTTCTCCTCCATAAAACGGGGACATTCTCTGGAGTTTGATGAATGATTACCACTGCAGTTAACACACATTGTGGGTGAAGTGCATGCATTGTCATGCTTGACTTCCCCGCAGGCAACGCAAGTGGCAACTAAATTACATGAATCACTCGTGTGGCCAAAGCGCTGGCATTTATGATATCTCAGTGAATTGTTTATATACTGCCTCACTTCAATAGCTTCATACCCTGCCTTAATCCTTTTCGGGAGATCTACCCGATCCAAGTTAAGAAACAGGGTACCAGTGGATACTAGTTCACCTCGTTCTTTGCTGTGAACTCGATATACACTTGTCACACCTTGTTCCACCAAGTTTTCCTGAATCTCCTCATTGGCCATACCGTCCAATGCGCTGATATATACAACACCACGCGAGTTCAGGGTCCTATGCAATTCAATGCGCATGGGATAGCTCGCAAGCATATTGGCTTTCAAGATTTTTGCAGCCTGCGTCGGAGAAGCTGCTTCGACTAGGAGCGTACCATTGCGAGATCTAGTGCATGACTTTACAGGGCCGGCAATATTATCTAAACCCTTCTGAATAATGAAAGGGTTTACGGTAGTAAACTTTCGCCCTTCCTCAGTTCTACAGATAACTAAATAGCGAGGACCACAAAACTCAGCTATTTCTTTTCCACGTGGATATATTGAGCTCGTCGTCCCACTCACCCTGGAGTTCGGTGCAATACCTAGTCCTGGACGATTGATTAGGGGTGGGTTATGGAGTGCAAGCTTGTCATCATTACAATTATATGACAACATAAATGTAAATATAAAGTATTTTATTACCCTATTACTGAAGCTTTTTACATTCAATGGCATTCTGGTCCCTTCTGTTTCTCCATTATTTTACTTCCCTAATACCTACAGTTTTATTAATGAAGTTTGTCTTAGATATGTTAGTTATCTAACAGCTTATCCAATATTTTAAATGCAACTGGATACACAATAATAAATAAGAAATGATTGTAACGTTAATACAAATTCAATGAAACATTCTTCAAGTAAAAGCAGTAATAACAGAGCCTAAATGTGATAAATTAAAAAAGACAACAACAAATTTATGATACTAATCTATGTATATGGCTACAGAATATTTAATAATTTTAAACACTTTGTTACTAGAGCACTTTTGTTAACTATTTGCATTGATCTCTATTAAGACGATGTTAGAAACTGTCCCGTGAGAACCAAATAAATGGCCAGTAACACTTATGAATTTGAACTTGTGTATTTCTATAAAATGCAAAGGGAGTTCATAACTTTTTCTCTTCATTGTCAGTGGAAAATGTTTAATTTTAATGAATGTCAAATGTTTTTCTATTTAACAACAGTATGTAGGCAAACAGTATTATTATGAAGATTAATTTTGACGTAGTTTCGGTAATTATAAAACAAACATCATTTGGGGAATTGGCCTAAATATTCTCAAAACCCCTCAAAGAACTGTTATTGTGCTTCTGGTCTGCTGAAAGTTTGTAGAGGGAAATGTATCATACCATGAATTGACCATTCTGTGGTGTTTACGTTTACTTTACATTTAAGATGTACATACACTTACTTCATAATGAAATATGAATTTCCAAAACTTTATTGGAGGTTTAATAACATGTAGTACAGTGCTTCTGTTCACTTATGTGCATCACACTCCTGTGCTTCATGTAATTTAAAACAGCATTTCAGCATAGTATTTAAATTGCTTTATTGTCTTTTCTTGTTTTTCTCATGACTAAACTGAGAGTATGGTTATGAGGATTACTGTAACTTTCAAATGGGATGATGTTTGTCCTGTAAAGCTCCCAGGCCAGCAACCAATTAAAGTCCTGCAGTGTCGTCATATTGCATGACCCATAAGTGGGATGTGATGAGTACAAAGTCAATCCATCTCTAATTAATATTATTTGTGCAAAGGCTGAAATTCAAATTTTACAAAAAGTGATCCTTGAGGAAGGTAGGGAGTACTGATTCTAACATAACTGTAAAAACTTCATATTTTTAGCCCAAATAGTTTTCATAACAAAAATAAGTAAAATATCAATATAGAATAACGATACATCATGATGTAAGAACTAAGAACTGTAATAACTATCATCACTGGCTGGTACAATGTGTATACATATATTATTAATTACTCATAACCGAAATGAAAACTTTTGACATGATGTGCTAAAAGAATTACTCTGAACAAGCCAAGGTTCTTCGTTAAATTAGAGAGAGAGAGAGAGAGAGGGGGGGGGGGAGGGAGCAAATAGTACACATCCTATTAGTCTATGGAATGATGTATGCTGTATCTGCAGAATGTAAGCTGTAACATGATATGTTTATATTTGTGAAAGCTTCTTAATTTCTACTTACCCTAGAGACTTCAAATCAGTAATATTCAATACTTCTGTTTAAAACCAGGAAAAAGTGTGTTAGCTGGATCAACTTGCAATTGAAATGGTATATGGAGCCATCATCCTTCCCCTATTCCATTGCCAATACAATGCAATTGAATTAGCATGGGCTCAAATAAAATGGAAGTTGAAAACATAAATAAAACTTTTAAACTGGTTGATGTTGAGCAACTTATTCATGAAGAAATTGACATAACACAGTAAGATTGGGAAAACTGCATTAGAAATGCAGTAAACTACAAGAAGATGACTTTAATAAAGAAATACCATGTGACAAGCCTTTTGAGCCTATCATAAATTAGCAAGACACAGGCGATGAAGATAGTGGCAATGACGAATTTTCTCGGTAAGTCACATTCACAGCCATATGATGAGTAACTGGCAGTTCCATTGAATTAGAAAACTAGGTAATTGATAAACTATAATTATAGCATTTCAAATCTATACATAATAGGCTAATATGCATGTTCCAAATTTGATTTCAACCAGTGCATTATTATAAGAGTTCAGAAAATTCAGTTTGAGTTCTGATATGTCTTTAGCAAGGGGACTTGCATGTGTGCGAGAGAGAGGGAAATATAAAAAGAGTGGGGATAATGAGGTGGCAATGCTCAGCATGCAAATGCATTTCATTCGACATGGTGCAGAAATCTTCCCATTTGAAAAACAATAGTGGAGAGAAGGATGTCTTCAAATTTACCTTGCTTTCTACCACCATCATCTCTTAGCTTTCCTCAGTAGTGCAGATGGTAACATGTCTACCTCATGTTCAAGAGGTACTGAGTTCAAATCCCACTCACGGTGTGTAACCTAGTTAAGGACTTTTTCGCGGGTTTCCCCATATCCTGAAAGAGGAATGTTGGGTAATTCTAAGCTCTATGTACTCTGGGCTGATTTGAGCATCATTTCACCCATTTCATTCATTGCTAGATATGATTTAACAGTGGAGGACATACTTTAAAAACAATCCTCTCTTAGTGCTCCAGTTCCCTATTTTTACCCCATTGCAGATTCAAGCTACCTGGTTTTCTGATTCTATAGGCCAGGTTTTATGTTTGCCTTTATAGTACCTCAGCTGTTTGTTTTATGTGCCAATCAGATTTTCAGAAGATTTCTTACTCTAAAAAGAGGAAATCATTGCTTATTGATGCCATTTTCCTCAGAACAATTGCTAAAGTTGTAGACAACCTTTTCTCCTAGCAAGAGAATTTGACATGTGACACGGAACTTCAAGAAGAAATAGACAATAACACAACAAAACTAGAATCCTGGTTTAAATCCAACAGACTTTTAGTAAATACAGATAAACCAGTGGGTATGAGTTTTCATATGAACCAAAATAGAAGTGACACAACAAAACCACCAATAAAACTAGAGGGAGAGATGATAAAGTATCAAGGGAAATCGCAGTTTCTGGGAATAATGATAAGTGAAGATCTAAAATGGGAAGCACATATAAACAAACTAACCAAAAAACTTAGCATGGGATGTTACATCATAAATGCACTAAAAAACAGCACAAGCCCACAGGTTCTAAGAACTGTGTATTTTGCACAAGTGCATAGCCATATTCAATATGGAATAATATTCTGGGGTGTTGCAACCAAATGGGAAGAGGTTTTCAAAATGCAGAAGCGAGCAATAAGAATAATGATGGGCAAGACAAGTAGAACATCTTGCAGAGAGTTATTAAAAAAATTAAAGATTATGCCTGTAGCCTGTATATACATGCTAGAAGTAATATACTATGTTCAACAACACAAACATACATTAATCAAAAATAGTCAGTTACATGATCATCAAACAAGACATAGGGAAAACTAACACATTCAACAATATAGAACTAATTTAGCAAAGAATAGTGCACTTCACAATGGTATAAAACTATACAATAAATTACCAAAAAATATAAAAATTATCAAAGATAATAAAGTATTTAAAAAACAGCTTGGGTCATTCCTATTACATAACTCGTTTTATTCAGTGACTGAATTCCTAGACATGTAATGTACAGTTATTAGTTTGAATCTCACCCCAAAACAGGAATCTTAATTTTAAATGTATTTTAGTAAATTGTATATTTATCATTTCAGTAAATTGTATATCAACTTAAAGAAGCCATGAAAATGTAAAAATGTTTTTCAAACGGTGAATAAAGAATACAATATAAACAATACATCAGATTTGTTTCTTTCCTCTGGAAATTTCACAATTTAGAAGATTATCCTCCAAGCCCTGATTTCTCATTTTATTGATTTTGAATATCTGTACTCATTTAGAACAATCTTGCTCTGATACCAATCATTGCTTTATCCATGAAAAGTTTGTGACCATTTTTAATTTAGCCACTTGGTTCAAACCTGATCTTGCTGCATGAAGTGTCCCAAATTCTGTACCGCTTCTGTCCTGTCTATATTGTTCCAGCTTTCTAAAGTGTTTTAGTGTCAGGGCTTGTTTACTGTTGGCCAGACACAGAAATAACCCAGACATAATGAAAAATTTCTAGAAGATTCACAAATTCCATTGGTTGTCCTCTTTGTCCACTATTCTTTGTGGTAATGCTGCATGTTTATTAGTTTTTCCTGCAGCTTTCTTATTGAAAACTATAATGCAGCTCAAAACATACTGTTTCACAGGTGCTAAAGGTAAGTGTATGCTTAGGGGTAGTAAATGAATGTGGTTTTATAATTCTTTCAAACATAGGCCTCTGTTCTATTTAATTTGGAAAATTTTAGCATAGTCTTTACCAAGAGATCCTGAGTACGAATCTTGATCAGAGTGAGTTACCTGGTTCTTTTCTGGAGTTCTCCCTTATCCTGAAAGAGGAATGTCATATAACTCTAAGCTGTATGGAACCTGAGCTCATTCGAGTCTCATTTCTCCCATTTCATTCATTATGTCTGTTGTGACATAATGTGGGAGAACGTAAATTATAAAAATGGTGTTTACCAAGCATAGGAACTTCCAAGCACTAAAGCTAGAACAGAAGCAAATAATGTTGAACTGCTACTAGACTAGTGATAAGAATATAGCAAGAAAACAACCACTCCCATCCCCCATAGAGTACTTTGCTATTTGCAGACAGCATTCAAACTGGTTTTTATCTTCCTAATCCTTGGCTGCTGTTGTCTGCATAATTTCTGGTGAAAGCAGTTTGAGTGTTTAAAACTTGAAGCAGTTGCTTAGGAATTCCAATTCTTGGTTGTTGTTGTTGTTGTTAAATGTCCTCCTTTTCACTTTCCAAGTCTACCCACATGTGTTCTTTGCTAAAATTATGTTCATTTTCATCTTCCTTCTCCTCTTGCTTATTCATTAAGTTTATAACTTATTTATTGATAAAGGATATCATCTCAAGTTTTAATGTTTGGGAGGTGGGCTTTTTGCTCGTTTTACTTAATTTTGTAAATTGTTTTAGAATTCAAAGATTTATTTTGATCTGGTCCAAAGATCAGATAGATCATAAGATTGCTGTGTATGCTTTGGTCTAAAATTTGTAACATTCCTGACTCTATATACAAATATAACAATTTTAACTTAAAATTTCACTTATAAGAAATGATGTTCCTTTACTTATGAATTAAACAGAATTGTGATTTCGTGAAACTTCTTCCACATCATCAGCTAGAATCACAAACAAACTCGTTGTCAACACTACAAACGCTATATGTCACTATGTTCTTGTTAGTACTACCAAAATCTGAAAATGAAACAAATTTAAAAACAGAATCCTCTGCCGGTATTTCAAAATTCATTACCCGATGTTTATTTTTTAAAATAAATATCTTTTCCCAAACTATTAAGTCTATCGGACCATTTCAATGTTTTAATAATTTATCTTCTGGATTTATTTCATGGCTAAATGACCAAAAATGATCTGCTACGGCTGATTTATCATTCTGTTTGTACTTAATGTTATGAAAATGTTCTTTTGTTCTGGTTTCTAAATTACGTTTTGTTTTTCCAATATAAACTTTATCACAATCGAAACAATTAAATTGATAAATATTTGAATTTTCATTATTAGAAATTTTATCTTTTTTAGAGAAATGCAATAAAAATATTGTTATATTTGTATATATTTATTTGTTTCACTGTTAATAGCTTCATATTTTACGTATTCCTGAATCTGTCAGATGTTATGGAATAGATGAGCCACAGAAGCCATTATTGCAAACTTATCTAGGTTTTCAGAAACCTTATATTTCATACCGAATATATCTCTGTTGTGTCTGCCCATACAAATGTGATTAACCAGTTGCTCTCTTAAACTTACATATGATTGCTAAACACATATCAGCATGAGCATTCTGCAGTATTTAGTGTTGCCAAGGGTTAAGCAGTAGTAACATCTTCCTCCATGTCTTGGGGTAGCATGATAGCCAATGGTTCCCAGAGTTAAGGGTTTAAAACCGGCTGAGGGCAATGAATTTTTTCGGTCAGAAAATGCCTAGCAGGGCTTCTTTTGGAAGGGAAGTATGGTCAATGGTCTTGTGTTACAGAATTGTGGGACATAAAAGAACTTCAAGCCTGATAAAGAGGCTGCTGAGCAAAATCAACCGTCTTTCATGCCTATAATGGAATTGGACGCTGAAAACCACAGCAGTTAGAGACCTTCCATAAACAAAAAATGTGACGGTATTAGTAGACTAATTCCCAAGGTAATAAACACATTCTAATTAATATGGAATGCAGATGGAGTTAATGAAATGAAGATCTTCCCTAGAATTAGCTTGCTCCTTAATTATTTCATACTCCAGGTTAACTCTCTTTCAGAATTCCAAATCGTGTATATCTGTCTAAGAGAAATATGTTTTCTTCTTAAATTTTAGATGAGTCGTATTTCTTACGCATCTGCTTCACTTTCATACCTATTTTGAGGACATGTTTCGCAAATCTTCGTTTGCATCTACGGCTCTTGTGCCGTAGATGCAAACGAAGATTTGCGAAACATGTCCTCAAAATAGGTATGAAAGTGAAGCAGATGCGTAAGAAATACGACTCATCTAAAATTTAATAATTTTTCGCTTCACTGTGGTGTTCCAATACAGTTAAATCTCGATATGTTTTCTTCTGTTTAATTTTTATGCTAATTTATAAGTAAACAAGTCTTTTGAAGTCTAATAACTACACAACCAAAGGACATCCAGGCTAATGGGTATAATTCAACCAGACATTATTGTCATATTATAACAGCTACTAAGATAGTCACATAGTGATTCAGTTGGGCAGTAATATACCTTCTCAGTTATCTGTTTTGATTATCCAAAGCTTATAAAAATTTCCTGTAATGTGGTCAAATGTGTTACTAACTTCCTGTTGTAAAAATGAATATGGTACAGGTCATGTAATCCTCATTTACTCATGTTGAATGTATTTATTAGTTATAATAATAGAATATAATTTTAGCATGTTTCAAAATAAAAAACAGTATCACCTTTAATTTCTTTTGGTACATTTTACCACTAATTTTTACTAATTTTCTTGCTAATGGTCTTTGTTTCCTTAACATTCTAGAATTACATCCCACATTTCATCTTTCCTGTTAGTTAAGGGATATTTCCATAGATAACTCCCTAATCTTAAGCCTTTAAATTTCACCAGCCCTGTTCTAAACTATGCCAAGCCTTTTCTTACTGCACTGTCATACCTGTCGATATACTTTTCCCAACTCCAGTCCACTTCCATTTCTCTATATTCCTAATGAATGTTTCAAATTAAGCTTGCCAATACTTTTCTTTAGTATATTCCAGCTTTAACTTATTTTACGTAAAATATATTGCAACAGTTCCCTTTTCCTCCACATTACCAAAATCTAAACTTCACCAGACTTTGTATATCTTATTCATTTTGACTAAACCCTGTAGTAATAAAGAATAATGGTAAACATTCTGTTCATCAAACCCTCTGACTCTGGTGCAACATTCCAATACTTTCTCTACAGGTATTCCTCGAATTCCAATTCTTCCTAGTTCCATTTGTGCCACAGCATTGGGCAATAGTTGTTAACCCCAGGATTTGTTTGCCAAAACTTTTTATTAATCTTCATTATACCAACCTACAGTGCTAAAATCTTCACCCTAAAAGCATATTTGACTCAAATGTTGCCATATACGTTTTCCATTCCTGCTATTTTTGCAAACATGCTTTTATTTCTTATAATGTGATTTTTCCTTTAGCTGGTTGCATTTTTCTCTGTTCACTCCATTTGCATCTGCTTCTGAATCTTATTCCTAAGTAAACAAATTTGTTTACTACCTAAACTTATGTTAAGTGACAGTAGCATATTTCAGGTTTTTAACTTGCCACCTTTTTAAATTCAATAATTTTTGTTTTACTCATATTAATTTTCACCCAACATTTTAGACAAATTATACGTATCTCACTGATCAACTCAACTATTTTTATTCTGATGTAATTCCAGCTAAATCATCTGGGAATAGCATAAAGTGTATTTAATACTTCTTAATTATTGGCATATTCTCCAGATTAATTGCTTCAATAATATCATCTATAAATAAACTGAAAAGCATAGGATTTAATTAATAACCTTGCCTTAAACCAAGGTTTTGAGTCATTCAGCAATGTATGAATGTTCACCACAGTTAAGCTCACCGTGGTTAGCCAGCAAGTGCTCATCTTGGTCGAACACATTATTCATTGCAGGTAAACTGCTGAAGGTACCCAGATGTACATCACATTATCTCTTTCATCTGTTTTAGCTCTTCACTGAAGCACATGCATATATGTACTTGTTTAGTGTGCAATGGGAGAAAATGGAGGTATTCCAAGTTACTCTAAACATAAAGTACTTACATATATTATTAAATTTGAAATATAATTGTGAGAAAAGATAGAAAGGAAAGAGATAGATACAATAATGTAAAGATTGGTACATATGAGAAGCAAATCTTACAGTTCAGTAGAAAAATGTGCTCAACTATCATGGAATTTGTCCTTTACTTTCTTTTGACCCTAACCCATGTTCCCTTTAATTTAATGAACATTCACGTTCTCAAAGGGAGACAGAAGAAGGAAAATATTATCTTTAAACAAGATTTTTTACTCTAAAATTCTCATATACAAGGTTCACCACTTACCACTGCACCACGTTTAACAACTTAATTCCTTACTTGTTACCCAATTCTTATATATGTAAATTTAACTTTTTTTGCAAGTAAAGACATTATGCACTCTCAAGGACTCAGTTTCTTAGTGTTGTGTAACCTGTTTTATAGTGAACAATTGACAAGCTGTTGTTTTAATGTTATCAAGTTGCACATACTGAAAATGTTGGCGTCACCTCATCATTATTACTGTACCTTTATATATGTGTAATTGAATACAATATGTGATTCATTACTAAATAAATACAACAGGTTATGTGTCCAGATTGTTCCCACTATGCATTAAGTGTGAAATATGTGAAAAGAAATCAGTAAATATTATTGTGAGGGAAAAAGTTGTTTTACTTTTTGTTTTGCGGATTATGTAGGTATCATCACTTTTTACTTTTGCAAAATTGTATGTCAAAAAGAGAAGTCTATAAAAAATGGATACAAATGCCAATGTTTGTTGTATCGAACCTCTAAAGAAAGATAATTATGATATGTGGAAAATGCAATCACAAGCCATGCTCACTCGTATTGGACTTTTTGGTTATGTGACTGGAGGTAAAACAAAGCCGCCAAATGATGCCAAACCTGAAGACAAAATGAAATGGGAAACGGACGATTGAAATGCAAAGGCAGAACTAATTCTTGTGATTTCACCTCCAGAATTAAAACAAATAAAGCATTGCTTAACCTCAAAAGATGTATGGGATGCGCTGAAGAAGAATTTTCAAAGTTCAGGCCCTGCTCGGAAAGCTATGCTTCTCAAGCAATTAATTGTACAGAAAATGCACAGCACAGGTAGAATATGTGATCATCTCAACAAATTCTTGGATATTGTTGACAAACTAAACGAAATGGATGTCGTGATAAATGAAGACTTATTTGTCATAATTATGCTGTATTCCCTATCATCTTCATTTGAAAATTTTAAAATTGCTATTGAATCGAGGGATGAAGTATCCAGTGCTGAAAATCTAAAAATTAAAATCTTGGAAGAAAATGAAGCCAGACAAAATGATAACACTACAAGTGAAGAAGCACTCTATGCAGGTGATAAAAAATATTAACAGAGAAGTGGTAACAATCAGAAGAAACAACCATTCTCAAAGCAATTTGCAAGAGGAAATCTCAAGAAGTCTCCCTGTGAAATCTGTTTGAGGAAAAATCACAGTACATCTGAATGCTGGTCAAAGAGAAGGAATTTAAAGAAACCTGAGCACACCTTCATGATAGAACAATGCTCAGTGACAGCCAATTCAAAAATTTTAGACAGCTCAGTATGGATTCTTGATTCAGGAAGCACTTCACATATATATCATGGCAAAAAGAAATTCATGGAACTATCAGTGTTGTCTTATCCTGATTCACTGAAACTAGCAGCTAAAAATCAATTTACTTCAATTGATGCAAAAGGAATGGCAAAACTGAACACAAATAAAAGTTGAACTATTAATCTACCAAATACACTATATGTTTCAGATTTATCCATAAATCTACTTTCTATTGGAAAAATCACAGAAAAAGGTTACTCTGCTATCTTCAAAGAGGAAGCCACTATTTCAGACTAAACTGGATGCCCAATAGTAAAACCTATGAAATCCATTGGTTTGTATTATATAAAATCTAAAGAAGAAAAATCAAATGAGAAAACCTATCTGTGTTCCGACATATATCACTGGCATTGAAAGTTAGGACATGTAAATGAAGCTGATCTAAAGCTGGCTCTTCGTGAAGAAAAAGTAAAAGGTTTAAACTTCAAGATTGATAGATCTTTTGAATGTGAAGTTTGCTTTGCAGGAAAGTTTACAAGACCTTCATTTCCAACCAGACAAAACAGATTGAATGAACCCCTAGAAATCCATTCTGATGTCTGTGGACCTATGCGATTTGCATCACATGGTGGAGAAAAACAATTTGTTACCTTCATTGATGATTATAGCAATTACTGCTGAGTATATTTTTTAAAGGCAAAAACTGAGGTTCTTAACTACTTCAAGGAATTCAGGATACGAAGTGAAAACATTCATGGAAAGAAGGTGAAAGCACTTCAATCTGATAATGAAACTTCAGAGTGCTGCAACAAAGAATTCAGTGAATATCTAAAGGTGTGTGGCATACAGAGAAGACTATCAATGATTTATACTCCACAGCAAAATAGAATACGTGAAAGGAAAAAGAGGACTCTAGTTGAAAAGGCCAGATACCTTCTCATCAATGCTCATCTACCTGCAACGTTTTGGGCAGAAGCTGTAAGTATGGCCATCTATCTTTGCAACAGATCACCTTCGAGAGCTATAATTATGAAATGCCTTTCAAGAGATGGCTTGGGTATGTACCTCCTCTAAGACATCTGCATGTTTTTTGATCAGTTGCCTATATCTTGGACAAAAACCCAAGAAGAGGAAAACTGGAGCCAAAAGCAAAACCTGGAATTTTTGTTGGCTATTTAGAAATCTCAAAAGCATACAGAATCTGGATGCCTGACCAAAATAAAGTAGTTGTGAAAAGAGATGTAAAAGTCCTCAACAAAATGTATCTTCAAGAATCTTCAGATCTACAAAATGATGCTGTTGAAAAGGATCTTGACTATATAATAGAACTGAAACATCAAACTGTTGAAAAGGAAACACAAGAAGAATCTGATGTCAACCAAGAGACACCAGTATAAGATGACTCCCAGTTAGGAATAAATGAAGTTCCACCAACACCGAGACCACAACGGGGCAAAAAGGTGCCAACCAGATTTAATGACTCTCTTCTCCATTAAATCAACATGTGAGGAACCAGAAATACAGACACTTATCGATAGTACTACAAGTGACAGTGCAATGATTTGTACTTCTGAAGAAGAATCTTCATCTGATGAATCACCTGATGTCTGGGGCAGTGCAATGAAGGAGGACATAAAAGCTCACCTGAAAGTGATACATTGGATTCTTGTTAACCCTTTCACTGATATGGATGTCATATGACGTCCAAGTTAAAATGCCCCAAACTGATATGGACGTGTATAGATGCCCTGTGCATACATGCATTTAATGTTCATTTAATGCCAATTATTTTAATCTTCCTATTTTACAATACATTTAAATTAGTTCTATAAGGGATGTAAACGTACCCTTAAAGGTTTCTTTTTGAATTGTACACCTCCAAACCTCGATAAACACCCAAGGGCACATCTGCAGATTCACACCAAATAATATTGGTTTCCTTGCTAACTTCTTTTTCGCAACACACTAGACATTTTCGAAATGGTTGCGACTTTTTTGGTTGTGGGTAGTATGCTTTTAGAAAAGTGTTTTCTCTCGAGTATGAGAGGTGATGTCGTGGTGAATTTCTTACCCCTTACCTCTGAGTATTATAATACTCAATTAGGTTATGAGCTATTTATATGCGCAAGTACAGGTAGATGAATGTCTTGCATGAGTTTACAGCTCTGAAAATTACTAAACAATTGTGCATGGTTACATCCAGTGGTATAAAAATACTTTTTTTACCATTTAACTGTTTTTTTGTAAAGAGGGATTGCTAGTAATAGCTGATCCACATCACCCATATTTGACCCACCACTTCCCCCAAACAATGGAGTAGCTAGCATGCCATCTGTAGACCAGTACACATCACTGCTACCTATATCCTAAACATCTCCTTCATAATCGCACAACAAATATTCCAGATTTTCTACAGTAATATCAGAAACCTGTATACATCATACACAAGGTAATTTATTTGCTACATTACGGGGATAAGCCATGGTTAACATTCAAATTTAACAATTACAAATGTGCCATTCATTTAGCTCTTGATAGCTATAAGAAATCACTCTGAACACAGAGAGAGTATAAATAACTAAAATACTGAGCCAAAACAGCTGCATAAGGCTACCAGAAACCTTGGTTGAGAAACACTGTAATAACAGATGCTGACAGAGAGTTTTCTTTCCAGTGTAACACAACATATACTCGTATGATTGTTGCTTGGTATAGCATAAATAAACTAAAAGCTAGAACCTTGAACCGGAGATGTCGCTTGCATAGCTATACATACATACATTCGTTCGTATACACACAAAACAAAATGATTCAAATATTAGGCACGTTCAGCACAAAGAATGGCTTTTGCTACAGTGAAACAAAGAAGTGAAATTTGAACAATTTATTACTGTAGTCTCCACTTTTTTGTTAGTGTAGATGTATACTGCCTTTCATGGGTTTTAAACCAGCTTTTGTTTCGTTTAAATAACTTAATAAATACGGAATGTATGGAATTGTATTTATGATGCATTTTTACAGCATTTAACAATTTAAATGTTTTGTTCTGTTTATTGGGTATCCGTTTCCGGCCCCTGAAGAGCTTAAATGGCCATCAATGAAGCGGTTAAAAGAGAAAAGGATATGAACATAGTAGGATCCAGATTAATATTAAAATCTAAATATGACACTGAAGGAATTCTAGAATGTCAAAAATCTAGATTGGTTGCCAAAGGATTTACACTATGCCCTGGAGTAGATTATGAAGAAACTTTAGCACCAGTCACTAAGCTGAGTTCTATAAGACTTATTCTTGATATAGCAGTGGAAGAAGAAATGGAGATAAACCAGCTAGATGCATCAACTGCTTTCTGAATGGAGAACTAGAAGAGAAAAATATACATGCAAGTTCCAGATTCACTTGAAAAATGTCTATGTGACATCATTGTTGAAGAGGCTGACAACGCTCAGTCAACAATATATGCAAAAGCAAGAAAAATGTTGGAAGACTTGAAGAGCTGTAAAAGTGGAAAAGTCTGTTTTCTGAAACGAGCACTTTATGGCTTAAAACAAGCAGGAAGACAATGGTTTGTCAAACTACATTCTAAATTGAAAAGTTTAGGCTTAAAAGCTTTTCATGCAGACCCTTGTGTATATACATTTGGAACAGGGGGACAAAAAGTTCTATTAGCTGTATACGTCGATGACATCCTAATTGGCTCATCAAACAAATTGAATGTGAGCAACCTCAATAAGCATCTCATAGAAACATTTCGGATGAGAGACCTTGGGCATTTAAAATACTGTCTTGGTATTGAATTCAAGAGAACATGTGGTAAAATTGAAACCTGTCAATCCAGGTACATAGAAAATCTGCTCAAGCGTTACAAGTTAACAGATAGTAAACCCTCAAATACACCGATGGAAGTTGGTCTAAAACTAACCAAAAATGAAAGAAAAGAAGAAAACCTCCCCTACCAGAACCTTATTGGAAGCCTTATGTACTTATCTGTAGCAACAAGACCGGATATCACTCATGCTGTAAGTTATATTAATCAGTTCAATCAATGTTATGGTAAACAACATTGGACAGCTGCCAAAAATGGTTCTACAGTACTTAAAAGGAACCAAGGAGCTTGATTTATGTTTCACCAGAACTGGCAAGCCCATAATTGGTTACACTGATGCAAACTGGGGATCCTGCCCTGTGGACTACAAATCATACACTTGCTACTGTTTCAAATTTGCTGGTTCAGTCATCAGTTGGGAATCTAGAAAACAAAGAACAACAGGCCTATCAACTACGGAAGCAGAATATATGTCTATGACCGATGCTGCAAGAGAGGCACTTCATTTAAAACAACTTGCAAATGATTTTGAACTAAAATACAGTCATATATTAATCCTAAATGATTATCAGGCTGCCAAGAATCTAGCAGAAAATACAATAATTGGTTCTCCTTCAAAACACATAAGCATCAGGGAGCACTTCATAAGGGAAACTGTGATGTGAGGAGACATCAAGATTGCCTACTGCGGAACAGAAGAGATGGATGCAGACATTCTCACCAAAACCGTGCATGTATCAAAGTTTGTTATGTACAGAAGCCATTTGGGACTTAAATAAAAACATTTTATTTTCTTCTTCTTCCTTGTTTGGGGAATGTTGGCAAGTAAAGACATTATAAACTCTCAAGGACTCAGTTTGTTAATGTTGTGTAACCTGTTTTATAGTGAACAATTGACAAGCTGTTGTTTTAATGTTATCCAGTTGCACGTACTGAAAATGTTGGCTTCACTTCATCATTATTACTCTACCTTTATATATGTGTAATTGAGTACAATATGTGATTCATTACTAAATAAATACAACAAACTTACCTTAACATTAATGAGAATATGATAGTTGTACCAATCCATTTGTGGGTCCATTTATTTCTGAGCTGTTCTTTCCCTCATATCTCAACAAAAATAATTGTATGTATTAAGATGATTAGGTTACTATATCAAGATATTTAAAGCACCTGTTTCATGAAACAATGCACTTGACAAATTGTAACTTTATCTTTGATGAAAATGCAATATTTATTTTAGCAAACAGTTCTAAACTATAAGGTTCTACCATTTTATCAAGTAATGCAGGGATAATTTGTGAAAACCAGCAGTTAACATCCAGTCAGATTTAAACATGATAAAATAATCAATAAACTTTTACCATCTTTGATGCACCATAAACGACATCAAGTAAAGCCAATATTTTCCCATGGTATAGTATTGATGGAGATTGGTGCACATGTCATTAGTTGCTAAATCCCCATACTTTTTTTTCAGGACCCTAGTTATGTTCAGGCTGGTTGTTTTAAGAAGTGGAATATTTTGGATTTTTTTCCTTATTCAAAAGAATGGTATTTACAGTAAACCTCCATAAATGTTTTAATCTCAGGGGACATAATGTGAATGAACACTTAAATAGGTGGTACTGTTAACAAACATGATAATGGATTATGGGTCAGTGATATTATTTAGCAAGTCATTTACAAGGCAAAAAGAAATGGCCACTATACAGATCCTTGTGGTACTCAAAGTTAAACCTGAGAACAATCAGATAAGTACATTTCCACATATGTCAACATCCTCTGAGGAATGATTAAATTAATTTAGAGTGAATACTACAGGAACCATAATAGTAAAACTTTGCTTAATAAGCCATTATGAGTAATGTAGTCAAAATTAATTGCTTAGATAAGAAGTGGTGATGTAGGCAAGTCTTCCACTCCTGAAAGCCAAGAGACCTTCAGAGATCAGATGGCCCAGGGTTTAGGAGATTTCTGTGGCAACTTTTTTTTTTTGCAGAAGTTGGTTAGAATGTTTACAAATGTTATGTATATTGACTGCAATACAAAAAGCAATATGGGCAGAAGACATCTGCCTTTACAGTCTACCAGTACAAATATACAGTTTGAGTTAGAAGATGCGGTAGCTCTCAAAATATGTGGAAAAGACTGGACGAGTTAATTTTCTGTTGTTAGGGAAGGAAATGCCAGTTCTAATTCCGAGATGCACATAGAAACATATCAAGAAGCAATTTGGGCAGAAGACATCTGCCTTTACAGTCTACCAGTACAAATATACAGTTTGAGTTAGAAGATGCGGTAGCTCTCAAAATATGTGGAAAAGACTGGACGAGTTAATTTTCTGTTGTTAGGGAAGGAAATGCCAGTTCTAATTCCGAGATGCACATAGAAACATATCAAGAAGTTGATAACATAAACATTGAAATTCTTTAGGCCTATCTCCATGTTATAAAATTTAAGTGGATGAGCATTACATAATATTAATTAGTGTTATTAATTGTGTGTGCATGATTTTTATGTGCACTTGCAAAAGCATTTACTTCTTTAATTATTTTCATATTTTAACATCTGAAAATGTTATTAATGGTGAGTAAACTAAAAGAAAATATTCCACATTTACAGATTTGGAAGTGAGCAATATGTAGAATTCAATGACAAGGTATGCACAGTTTGGTGCAGTCTATACTAAAATGTTGAGAAGTGTAGCTGAGGCTACATGTGTGTTGGAAAAAGCATTAGAAAAATAACTAAGGAGAGCAAGGATGTGCATTTCAGTTCTACTTCTTTTTTCATGAACCGCGGGAAAACCCGAAAGATTACCTTACAAAGTTTCAGTGAGACCATAGTTTGCCGAATGGTCAAAGAATTATACAAACTGAGAAAATAAAAATAACTTAAGTTATATGAAAAGTAAAAACATTACATAGATTTGAAGGAACTGTAGCTATGCTAAGAAGAAGATTTCTAAAGGTGGGCTTCAAGTGGAGGAAGACTAGAAACAACTGAAGGGTTTTAGTGTAGTACCATCCATTATCTCAGTATCATAGGGCAATACGAAAATGAAGGCCATTCCATTATATACATGGATGAACTTAATTCATACTTCCCATACCTCAACACATGGTTGGAGTGATAGAGCTTCTGTATCTCAAGGCCAATGACATATATTCATTCATGCTGAAGTGGAACAAGGGATTATCCCTAATGCATTTTTACAATTTAAGATTCATCAAAAGCTGACATGACTGAAGGAGTGACTTATAACCCAACCTCCCTCCAAATTCTGTACTAGTGGAGGATATAATGTTCCTTACTATAATATTTAACCTCATAAAATAGCCACTTCCAGATCCAAAAGAGATGTAAGAGACTGACTTAGGTAAAACCTTCCAACACAACAGTTCCACGTCATTAACATCTCTACCATTCTCAATTCTGAAATTTACAACTTAATTATTCCTTTAAAATCTACATATACCACCTATGTACAGCACAGAATTGGCAAGAATGATGCAGATACATGAAGAAAATTGAAGCAAAATATATGCTGAAAGAAGGATTAGGGGACATGCACCCAGTACCGTACACCTAAGGTTTTTTCAAAATTTAAAGAAACTGCAATGGAGAATAAGTAGCGTGTTACTATTATCATGAAGCTAATAACATACAGAAACAGCATTAGTAATGAACATTCATGAACGTGAGTCATGTTGACTTTTAATAACTGAAGTAAATATTAGTGATAAATGCGCATCTCAAAAAGTGTTTCCCAGTACCAGACAGATGTAAATAAATACATATTTCTAAATAAAGGAAGAGGAACTGCATAATAAATCACAAGATAATTATTCTTATCATAATTTTTGTATTTTTGAGATAAAAACAGAAGACAGTAACATGATAATATGTTTTTCAAAACGTTCTCTAGAGATTATCACAACAAAATATAAATGTCTTAGAACTAATGAAACATATTTTTTAAACAGTGATCACATCTATAAAAATCAATGTTCTCTTGCCCTGTGCATTCAATATGTGTCCAACCCTTGCATGATACACTAATTACACTGAACCCAAGCTTCGTCTGTGATTTCTAAGCAAATGATACACTCTGTTAGGACACTTCAATCGGCACTGGTTTTGGTTACAAAATTTCATTTTCTTTTAGTCTTCTAAGGCTCTTCACTATTTCCAGCTTCTGTTGGCACAAAGTTAGAGCTAGGCTCTCTATTTATAGTTTTATTAATGCTAGTCTTGCATCCCTTTGCTACTGGTTTGTTCTTCTGTTTTTGTGCCTTTTGCTGCAACATCAACTTATACAGAGTCAATGTTAATGTTTCAGCAATATACATTGCTACTCCCAGGCTCATTGATCTTTCTATCACATTCTTTACTGCTTGTTTTATATTTTCTTTTAACAATTTTCCTTTCTTTTGGCCTCCATGTTGACAGAATCCATATAAATAAAAATTAATCTAATGTCAGTGCAAGTTCAGGGAATAAAAATATACCCTCGCATACGGTACTGGGAAAATTGCTATTGTACGGTACTGAGCAACTCACACGTACGTATATATAATGTCATAGCATGGCCCGATTCTTTTAAACCGACACTGTATTTTGTGTTTGTGTAGTCTACTTAATACCAAATAGTATGAGTACAAATACTTAATTAGTTCTTCACTGGACAAGGCTGCAGCAATGTCAGCAAGTTATTAGCAGCACAGCTCCACTTCACTACACAACTTCTCTGAACAATAACTTCTGATTCAACGGTCAAAGAGGAGGGAAAACTTTCCGTTGGTAACAAAGATAGTTGTTTGTCTAAATAAACACCATGAGCTTCTACTATCTATCGGCAACTACGAGATACTGACACCGTGCAGTACTGGGCGCATCTCCCCTATATGACATGGGGCAGCAAAGAGTAATTCACTTGGCAGAGGACGACACTTATTCTTCTACAGATTCAAGATGAAGCCAAGTTTCAAAACAGAGGAAGCAATAAGAGATGAAGTGGCCACTTAAGATGTCTAAAATACATTGTGAACTGCAGTAGCACATAGTACATGAAACCAGTCTCAAGGTAAGAGTGCAAGCAGATCTCATTTGCAGTGAGATAAGAAAGTTAGCGCACATTTACATGTTTCCCGACTACACTATTCCCTACTCCTTCACTGCACCTCCCACTGCCACCTCATGTGAATCAAACGATACTGGTGAAGCTTCAGATCTTTGTAAACTTTCTCATGCTACATGTTCAAAAGTTTGTAGATTAATTCAAGAACAAATACTGCTTATACAATTATTGGAAATTACAAATGTTACCTAGGAAAGCAGTGATTATAAAAAATCAGCTGAAGGTGTTCAAGTCAAGTACTAACTAGAACTACAGATTGGAGGAAGAATTAACCTTTTAGTGATGTAACGTTTGCGAAGAAATGATTGTCGCAACTGAAAAGTTTTGCATGGAACAACTGAAATCTTCTAACTGTTACCTTGTCCTTTGTCAAACACAAGATATTGCTGGTGATTTCAAAAGGCAGTTACTCAATATGTGCAATAGACTGAGAAAATTGTACTAGCAAGTAGTGAATCACAGATATATGCAAGCAGTACAATTTGACTTCTGTATTAGAGTTAACAGTGACCTTCAAATTACACAGGAATTACTAGATATTGTACCACTTAAGCTTTGTCTTGAACAAGAGATGTTGCATCAGCTACTTGCAGCAACAATGTAGGACTTGTGTAAGTTGTCCAAAAAAATGAAAGTACCAAATATCCAGGATATCACATCAATTCATTGCATTATTCATACAGAAAATAACATTCCTAAAAGCATGTTATGGATGTAGTCATAAAAACTGTTAGTTGTATAAAATCCAGAGCACTAAATCATCATATATTTCAATCCCCTCTAAAAGACATTAAGGTGATAACAAAGATTTACCATATACTTCACTGCAGTGGATTGACTAAGCTGTGTTAAGGTATTGATACAGATTGCCTTAATCATGAATATTCATGATAAGCCAGTTCCAGTACTACAACATGGTAAATGAGTATGTAATTTAGCATTCCTTGAAGACGTCAGTTATTTTAATAAGTTCACATTTTCAGGGTAGAGGATATGCTGTTATACATCTGTGTAATGCTATAACAGCTTTTAAGCACAAAATGTATTCAGCCAAAGCCAAAATGTCACCGACATGTATTTAGCAAGCGTAACATCTGTGGAAGGTTAATTTGAATCAGGGGATGCTAATAAATATTCAGAAGTATTGGGGCAGTTAGAAAAGGAGTTTGAATTATGGTTTCAGGGCATTACCACATTGAAATTCAAATTGTTGTTACACCATTTGCACTTGATTTCAACAGTGGTAAAAAATGAACAGCAGCCAGAACTAAATAATTGGAAAATCATACTGAACTAAGGGATATACTTAAAAAGGAGCCTGCTGCAGTTCTACTCACATATTCAGAGAAAAGGATTCTCCAGACTGCACAGCCATACTACAAAACTTGGTTGAATGTTTGTCTCTGCTTGCTTGTGGTGAGATATTATCATTAATGAAAGTAGTTAAATCTCATTATGGAAAGAGGTTATTGGATGAGAACCTCAAAGGGGTATTACCACTTATTTGTATGCAGAGCATGTTACCAAACATTGAAAGACTCTCATTAAAAATAGTATAGAAATTATTCCAGACACAAAGAAACAAGATATTTATGTTTTTTAGTAAAATATTATAATTTACTTCATAATATAATGTAAAGGTACCTAGAAGAATGGTTATAGTTTAGCCTTTTTTTTCTCCGAATTAAAGTTGTATAAAGTTAAATAATTGCTTTCCTAACATATATAGTGAGTACTGTACTTTACAAGAGTAAAGTATAACACACAGCGTTATGCATAGATATAATTCTCAACACATATGCAGTCAGATAAGTACACTTTATTATGCGTATTGTGTTTCTCTTCCACTTCAAATGTCTGCCACTGCTCTGACTCATCCCCTTCCAATTCTGTACTGATTGCACGAGAGACTGACACTGTGATTTAATGCATTGCAGACCCCACTGAAAGGTATATTTTATTAAAACTACATGAATATAACTGTATCAGTCTTTTGAGAATATTAACATCTTTTCATGCCTGCTTATCATTATTCATATGCATATATGAATTATATATAACCAGCAATATTAAAACATATTCTCATTCACTCGGAAGTTAAATGAGTTATTCTTAAAAAAATAACTTTGGGAACACAGACGTGATCCCTAATTCATGGATACAAAGTAGGACATATCACTTTTACAAATACATGGTACTGCAACTTTTATTGCAGTTTTGAGCTTAGCATCGTAATAGGAGTTGCCTACTCTTATATATATAGGCTTTTCTTTTAATTTACATCCTTCAAAATTAAAACATTCAGAGAATGAATGAAATGGGTGAAGTGCTCAAATAAGCCCAGGATCCATAGAGCTTAGAGTTAACCAATATTCATCTTTTCAGAATAAGAGAAAACCCTGGAAAAAGCCTTATCCAGAAAACTCACCCTGACCAAGCAGAATTGGGACTTCTTGAACCTGAGGCAGACACTATCACCTACGCTACAGAGGTGTGCATATTTAGGCTTGACTGTATGTTGATATTACTTTTGTCTGGACTTCATCAAATAAAGCTAACCATAGTACAGTCCATTCTGAAAGTCGTGGCATTACAAGGAATCTGATATGCTTAAGTTATGGTTTTTCTCTTAATATTCTTTAGGAACATTGCCTTTAAATGACTGACAAACTTTCAAACATCTTCCTTATTAACAAAATGAACCTAAACTCCTCTGGAGATGTTCTGTTCACCAATGGATAAAATTGTGTATCGACAGCCCAGGAATAGTGCTAAATTGTCAGTTCTCACTGCAGATGGTGCCTAGTGCCATTCCATGTATAATGGTGTAAGCTGATTATATATATTTTACAATCAAAATTAGGTTAATATAAAAGACAACTAGACGTAACCTAAACTTGTTATGATTTTTACATAAAATAAATACTCCTTAAAAAAAGTAATGTGGTATTATTATTCAAAAGAAGATTGCAGGCTATAATGCCGTGGTCCACTGGGCTTCCTCATCTCTCTCCCAGATATTACGTATTATTACTTATGTGGGAAGTGCTGAATTATTATTCAGATTGCAGTGTAACAGTAAAGGTGCACTGTAAAGGTAAGGTTAGTAGCATTTACGCTACTTTTGGGCTTGGCGGAATAATGCTCAAGCAGTGTCTTATATTCATGGGTAAATAAATGAACCAAGTGAAGGTAAAGGTGAACAAGCTGGTCACAACATTGATGTGCATCATTTTAAATTTGTTCCTTTAAAGTGTAAATAAATCAATAGTATTCCTTTCCAATGCAAGTTACACTTTATCTGTCCTAATGCCTCAAAGTTAATGAATAATGCAGGTGTGGATAACCATGGGAATAGTGTGATAATGATCGACTTATGACATTATTACTGCACATTGCTGTAAAGTAAATATTTTCTATTGTAAAAGTGAAGCTTATTATAAATTATTTCTGCATGAACAAGGGCGGAGGGAACCTTCCTCATGCATGTGGATAGCAAGCACTACGTCTGGAAATCTGATGTCAGGGCACAGTCACCAAGAGATATGAGTGTAATGATCAGAGGGGTAGCACTGTGATGGTGTGGAGACCCTGCTAGCTCACGATTACCAAATATATCTCTAGACACTATGTGAATATGAACAAGTCAAATAGTGCCGAATTTATCACAATTGCTGTGCACTGTTGTGAATTCGACCGTTTTAAGTATAAATAACTTAACATTTACTCCTTTCGCCTGAAACTTATCATTTCTCTGTTCCAGTGTTTTAAAATAAAGAAGTAATACATTTCTGGATACTGTGTCAAGTGAGAACAGTTAAATTATAACAATTATATAACATCATAAATGCGCACCACTCTGAAGATTATCGTATTCGAATAGGAAAAGAGTTACAGTTCTTTTGTTTAACATCCTCCCAACCCCTTGCCATCCACGTGAATAACATGGATAGAAAATTAGTGTGGGACCTGACGCTATCGTACAGTTGGGGGAGGTGTGATGTGCTTCAGGTACCGGCTTGTTCACCATCACTAAAATGAAAAAACCAAGCAATACAAATTCCAAAGAAATAAAATAAGTTGTTATTTTAAATAAAATCTTCCTTAAATCACAGTAGTGAATCTGGATAATAAAAATTCCTTACCTAGGGTAACCCGTGGAATATAAAATTCTATCACTTTTTGGGGCCATTTTTAATAGGCCATCTTTGTTGGTATCAAACAATTTCTTTCTATACCTTTAAACTTAGTGAGAAGCCAGAGTTCCCTGGTAACTTTTGTTAAACATATAATACCCTAAGGTTCCAGGGACACTCTGCTACTGCTCAATGTACTCTCAGACTTCTTTGCCTCCGAATCGGAAGCCAATGCGCCATTCTCTTCTTTCTGCACCTGGACACCTTTATTTACAGTTTCCTCACTCATTTTCTGATATATCAGTGTGTATATATATCTTATTCCTGCGATTCTTAAATGTTTACTTACTGTGAAAACTGAGCCTTCTGTAACTCAGTTTCCAGTTCTCATTGTATGAGCATTCCCTCAAACGTAAGCATAATCAGAGGTTGATTTTTTGTTCAGCAGAGAATGGTGCAGTTATAGCATAAGGCATCACTGAAATATCTATGTAACTGAAACCCAGTGATAGGTTGGCAGCAGTAATTCTTTCCCTTTCAGTAATAAAAATGTATTTGTCGCCTAAGCTTAACGGTTTCCATATAAACTACCACTAAAAACTCAGTAGTGTATTATTTGTGCCCTTTAGGCCTTTTAATTAATAAACATCTAATGTGCTGTGCTCACATGACTTTCTCTACTCTTTTAGAAATGCTTATTCCTATTTCTACTTGATGGTAATTAAGATAAATATTTGCAGAAATGATCTTAATGAGAATCTCCTTGTACGTACACAGTGATAAGGGAATTCGTAGGAGGACATGCAAAGGATTTTTATTCCTGGGTTTGAACTTGGAATCCGAACTTGAAATCCCAGGAATCAGAGGCTAAGCTTGTGATCGACAAGCTGGAGTAAACATTTTTTGTGTAATGGCCCCCAATTTAATTTACTCATACAACCTTAGCACAACAGGTTGAACTACGATAAGCAACATTTTTATACTGCAACCGTCACAGAGCCTTTGAACCTGTATCCAGCTAATGGGAAAATGCTGTTTTTGATGCAGTTGGAGATTCAAGTGCTACAATAACCACATACCTCAACATATATGTTGAAGTGTACTTGTAGTGCCACACATCTCTCCCGCCTTTTAACAACATATGTATTAACACTCATTAATTCTTGGAAATAATATACATAACCCCATGCTTTACCCATAAAGAAACTTAAAATCTAGCCATTACAGAACAGTGATTAACATTTCTTATAATATATTTTATTAAACTGTTCACTGGTAATTGACTCAGGTCATTATTTGGTGAACAGTCCATTATTAAATTTTAGATGAGTCGTATTTTTTACACATTACTACTTTTTATTATTTATTTTTTTATTTTTATTATTACTACTATTTATTTTACTAATTACCATCAAGTAGTCCATTATCGATTACAAACATGCTAAAAAAGAAACTTGAACTGCCATTATCTGTAGATACTACTTCTTCCTCTACAACTACTGCTATTATTATATTTATTAAATTCTTAGAATATGCTTAAGCGCTTTTACCCATTTCCTTCGTCTGCCTCTCTTTTATTGTGCATTTCCATTTAGTTTTTGCTCTTTCTATGAACTGCCCTACATTCTATAATTTTGAATATATCCATAATTCTGAGTATATCAGACCCCTTTTAATTTTTGTCCAAATATATTCTATCTGCCAAATCTCAATTTCCTTGCATTCAAAAACTATATGTTCCATATACTTCTTTTCCATACATAATGGATCCTCATCTTGTAAGAACCCATTTTGCTGCACATTTAGCCCCCTCACTCCTGTTCTCAGTCATGCTATTCTCTTCCTTTCTTCATTACTATTATTATCTATATACCCTTCCCTTTCCCAACCACTTTTTGTTGCAACATAAAATACAAGTAACCTTTTTCTGAAAACTGGCTACACAATTTTTCAGTCTTTGTATCTTTGAATCCTTTTCTAACACCGTTCCAGAAATCTTTTTATCTCTCTCTACTTCCTGTGTAAATTTTCCCCACATCAGAAAGCAGTGAAATGCCTCGATAGCTATCAGGTTTATCCCTATTCCCATTGCCTTTATAGATTGGTTGAATAATTGCCTTTTACAAACTCTTTGGTATTTATTTTTTTATTTTTCACTAAGTTAAACAACAACATAAAAGCTTTTAACTGTGTTCATGTCTACAGAATTCCCTGAGGAACTGTCCCATTATGTTACCTATTTCTATTGCTTTATTCCTTTTAATTCTTTTAATCTGGTTCATTACTGCATCTGATATGATTTTATCCAAAATCTGAATAAGATTGTTTTCAATTTCTGGAATTAGTCTCACTATCTTTAAGCTTTCAGATACCTATAAGGCTGAAAAGTATCTTAATCATTCTTATTGACTTATATTAGATTTAACAATGTTTTCCTATAGTGTTCTAATATTTTCTATATTTTATTTACATTGCTTTCCATGATAATATTGATTATCTACTGGTATTTCTTTACCTCCATTAAATTTTTTTACTATCAACTTCTTTTAATAGTATATACTTGATAAATATTGCTCATTCGATTTAGAATTCTCTGTTTCTCTCCATCTTACCATCTCTGCCTTTACAGAGCATTTATTTATTTCTTTTACATTCCTTATCCATTTAAGTGTCACTTTCGGTAATTCCCTTGTTTTTAAATTTCATCTTTTCCACTGCCCCATATATTATGTAATTCAAGATATTGATTGCATTTTCAATTTTATACTTTTTCAAATTATATACTATCCCTGTTATTAATGGAAAATGACCACTACTAGCACATATGTTTGACACTTTAAAATGATTCACCATATGTCTAATATTACTAGTTGAAAAAACAATGTCCATCATACTTTGGACATTAGTATTTATGAAAGTATATTCTCCATGTTCGTCTGCACCATGGTGATTAACATTGTAACATCTAATTATAGTATAGAAATTAACTCTACTTACATGATCATGTCATTGCAATTCCTGTACACCAGTCATTTTATAGGGTTTTAATTATTTTGTATTTCATTGTTTTCTCTGGTCCTACTGGTGATTTAATTTAGTGTCTTGTTAGGAACAGACCTGATTTCATTTAATATAGTCATAAGTAGGGCCCAGATAGCTATGTAAATACACAAAGTACATATATTTACATATTTTGCCCTTAAGTACATATTCTCATATATTTTACTTTTCAGTTCATATTTTTACATATTTATTGATATTTCCAAGGTTTGTTGCAATTTTATTCGTTTTAACATGCATGTTTACACTAGAAGTATATAGCTAACAGTAAACAGTCGGTCTGTCTGGTCTGTCGCGCTGATCTCGTGATTAGCACCTTACCACGGCATGTCCGTCGTTCACGTGATGTGCACCTTACCACAGTGTGTCCAAGTCAAGCCATCACACAAGAAAATAGTCAGCTGCAGTTGGCTGGCATGTGTCAATTGAGCTTTTCATTGTAGTAAAAGATGCCGAAGGAGAAAACCTCACTCTGTGTAAAGTTAAAGCATTACACAGAGGAATTTAACAATTTTTCAACAGATGGAAAGGTCCTTTTCTGCCCGGTCTGCGAGAAGAATGTTCCCTGTTCTCAACGTTTTCAAGTGTTGCAACATTTATCCACGTCAGGCCAATGCTTCGAAGACCACATCTCAAAAGCAGTTGTTACTCACTGAACCTCAAGCTAATAAGTGTTCAGGATCTCCGAAATCTGAGTTTGCAAGTGATCTTTGCCATGCTATGGTTTGAGCTATCTCTATCTGGAAATTAAAAATTCCAGTACTACGTGAATTTCTTGAGAAACACACACACATGAAACTGTGCCAGATGAATGTACAAGCAGAAAGAACTATGTTCCTGACTTATATATGCAAACAAACTCTATTCATTTGGAAATTGGTGTTGATGATCCCATTTGGGTCTCAATTGCCAATACAACTGATGTACAGGGAAGACATATTGGTAATGTTATAGTGGACATGTTGAAAGATACTGAAGCGAGTAAACCTGTGTTGTTAACTTTTGAGGTGTTACCAAAATGCAATCACCAAAGTATTGCTAAATTATTTAATGATGCAGTGGGACATTTGTGGCCTGATGGGGTGAAATACAGCAATGTGTTCCTTCAAAGTATAAACTTGAAAGAAGCGTAGGGACAGTGAAGCACAAATTAGTGAACGATGAAAACAAGTTGGTTCGTTGGTCCTCCATCTTGGTTGACAATATGAAAATAACACTATCGAGATTTGAATGCTTCTCAGACTTGTAGGCCTAATCACTCAAAGTATAAACTTGAAAGAAGCGTAGGGACAGTGAAGCACAAATTAATTTGTGCTTCACTGTCCCTACGCTTCTTTCAAGTTTATACTTTGAGTGATTAGGCCTACAAGTCTGAGAAGCATTCAAATCTCGATAGTGTTATTTTCATATTGTCAACCAAGATGGAGGACCAACGAACCAACTTGTTTTCATCGTTCAGATTGACAATACGGAGAAAGAAGAAACCACTACAACTTGCACTAGTCGAGTATCAGCTGAGGATAGGAGCAAGAGCTCTTGAAACATGTCCTGTGAATAAACAGTGTGAGTGAAGCAATGTGTCAATATATTCTCGATTCACTTTGTACTAATGTGTTCCTTCTTGTGACGGATGCAGCACCATATATGTGTAAAGCTGCCATACCTTTGCAAGTTTTATAACCTAAAACGTCACATATCACATTTCTTGTTCATGCATTCCATCGCATAGCATAAGTGTTCATTGTAAATTTTCTAATGTTGACACACTAATTTCGAATACAAAGAAGGTGTTTTTAAAGGCTTACAACAGAGTTGATAAATTCAAACAACTGTTAGCTGAACTTCCACTCCCTCGTCAGCCAATCTTAACGAGGTGAGGAAGCTGGATTGATGCTGTAGGCTACTATGCAAAGAATTTTGATTCTGTGAAACACGTTCTCCACTATTTTGATTCCCAAGCTGCAGTTGCCGTTGAATCAGTCAAGGAATGATTCAGTGATGTGAAACTTAAAAAGGATATTGCCTACATTCAATGCAATTTTTCCCATTTTGGCATTGCCATTAAATTGTTGGAGGCATCATCGTCTAAACACTCAGAGAGCCTTGATGTTGCTCATTCTGTAGTCACTTCTCTGGAAAGTCTACAAGGGCCGGTTGGAGTTGCAGTGAAGGATAAACTCTCCTCGAGTTTGAAGAAAAACCCATGATTCAAGACAATCAGTGATATTAACAGAATTCTAAGTCAAGGTAATGCCGAATACTTGGTAACAGAGTACACAGCAGAAGACTTGTACAAGTTTACAATGCACCCATTACTTCATGTGAAGTTGAACGATCACTCAGTCAGTACAAAGACATATTAGGCGACAACAGAAGAAGTTATATACTTGAGAATTTGAAACACATGTTTGCTCCTTATTGCCGGGGACTACAATTTAAAAAATTAGGAGCAATATGCAAGTTCCAATTTTTGACTTATTTACATACGTCTCCAATTTACTATACCTAATTTAGGAACATGTAGGGGAATTCTGATTTTATGATGTTACATATTTCTTTGTATTTGAGTAGTTTAATTACATATTTCAGTATTTTAAAATACATATATATGTAATATTTTACTGATTTTTAGTACATAGCTATCCGGGTCCTATTGATATCATTACAAATAATTTCTCTGAGATTTACATGAAGAGCAAGAAGTTTGGTTCATTTCTTTGCAATATTTTTGTCACATAAGAGTCACACATAAAGATTCTGTGCACTAAAGTACACATCCTTTTGGCATTTTTACAGCATTAACACATTATAACACCAAAACACATAATCTTAGGATGTATCAACCAATGTAGAAAGACTGTGTCAAGTGATTAGCCAGAACACATGGAAGGAAGCAGAATTAGTTAAAAGCATTAAGGTACAGGACAAGCAATTGTGTGTAATAAGAACATGCATTGATATGAAGAATCTATGGGTTAGTCAAAATCAATTTGGTAACAGGCCAGATTATAATATTAAGATTTCTACAGAGGGAGACATTTCTTGTATGAAAGGTGGCACCATATGGAAAATATTTGCATATGAATTAGCCATTCCAAATCATGGTTTATTAGTTCTCGTAAATTCAACATACTAAAACAATCAGCAATCTATATTTTACATTCAACTGTTTTTTCAATATCAATTCAAACTTTAGATAATTTTACTTAAGAGTGAAAAATTTTCTTATACAAAAAAAAAAAAAAAAAAGAAAAAAAAAAAAGGATGAAGGCCAAGGAGGAGAAGCTCCTATTCAGATAACTAAGTGCCGCCTTTACCTATTACTGCGTGGCTTCGTGGTAAGAGAGTACTTCACAAAATTTAATGTGTTAACACTCGCCATCTTTCTGCTCACATAACCCATTAAAATGTCAACGAATTAGGAGAAGAAAAAGAGTTGAGGGACTTTAACCGGCAAATCACAAACACAGACCGAGATGAATCGCACACGTGAATAATTTTAAAAGAAGATGCCGGAGCGTCTTCTAATGCTGGCTCTTCAGGTGGCGGTAGTTCCGCTGAGTCCAGAGCTGCATCTCAGGACTACAGCGGCAGTGGATCCTCTGGAGCCTCTTCTAACGCCCAAAGTAATGCCTATCAGGCAGGCGGCGTACCTTTGCCCTCATCGCCTTCAGAGCCTCTTCATCACACCACCACCTAAACATCATCGCTATCATTATAAACACAGCATAGTCCAAGCAGTTACGGTGGAGGCCAAGGTGAAGGTTTCGGCACCAATATATGAGTGTTCTGAAATAAATTAACAGATCATGTTTTATTACTTCCTGTTAATTCAACACACAAAAACAATCAACAATCTATCTTATACATTCAACTGTTTTGTCAACATCAATTAACAACATACAAAAACTAAAATTCCCTATTTGGTATCAATCTTTAACAGACCAGTCTACAGAATTTCTTCCAAATGAGCAGAACTTCAGAAGCTATCCTCAGAAAATTGAAGTCAACATTTTTGTTTATCATGAAAATATCTGTCCGAAATATACAGTATTTTAATAAAAATCGTTTTGTGAAAAATCAAACATGTCAGAAAGCACTTATTTCTAGTGAATTCTAGAGACTTTTCTAGTGAATTCTAGTGACCTTTCTAGTGCATTCTAGTGACCTTTCTAGTGGCACTAAAATGTAATTTGGGGTAGGGCGATTTTCTTGAAAATTTTCGACTCGCAGATTCTTTCACTGTTAAGTTTTATTATTCATAGACACATGTACAGTACAAAATTTTCTAGAACTGTCTGGAATTTCTAGCAATTTCTGTTATCTAATGCTAACAGTGCATATTTTAAACATCTCAAACGTGGATTTTGTGTCGTCTGAAGCGTAAATATGAACCGTTTTGACAATTGGCTGAAAGTTATTCTTTCTTGTTAAATTATCCTTTTAAGATGGAAGTATTCGAAATATTGTTGACAGTTGTTTTCATATGTAAGTATAATACCACCCAGATGCCTTTTAGTTCCTTTCCGAAGAAAGCTAAAAAGAAGAAGCTATGTTGTTGAGTCATGGCCTACTCTGTTGTCGGTGCCAGTGAAATCATCCTCAGCGCCATCTAGTTGTAAAATTAATGGCTGGCTACCTTCACAAAGGGAATCCGAGCTCCACATTAAATTTATTGGTATTCAGTTGGGATGACGGAGAAGTTTGTGATATCACCCGCTGCATTGTTCATTGTGTTTGCTACCCTCGGAAAGCACAAATTTAAGAAGTATCTTGTGGCAATGCTGCCAATGGTTGCCGCATGTAACTATCTTTCTCGGCTTGTCAGTAATGGAATGAATGTAAAACAGTTACAGTGTTCATGACAGAATCTCTTTCTTTGCTTAAGATAAGTCACTCAGAACAGGATAATTTCCTCAAATAAAGTCCTTGCATTAGCTAGCAGTTACAACTGTTTATGTCTCTTCATTTCCATATATCATATATGGAACCAGACTAATTCTACAGAAATTATATTCTATTTCAACGGAATTAACAATGAATTCATAATATGTTTTGATTCCAGCTTTGATTGCCTCTTTAATCAATTATTAAGAATTGTATTGTGTCTAGAAATGGTAGGGTCATCAACACTGCGGCTAGCAGACCAAAGGTCTGTGTTACAGTCCTTTGTACCAGACAAAATGACATACAGTTTGGGGGTTCATCAGCAGCCATTTCAAAATCAGATAAAATATTCCCATAGCATTAACGAAAACTTCAATAAATAAAAAACAAATAGATAAAAACAGAAAACACACTTTTATTCTTTCCAATCTTTATCAAAGAAGAATTTTCAGAAACGTAGATTAAAAGAAAAAGAATAATTGCATCCAAAAAGTGCAATGTGTTTTGGGAGTGAGCACTGAACATCAAGTACATATCAGAGTATGAAAGCATACGTTCTTACCAAACTATACTCTGTTTCATATAACCTTGCCCCGCTGACATGTATCACTCCGCGTTAAACTACCTTCCCCCTCGCCCTAATTGGCTACTGCTTTCGTACCATAGGCCATAGGCGGTGCCTTTCCGTCACATTTAAACCTGCAGGAAACGTCATAATAATTGCCGGGAAGATAAAAATAAAATCATACAAATAAGGATATTGTAACGCGAGCGCTGGAACACCCTGTGAAGCAGCTGAGAGCGGGAGACAGGGAAGGTTCGGTTAGCCACGCCCTCGCCTCGTTTGTCCTATAGTGGTGACAGGCTGTGGTCAGGGGAAAAACATGACTGTGTCGTCTGTTTCTCTACACCTGTTTCTCGAAATTACGGAATCTGGAACATTCCCCTGGTCACTAGAAACCGGCGATATTCCTATATAAAGAAGGTTACAGACAGACAGAGTTGAGTTGGTCGGTCAGTTAGTTAGTGAGACAGTCGCAGTTCTTGGTGTAAGAGTTAGTCAGTGACGTGTTAATGTACGGGAAGATTGTGCAACGGAAGACTGTACGTAACTGTGAAGGTGTACCGGAGCTTACGTAACTACGAGTGCAATTGTAACGGACGAACTGGTGAATTGTAACTGTGTGCAGCACGAAATTCTGTGTAATTGGCAAGTGTTAAACTGTAAGTCGGTGGAAATAAAGAACATTGTTGAGTGGTGTAATTGGACTTTTTATTTCACGAACCCACAAAGTCACAATATGAAGGCATGCAAAAATACAAGTTTATAATGAAAGGCCTTCAGCCTTTTCCACTGGATATTTCAAACCAGCACACATAGCTTTCAAAAATGCTTGTCTTTCAGTCTTAAAAGTCGTGTCACACCATACCTTACTTTTCGTGTGTTCTTCATTCTCCCAAGTCTCGTCAAGGTAGTATATTTTGCAACTTGTATCTAGGTACAGTCTGACTGTCCTTAAATAACATCTTCGCCACACAGCAACATCGCCTCTGTTTTTTAGCACATTTTTCTTGCCTCTTTTTTCATTCACAAACCCCAGCTATATAAGCAATCTGCTGAAATTTGGTGAATCTGCATCCTCATTTACAGCAGATGAAATGTTATTTATGTTAGGGAGTTCGTTTCTAAAGAACAACTATACCTACACATGACGACGCACAGCACTTTTCTCCGAGCACGCGCTTTTGCCTGGAGTGGTAAGTTTTCCTGTTTTCTCGATGTTTCTACGGATCTAACACTCA
Source organism: Mantis religiosa (assembly GCA_030765055.1). Lineage (NCBI taxonomy): Eukaryota > Metazoa > Arthropoda > Insecta > Mantodea > Mantidae > Mantis > Mantis religiosa. The sequence continues at coordinate 1,255,618 of JAUKNK010000377.1, read as the reverse complement.
CACCTGTAACTTCAGAGCACAGCTGTTCGACTTCTCTCACTGACAAAGACGGATTCTTCTCTATGAGTGCATTAAACACACGCAACACAATTCTTTTTTCGCCTGTTTGTAAAGATTTACCCTTGCAATACTTCAGCGAAAAACTGGCGGTAGACTCTGCCATTATTCATATAAGTACACGCGCAATCAACGATCAATAAAATAACTTAGCTTTCGCACTTCGAATGGCGATATATGACTAATCCAGTTCAAAACAAGGTCAGTGATAAAAGTCACATAAACAAATATGTCACCACTACCGCTGAAACACATGCTATCGTGTCTTGTGCTTGAGAGCAAAGGAACCTCCTCTTTACTTCGTTTAAGAATTAACATGCATTTCAGATAAATCATCTGTTGCGTGATATATTTAATTAAAACAGTTACGAAAATATAAAGTTGACAATTCTCTTCCAACATATAAAGATATATCACCATGTTAAATAAAAAACTAATTTTTACTGCACGACTGTCTTTATCACAATAGCAGCCAATGAGATGTGATTAGGTCACGTGACCGGTAAGAGATACTGGGCAAGCTTACATGAAACAAGGATTAGGTAAATGGTATTTATTTAGTCTAATCTCTGTTTCATATAACCTTGCCCCGCTGAAATGTATCACTCCGCGTTCAACTACCTTCCACCTCAACCTAATTGGCTAATGCTTTCGCGCCATAGGCCATAGGCGGTGCCTTCCCGTCACATTTAAAGCTGCAGTAAACGTCATAATAATTGCCGGGAAGATAAATAAAATCATACAAATAAGGATATGAAGGCAAGCAGAAATACAAGTTTATAACGAAACTGAGCAAGCTGAAACTCAATGACTGAGCAATGAAACTGAAACAAGTTTATAATGAAAGGCCTTTGGCCCTTCCCACTGGGATTTTTTAAACCAGCACACATACCTTTAAAAAATGTTTGTCTTTCAGTTTTAAAAGTCGTGTCATGCCAACCTTACTTTTCGTGTGTTCTTCGTGTATATTTTGCGATTTGTATCTCGGTACAGTCTGATTGTCCTTAAATAACATCTTTGCCACATAGCAATATCGCCTCTGTCTTTTAGCACATTTTTCTTGCCTCTTTTTTCATTCACAAATCCCAGCTGTATAAGCAATCTGCTAAAATTTGGTAAATCCACATCCTCATTTACAGCAGACGAAATGTTACTTATGTTAGGGAGCTCGTTTCTAAAGAAAAAACTATGCACATGACGACACACAGCACTTTTCACGTATTTTCTCCGAGCACGCACTTTTGTTTATTCCTGCTTTTGCCTGGAGTGGTAAGTTTTCCTGTTTTCTCTATTTCACATCGAGATATTCCTACAGATCTAACACCCACACCTGTAACTTCATAGCACAGCTGTTCGACTTCTCTCACTGACAAAGACGGATTCTTCTCTATGAGTGCATTAAACAAATGCACTACAATTCTTTTTTCGCATGTTTTTAAAGAATTATCCTTGCGATACTTCAGCGAAAAACTGGCGGTAGACTCTGCTATTATACATATAATAAGTACACGCACAATAAACGATCAATAAAATAATTTCTCTCTCGCACTGAGCACAACACACCGTCAAATGGCGATATATGACTAATCCAGTTCAAAACAAAGGTCAGTGATAAAAGTCATATAAACAAATGTCACCACTACCGCTAAATCACGTGCTATCGTGCCATGTGAAACACGTGCTTGAGAACAAAGGAACCTCCTCTTTACTTCGTTTAAAAATTAACATGCATTTCAGATAAATCAACTTTATTGCGTAATATATTTGATTCAAACAGTTGCAAAAATATAAATTTGACAATTCTCTTCCAACATATAAAGATATATCACCATGTTAAATAACGAACTAATTTTTACCGCACGACAGTCATTACAACAGCAGCCAATGAGAGGTGGTTAAGTCACGTGACCGTTAAGAGATACGGGGCAAGCTTATGAGAAACAAGGTATAGGGTTTAAGCAAACATCTTCTGTGACTCAACCCTAAGCTTTCAATTGATAAATATTAAAAGCAGAAGCATTATTAACAGTGAAGTATTCTTCATCTTTGAGTTTGATTTATGAGTCACTATGTTTACACTCAAACTTCACTTTACCCGGGGTCCCGAGCCAACAGTCTCCCTTGTGTAGGCTCCTCTTCGTGGTTGAGGGAGACGGTCAACAGGCCCACCCACGAGTAGGCCGTGCGTGGAGACCCGTGGAGAAGGTTTTTAGATTCTTGTCTAGTTTAGAGTTTAGGATTTAGTGAACGAAATTTTTAGTAGGTTTTGATTGATGTTTTTTATGTACGTGTATTTTTAATAGGTTTTGTTACACTTGTATAGTTTTTAGAAAGTTTTATATCTGGCTTTTGCCATGAGTAGTTTTTTAAAGGGCGCTGATGACCGCCGTAGTTGAGCGCCCTTATATATATCATCAAACTTCACTTACTTGAAGTAAGTAAGACTCATAAATCAAACTCAAAGATTTCAACAGATACCTCACAATAGGCACTAAAGTACAATATAATGTATAACATTTTACTGTGGAAAAATTTTCAGATTCAACATTTTTGCAATAAAATCTTGATAACACAAATTTATTCCAGAGCTTTACATTTTAACCTCAATTCTGTTAATCTAGAAGAGTGAAATACTCTAGGGAAAAAAGTCAAAATTACCAAAATTATACATTTGGATTTTAAGTTATTAAACACCACAAATACCTTCTGCTTCAGTACTGTGTAGATGTTATACCCGTAAGATTTTGCAAATCATGTCACATAGTGATATAAATGCCTGCCTGTAAACCTATAAAATTGTAGTACTAAATACGAAAATATTCATTAAATACTTTTTAAACAGAGCAAGTTATCAAGTGTTATTTTAGAGTTATCATTTTCAAGTTCTCTTTTCTTGAACTTTCATTTGTCAGCATATTCTTTTAAAAGTTTTCCATATGATGTTACTCTTCACTATAAATCAATGTCACTTTGGATATCTCATTTTTATTAGCTATATTTTAGTTTTGTTTACATGCTTAGCTGAGACATTACTAAACAATAATATTCATATTCTATACATTTAAGGGAACAGTGTTCTCTGAGCAAGTACAGGTTTTACATCATTTGATAAAATTTACAACACACAAAAGACTATTCAATGGAAATGAATAAAAATTTTACTATATAATCACTATAGAACAGGAAGTCTTTTGGTTAATGTTACAAGATTCTGACTGTTAAAATAGATTTTTAAAAAATTCAGATATATAAAAATAAATTAAAATATTTTCCAAAAGCATATAAAACTTATGTAACTTTTTCTTGGGAAGCATATGAAACTCACAACAGAAAAATGCAGGCATATTTTCAATATATTTACTCTGAAAAGCAGAATTCTTAAATATAATCGATTGGTGAAGCTTACGAGAAATAATTAGTAAATTGGAAAATGTGTAAATTTTTAAGCAACTTTACAATAGGTTATTAATAATAATAATAAAAAAAAAAAGAGGATAAAGCAGATGTTTGCGTTGAAACCGGTCCCAGGATTTAAATAAGATAAGTGAAGTATTGTTACTAGTGTTTAGTTATTATTAATAACCTAGTTTACTTCACTGTCAGCAGCTTCAGTTTTTTACATAATTTACAATAGGTTTTCAGTTTGCACATAAGCTTAATAAGCACTGAGATTTACAGCTTCTGCTTTACAAACTACATATAAAAGTGATAAAATTTCAGGCCTCTATGATTAGTAGTTCATGAGAAAAAGGAACCTATGCAATAAAATTTTACATATTGAGAAAAAGTAGTTTGAAGTTTCTGCAAGCAGACCTGAATACATTCCAGAATCATAGTCATCATCAACCTCATATGGGTCCTCCAGCTGCTTAACCTCCTTTTTACTGCAGCCTCTTTTGTTGAGGCTTGTGCTGCTCTTTGGGCATGGTAGAGGTGTTGCTGGTCGATACGTTGAAGAGCTTTTTCTGTGTTGATCCCTGTTTTCAGTCCCATTTCACTTAAACCATACACAAATCTTACATTTACATCATAGAAAATGTGTCTTGTAGTATCAAATGTCCTGGTGGAATTGCTTCTTTAACAGATTGTACATGACAAGTTATTTGTGAGCACAAGCCTAACTTATTATTTTCATTTTCTTCTATGTACAAGGAGTCCACCCTTGCAATGTTTACATTGTGTGTTTTTGCTTATAAAGGAAGACAATAACCAGGGCCGTAGTGGAGGTGCGACGCAGATGTACGCCGTCCGCCCACTATTTTTAGGACGGGAACACAGTTCCCTTATTAATAATATTATTTATACTTTTTAATTCATTACACTTCTTAATTTAACATTCAAAATACTGCAAAAATATGAAATACTTACATTCAAATAATGTTTATGACCAAGGACGGCTGCTGTTTAGGAGCACAAGAGCACCTGAACCCCAATATTTGACTTGTAGAAGCCCTTTTCCCCTTTTCATTCGTTATTTGTATTTATCGCGCTCATTGCTTAATGTGTAGTAAGTAGACGGCGATAGCATGAGTATGTGGCAATGTTGCAGCTGGCACACGTCCCTTGTGCTAGCACATCATGTAACTTTGAAAGCTCTGCGCATGCGTGGACGACAAATGCTATACACAGGCATTGGTTGGGTACGCCCAGATCATAGCACAACTACGATGTGCACGTTAATTCACATTGGCAACGCCAGAGTTCTTGGTCATCTCTGGTAAGTGCTACTATGTTTACAACTCCTGGTGCTATCAGCTATTGTTGCTTTGAATACGGTGTTATTACGGTCCTGTTTCTTATCAGATGTTTTGTGTTAAACACTGTGATAAACTTGGAATATGTAGGTGATCACCAGGTGAGACAATTATGAGTTTCCTAGTACATCTAGTACAACTAATGCTTTAGCGCAAAACAATTATTCTTTGTTGTGTGCAGCCACCGACCACGAGGTATTCGAATCTTTGTGACTGTTGAACTTCTCTCAAGAGGTAGCTTTGAAGTCGGTGGATTCCATTTTAAGAAGTAAAACAGATAAGATGACTTATGAAGAAAAATTTGTAATAAAGTGACTAGGACGTCCGCGGCCCAATTTGACAGTTCAGCGTGTTACAAAAATCAGAAGTGGGACTACAGGCGCAAATTTAATATATACACAACCTGTAAATGGCTATGTGGTTGCAGTATTAGAAATAAGCTATTTTAAATTTTCGTGCTTTGTAGTGAGTAATTGGACAGTAGGAGGTGTCGACTTGGTAGATTTTAGTGAAAAGATGAAGAAGCACAGGAATTCACACTCACATAAGAATGCATGTATTCAGTTCGGAATGTTTGGTCGTGTGAATGCTCAGCTGGACAGCGCTTACAGACTGTCAGTAAAGCGACACAATGAGCAAGTTGATAGGAATAGATAGATTCTTTCTAGGGTAATAGGCTGTACAAAATTTTTCAGGGCGTTTGAGCTAACACTCACTAGTAGTAGGTGGTGGTAGCAGTAGCAGATAGTGCTAGTTTTCATTTTAAGTGTAGGTTTTGTGAACACCCACATTTCAATTCCATGAGCCGCCACTGAACCAGAGCTTAGTCTTCAGGGCTGTGTGTTTAGGGTCATTGTCTTGTGTGAAGATGTAGCCCTCTGTAAGACCCATATTATTCACACTGTGTGGAAGATGTGACTTCAATATGTTAAAATAAAATCTGTGGTCCATGTTGCCATCAATAAAACACAGATCACCAACACCATTCTCATTCATGCACTCCCATACAAGCACAGATCTTCCCCATAGGGGTGATCCGTCCCCTTCAGCTGCCGTGGTGCGGGCGCTGTGGACCCCTAGCACTCGTGGTACCTTTGACGTCACTCGAGTAACCTCGGGCCGAACATACGAGCCCCTCCCTGAATGGGGTTGTTTGGATTGGGTTGGACTTGAGAGGGCAGTGGTTCCCGATACCCGTGGGAGATCTGGTACGTCGCCGGACAGGGTTGAGGGAAGCCATTAATATTCCTGCATACTAGCCTGCATAGCTAGTAGAAGGTGTGCTAGGCCACCAGGAACCCCCACCGAGGTTGTTCGGTAGCCTTCCCCTTTTGGAGTTGGCCCGCGTTAAGTGGCATATCCACTTCCACCCATCTTGTGTTTTCGAACCAGATGTGGGGGCTTGTTAGTCTTTAGGTCTTGCCCTACTGGAAAGCACCACGGAGGTGCCGGGCGCCCTTCTGGGACAGCTCGGTAACTCCCTGGTACAAGAGGGACGTCAGCGACGGCTGCCTGTGTAGGCCCTATTCATAATAAGCACAGATCCTCCACCATGTTTAGCAGTGGCTGTGACATTTTTTATTTCCAATTCACAATTTCGCTGCTGCCATATCTTTACCCTTTCTTTTGATACAGATATAATAAATTTACTTTCATCGGTAAAAATTACATTTTTCCATAAGTCATAATCATCATTTATGTGAGTTTTAGAATATGTCAGTTAACCTTGGTTATGTATGGTTTTGTAGGGGCTGAATGACTGAAGGCCAGCCTTTTCTTGGTTTGTTTTTGTATGTTTTGTTTGATTGTACCTGTATATGATACTATTAACAGCAGTAATTGGTTTGTTTAATATTTCAGCTATTTCTTTGAGTGTTTTACCATTTTTGAAGCACCTTACTGCAATTTGTCTTTCTTCCTCTGTTGCTTCCTTATTCTTTCGTCCCATGCCTTCTGTTCTGATGCTTACAGTTTCGGGGCATAAAACATAGAGCAGAGCTGTACAACAGCTGAAGGAGGGAGAGTTATCTAAGGGACAGTTTTGTTGCTACTTAGTTTGCCAGAAAAATTACTTGTTTGACCTCCAAGTGGAGTGTGCTTAACATTCTGTGTCATTCTTATAAACTTAAGAGAGTATGTGCCAATTACAAATTAACAACTGAGGAATTACTGTCCTCTAACATATACAATAAGTGATAAATTTACAATATAAACAAACAGAAAAAATTAAGAACTCATTTAAATGAAAGATGATAATAAAAGATAAAGTATATAACAGGATAACTAACACACAGTAACATTAAATAAGATGGATAACAATTGAAAAGAGAGGTTAGATATGTGAGGCTAGATTATGATCAATGGTGTTATGAGAAAAATAGAGGATTTACTTTGAATTAGTAAAAAAAGTCGCTATCTTCTGAATCAGTGAGTAGGATGTCTTGAGGCAGCTTTCTTTTCAATCTGATCCTTTCGAAGTTTCATCGTCCAATGTCATAGGTTACAGCGCCTGGTACTTCGGATAATCTAACGAAGAATGTCTTTGATATCAGCTTGAAGTACAGATGTTTGGGAAGAATACCAAGTTCCTGATGAAGTTAATCATTTCTAATGAACCATGGAGCCTTTGTAATACTGCAGAGAAATTTGTTTTGTATAACCTGGAGTCGATGAATGTGGGTTTTGCTGGCTGCAGCCCATACAGGAGCAGTGTAAGAAATTATGGGGCGTATAAGAGGCTTGTAGATCAATATTGAGCACTCCAGATCAAGCTGTGATTTCTTCTGTAGCAATGGATACAGATCTTTTATTCTAGAAATTGATATTGTGGAAATGTAAGATATATGAGAATTTCAGGTTAATTTAGTGTCAAGTATTATGCCTAAATATTTGACTGGTGTTTCTGGAGGCTTGTTTTCCCTGCAGATCCAATGGGGGTGGACTTTGATAAAATCTTAAGGAGAATATTTTTGTTGCCATTTTATTAGTATTTAATACTACTCGCCATATTTTGAACCACTTAGATAACATATTTAATGATATTTGTAGCCTGTTGATTGCAGTACTTAAGTCTGGGTGTGAATAGAAGATAACAGTGTCATCGGCATACATAGCTGTGGATATGGAATATGACTTTGGAAGGTCATGCATGAATATATTGAATAATAGTGGTGCCAGAATTGATCCTTGTGGAACTCCTTCTGCTATTGGTCGAACATCAGATTTGTAACTGTCTATTTGCACTAAAAATTGGCGCTGTGAGATAAAACTTTCAATTATTCTGATCAGAAAATCTGGGAGTTCAATTCTATGTAATTTTACCAGTAAACCAGTGTGCCATACAGTATCGAAAACTTGAGCTATATCTAGAAAAATGGCAGGGGTTATACTGTTTCTTTTCAAATCCTTTTATGATGCTTTCAGTAACTCTTAGTAGCTGATAAGTTGTTGAATGTAGAGGATGAAAGCCAAATTGATACAATGGTATAATATTGTTGTAGAAAAATTCTGCTAAGCGTTTTTGGATTGGCCGATATCTTGATGGAAGATGTTTCGGTTTTTGAGGTTTGTGAGGTTTACCTATCAGGTAAACAAGTGTTTTCATTGTAAGTTTCTTTATTACTATGTTTGGTATGAGGTCATGTCCTTGTGATTTATTAATAGTAACATTTATGATGAAGTGGGATAGCTCTTTTGGCGATGTGTGTAAAACTATTTGGTATTTAGGTTTGTTTTTATGTATATACAGTTCATGTTCAATATCGGAATACTTTTTTGAGGCACTGTATCTGCAGAAGATTTGATAAGTTCATATTTTGTTTTTAGAGGAGGAAATGTCAGTTCTGCTTGCGAGACGCACATGGTCACTTATCAAAAAGTTTATAACAAACATTTAAGTTCCTTGGGTTTCCGTGTTATAAAATTAAAGAGGAAGGGAAGGAACACTTTTTGAACCTGTAGTTTTGAGTATAATAGTCAATGCCGTGGGCATTGACGAAAGGAAGGTAATGTATAGTATAATATGGAAGAGGAGGGGAAAACTCAGAAATGGCAGTGTGGAGTGCAGAAGAAAACAAAGAAAAATGAAATTGCATTATGGCGAGTACAGAGTGAAACAAATGTGGGGATACAGGGAATTAGAAAAGGAATGAGAATTAGATAGGGAATGTTAAGATGTAGAGACATATCAGCAAAGCAAAAATATTACTATAGTGGGTAAATTGCAGGAAGGAAAGGATATAATAGGGCTATGAGAAGTAGAGAACAAGGAAAAGACATGAGCAAATGTGATGAAAGAGTAAATAATCGGGGAAGGGGAAAAATTGATTAATAATTGTTATAGGAAGAGAGGAGGCAAGAACATTGAAGTGGAAGTGAGAACTTAAACAACTGAGGTTACTTAATGAAATGTGTAGTGTTTAATGCCTGCTTTTACTACATACGGCACCACAGGCGATGACACTGATGATAGATGGCGGGGGAAACCGGAGGTCCCGGAGAAAACCCGCCCCAGCGCCGTGTTGTCCACCACAAATCTCACTTTGCGGTCGCCTGGGATCTAACCCGGGCTGCCTTGGTGAGAGCCAAGCGGTTTAACCACTGAGCCATGGCGCGGCCAACTGAGGTTAAGTAAACCCAGACTTGATAGTAATAGAAAGTTGAAACAATAGGTAAATAATGGTCAGGAAACTTTCAAAATTTTGAGTGAGTGTGTGGTGTTTTAGGGCCCGTCGACAACAAGGTCATTTGGGCCTCAAAATTTTGAAAACAGCGAAAAATGAATACTGTTGTACAAATTGTAGAAAGGGAAGAGAGATTAGAGTGGTGTAGTTAGAAGTAGAGGAAAAGGTTTGAGAAAGTGTGACGAGGACCGAGCGGAACGGCAGAGGCAGTTAGGTCTGTGGCGCGCATAAGGGAGGCCCGGGTTCGATTCCCGTGGCCAACCTACCTGACACATGGTAATAGACGAGGTAATAGACAATTGTAGATAAGAATTGGAGAAGCGGCTACTGAGGTTTAATAATTTATAATAAGTAAAGAGGAGATGTGCAAGTGAGAATTGTGAAGAGTGACGTTAGGTAGATACAGACCCAGTGAAACTAATAAGTTGAAACGAGAGGTAGACAAGGTTTGGCAAATAGCAAGAATTAGTGCATGATTTATTAATTTATAGGTTTTCCACTTTCCAGCAGTTCACCCTTGGGTCCTGCTCTCCAGAGATTCCTGTCATTCCATTGTCCTTCCAGTCCACTCTTCTTCATATGACCCTATATTTCCTCGCGCCACGCTCTTCTGGCTCTTCCCCGCTTTCTATTGCCTGGTACTTCACACTTTAGAACTTCTTTGGGTCACCGTTTTTCCGGCACCCGTTGTACATGTCCATACCACTGTAGAGCTCTATTGGACATTCTGTCTTTAACAATTTCTATTTTGTCCATTTCATGTCTAATGTAGGTGTTTCTGACATGTTGCAACCTTGATATTCTCATACTTCTTCGAATTCCATCCATTTCTGTCGCTAATATTCTTTTCTGCATTCTTCCATTTATTGTCCAACTTTCGGAACCATATGTTGTTGCTGTTGCTTTCAAATGCTAGGCTTTGGCAATAAAGCCGTTAGTTGTCTTGCTCTCCAATATTTCTGCGTAGTGTATCTGGCAGGTAGGACTTCACAGGTTAGAAGATGTTTTTCAGTCATTTCCTCTTCTTTGTTGCACAAAACACAATTTGGACTTGTACAGATTCCTATTCTGTGTAAGTGTTTGGCCAAATAATCATGTTCCGTAAGTAATCTAAAATTTGCTACTGCAGCTTTACGAGGGATTTTTGGAATCATTTCTGGATTTTTAATTAAAATGTTCCAATTTTTATCTTTGGTTTTGTTAAATATTGATTTGTTTTGATTGTTTTTATATTTGCTTTTAATTAATCTTTTTATGGATGTAAAGGGTAAGTTTTTATTTTTGTTCTGAATTAAGTATGCACCTTTTGGCAAGAAAATCAGCTAATTCATTTCCAGCAATTCCAAAATGTGCAGGTATCTACTGTAATATAATTCTTATCTGTAGCTTTGAAGTTGTTGGAACATTTTGTGACATTCTTTAATTCAGATTGACCTCATTTTATATGAACTTATTGTATACAATGCTGCTTTAGAGTCAAAGTATGACAGTATTTTTAAATTTGTATATTCTGTACAGAAGTTGTTGGAGTGAGGGATTTCAAAGTTCATTAGTTGGTTTTTATGTTTTTCTATGTATATTCTCTCCCATATGACGAGTTCAAAAATATAATTAGGAAAAAATCATCTCCTATACTGGAAAACTTAATAAATAAAAAAAACCAGGAAAACATTTGAAACAAATTAAGATAATTAAATCTTTAAGGAAAAAGGATGTAATTTTCTCAAGGGCTGATAAAGGGAACAAAATAGTAATCTTAGATACAGCTACATACAAAGAAAAAATGTTAGAGTTACTAAAATAAAAAGAATTCCAAGAAATAGATTCTAATCCACCCAACCGATGCATAAAAGATGTACAAAAGACCATCATTAATAGTAAAATTTTAACAACTGCAGAACAAAAAACGATCAAACCGGACAACCCTACCCTTGCAAGACTATATGGTTTGCCTAAAATACACAAACCCAACATACCCATGAGACCCATTGTAAATAATATAAACACTCCTACTTACCTTCTGGCAAGTTGGCTGTCCAAAAAATTTCAGTCCTTTCCACAATTCCATACTCTGAGCATAAAAAACTCTTTAGACCTGGTAGAAAAAATTCAAAATCTTAAACTAAAACCTCATGACACTTTAGTATCCTTTGATGTCCGCTCCCTCTTCCCTAGCATTCCATTAGACAAACTTTTGATCCAACTGAAAAAATGGCTAAATTCTATAAACCTAGATGCCAATGCAATAGAAGAATATTTGGCAATGACTGAAATATGTATACATCAAAATTATTTTGTCTTCGATGGAAAATATTATAAACAAATTTCAGGACTAGCTATGGGAAGCCCGCTATCACCATTTTTGGCCAATCTATACATGAGCTTTTTCGAAACACATATAACTAAAGCCTTCCCTCATATTTTTAAAACATGGTACAGATACATAGATGACATCTTTGCAATAGTGCCCTACAAACAAATAGATGATGCTTTGAAACTACTCAACCTGCAAGAACCCAGCATACAATTCACAAGGACTGTACTCTAGCTTTTTTGGACCTTAAAATCACAAAAAGCAATGAAAAACTAGAATTTGGTATCCATAGAAGTGCAACACACACAGATAATTACATCAAAGCAAATAGTTTCAACCCAATTCCACACAAACATGCCACCATCAACAGTCTCACACACAGATTAGTAAATCTACCCCTCAGCCAGCAAGAATATCAAAACGAATACCATCAAATCTTAAAAACTGCAATTAAAAATGGATATGGAAAAAACCTTGTAGATAAAAAACTAAAATCATTCAAACTTCAAAAGAGATTAAAACAGATCACAGCTCTCACACCAATAAAACAATAAATTAGATTTGCTAAATTTACTTACCACCCCTGGGCCACAAAAAAGTTCCAAAAAATATTCAAGAAATGTAATATAACATTGGCACCAAAAAGCAATTACAACATTAAAAACCTACTTCACAGTAATAATACTGATAAGATAAAACCAGAGGAAAAGTGAGGCATTTACAAGATTAAGTGTAAAGACTGTGAAAAAATTTACATAGGGAGGACAAAAAGAGACATAGGCACTAGAAAGAAAGAACACTTCAGGCACTTAAGATACAAAAATATTGATAAATCCGCAATAGCAGCTCATTTCTGGTCTGAAAATCATGAAATTGAAGATAGCACAGAATTACTAAAATACGTACAAAAACATAGTGAACTCGTCATATGGGACAGAATATACATAGAAAAACATAAAAACCAGCTAGTGAACTTTGAAATCCCGCCAGAAGAGAATCCCACATTTAAGTTCATCACTAAATCAACAGATGGCAGCAACAACTCCAGAATTACCCACGCCACTGGATCAAGCTTTAGTCGCATAAGAGCCGAAGATGCAAACAATGATTTGTGAAACATGTCCTCAAAATAGGTACGAAAGTGAAGCAGATGTGTAATAAATACGACTCATCTAAAAATTAATAATTATTTCGCTTCACTGTGGTGTTCCAATACAGTTAAATCTCGATATATGAAATTAAGTTTAGTTCAACTTTGTCATTTTGGTCAGTGGTGTCAGAAGTAGGGTAACCCATACTTATTTAACTGAGTGGGATGGCTCAGGCGGTTACCTCCGCAGTCTGCATTCTGGAGGCCCGAGTTCGATTCTTGTGGCCTACCTACCTGACCCATGGGATTTTTCGAGGATTTTTCTGGGTCGCTAGGCAAATGCTGGATAGGCTAATTACATCCCCCGAATGTACTGTCCCTCCATTTCATCTCCATTATCATTTCACATCATCTCTCATCTGATGGTCTCTTTCAGGGTAGAAGTGTCGGCGGGTGTCTTAGAGCTGTTGTTACTCCTTGGGTCGGCTGCCCTCTGTCCCCTCTCACCTCATCCTTCCTCCTAGGGATGCTCCACTTGGGGCATAGGTACAATAAGCCATAAGTTTTGGTGCCTAATCTCTTCTAAAGTAATCCTAATACTAATCCTAATTAATTTACAGTAGGCATTTACCATTGCCATGGCACTGATGATGTTACCTGTGGCTGTCCTTAAATGTTTCATATTTTGCTCCACTCGCTGTGCATACAACAAAGGTTGTGGTATGAGTTGACTCACACTTAATTCCTTTATGGTATTTGCTGTCACTCTGACAGTTTCAAACAGTGGATGCATTTCAAATTGTTTAAAGTGCAATCTACAGGATTTGAAGATATTTATTCTTGGTAAAATTCTTAAAGCTTTTTTCTGCATTAGATGATTTGCATAAAATATCATTTGCATAGGTATATGCATAACATTATTCCATATTCTAAAAGTTAGTAAAATAATGTTTTCAGTATCAACTGCTTGAAAAGTTAAAATAGTGAGAGCTGATGTAACGGAAATATGGTTTTCTTGAGTATGGAAATGAATTATAATATTGTAGTTTATAGTTGAGAAATTATCAATAAAAAAGCCTTACAACTTTGTATTTAAAGCTCTGTATATTGCAGTAGTAGCCCGAAATAGCAAAGTCCAGAATACCGAGGATTCGGTTTTAAAGTGGCTAAAAGTATGTCCCCATTAAAAATGTTGTGGTTAAGTATTATTTGTTTTTGTTTGGAAAGTTGAGATAAAAGTATTCTGCAAACAGATGTTCTGCAATATAATCTTCACCACCACTCCTGTTCATTGATTCTGATTTCCCATTTTGGTAAAATAACAATACCATCACTCTTTGCTCCTGGCCTTGACTAAGTACTGTTTTCATCTCTTTCAGCAGCTCATATAATACTGCTTAGTGAAATCATACACTGTAGATGGGAAGGGAAGGTAGTGATGTAGTCTGCATCTGAGACACAGTCCTTGCTAATTCACACTTGCTTTTTTTTTGTGCAGCGTGCTATTGAAGACATACCAGTAATTACAGCTTTTTGATAGGGAGTGAGTAGCACAAATTTCACACATTAATCTTTTTATAAATTAATTATGCCATCAGCGTGTCCTGCAAACTATGATCCTAAACATTACATAACCATATTCCAGAAATTGTCTCATATGTAACAGCATACATGAAGCAAGAAGCTGCCCGCCTCGGTAGCGTAGAGGGTAGCGAGCCTGCCTGACGTTCAAGAGTTCCCGAGTTCGAATCTCGGTCAGGTTGAGCTACCTGGTTAAGGTTTCTTTCCGGGGTTTTCCCTCATCCTGATAGATGAATGTCGGGTAACTGTAAGCTCCATGGACACCGGGCTCATTTGAGCATCATTTCATCCGTTTCATTCATCGTTCAATATGACTTAGCGTTGGAGGACATAAAAAAGCAAGAAGCTGAAAGAAATGGGTTATATCTGAAGATTTTTTTCAAAAAGATTTGAAAGGCTAAAGTGCCTGTCAGATGGCAGCGGGGTGTCAGAAAGAACACTGACAATTGATAAAGAGAGCAAACAAAATGAAAATCAGAGCACATGTTTTAAACTCCAGGTAAAAAGCACAGCATTCCAAAAGGAGTAGCAGATCTAAATTACCTAGACAAATGCGTCGTTAGAAGAGTGATTCAAAATGTTTCGTCCAGGAAAGAGTTTTTTTTTTAATTTACGTCCTCCAACATTTAGTCATATCAGATGTTGAATGAAATGGGTGAAATGATGCTCAATGCGTCCGGTGTCCATGGAGCTTAGAGTTACCTGACATTTGTCTTTCAGGATAAGGGAAAACCTGGGAAAAACCTTATCCAGGTAACTCACCCTGACCGAGATTCGAACTCGACACCTCTTGAACGTGAGGCAGACATGCTACCATTTACGCTACCGAGGCGGGCTGGAAAGAGGTGCTCCTACAATAGGAGCAATTATGCTTCCATCAGTACAAACAGATTTGCGCAACTATTTCAGCCAGGTAAATTGTGTGAACATTTTTCTGCAAGGACTGTACTGCTTCACTAACAAGAATGTTATCTAAGTAGCTCAGTTACGGGTTGGAATACTTCTCACAGCATTAACCATTGAGAAGTTGTAAAAAGTGTTGTAACATATTTAGCTTATTTATGAGAGTATAATACTCTATTGTAGTTTATTATGGCATGCATATTATCCTCCTCCAACAGCACCGGATTGATTTTTGTCCCTTCTAGTGTTATCTCCATATACGACGCTAAGGTTATAATGTGGGGGGATCATTATTTCATGCTTCTACTTTATCTGTCCATCTTAAATCATAGTTAAAGCTCTGGGGCTTTCATTATGCTCTGATAAGTATTTCTATTTAGCAGAAAAAGTAAATATTTTACATGCTGACATTTGGATTGAGGTTATGAATAAAAAATGTATTTCTAGGTTTTGCAAATCACTTTTACATTTATTATTTGTTTGCTCTTAAAGTTTCTGCAGTAATAAGAATAGCAGTATTTTCAATGTAATATAACTTTGTTACCCTGAATTTTAAGGTGATTTTTAAAGCACTGATATCAGGGGAGGTTCGTCATAAGGGAGCGAAGGCGCCTGCCCCCCCCCCCTAAACAATCATATGGAATTAAATGAACCATGGCCTTGCAACTATTACGACCAGTTTATTCTCAAAATATGAGAAGGCTTCATAGGGTAGTAAAAGTGATGTTTTCATACATACAGAATATGATATTTACATAATGCTGGTTAGCTAAAAAGATGCAGATCTTTGATTCAAATCTCAGCTATTTTAATCATCATAACTTTAGGCTATACATGACTGATCCAATGCAGGTTATCTTCTAAGGTGTGAATTTGTAGTTCAAATCTCAGCTGGTTTAGTCTGTTTCTAGCTTCTGCCTGTACCTTACACTGACCTAATACTTGTTATCTATAAATGTATATATAAATGACATATCTAATTGCTAAACATTTCAATTTCATTAGATGTGCTCCAAGCAACAGTTGACAATGTGATTAGTTGTTAGAATATTTTAAAGATCATATTTATCTGCTAACTACTCAATCTCATTTCACCAGATATGCTCCAATAGTAGACCATGCAGTATTACGGATGCATAATATTGCTAAACAGGTAAGCTATATATGTTGAACAGTCTTTATAATAATACCCAATATGAAACAGTGTTATCAGGTATTTGATAATTCCTGCCTTTTTCTTGAATCCATGCCCCATACTTCAGCTGCTTATGGTATATTTTTACTTAGAGAAAAGGCTTGTAAGTAATTATGTGACATAATCACAAGGACACTGTTCAGTTAATAAGTTTTTGAATTCCTATGATCGTCACAGTAAGCGCTGGGCCACTCTTAACACAATCACATTTCCATATTATAACCACCCAGTGGTGATATTTATTGAAAAGTGTAATTTACAACAACAAATTTGATTTTGATTTTACTGTATGTACAGATTTCAAAACATGTCATTTATTAAATATCTACCTTAATTTATTAAATATCTACCTTATAGAGATCTTACTTACTCAGTACAAAGAACTTCTAGGTAAGCAGCAAGGTATTTCATCTCTCAAATGCTCTGTTTTGTGAAGGATCCTCCTCTTCTTTTTTAAAAGGAGAAGGGCAATGTCCAAGGCAGCACCACTCATAACTAAACTCGTCCTGAGTATGTTTCTGTAAAATAACACTCAGCTTTCTTAACTAATATTTACAGGTTTTGAACAGTGAGGCTCATTACATTAATTGAAATTGGTTATGTTTACACTACTAAAATATGTTCCACAAAACAATGCTCTTAATGTAAAACAGAAGAAAATTTTATTTTTTACACTCAAAGGGTAATCCAAAATATATCAACCAACTCAAAACAAGTTAACGTTGTTGCCTATGTACAGTTATTCCAAGAGCCAAAAGCTCCTGATACAACCTAGCTTTTACAGGTGGGATGTGGTATAATTTGTAAGTACTAAGTCAAATACATGGCCAATCCATGGCTGAGTTGTTGCACTCATCCTGGAGTGAGTGAGTGTGTGGCGTTTAAGGGCCCGTCGACAACAAGGTCATTTGGGCCCCAAGTCAACACTAAAACCTAAAAACTATAAAAATTTAGTTAAAAATGTAAAAAACCATAAAAACACACAAATGTTAAAAAGACATTAAAAACGATGTAAAGACTAATAATTTAAAATATCTAAAAGCAATAAATATAAAAACACAAGTTAGACTTGTTTATTAAAATCTATTTCATAAACAAACCGCAGTGCCTTGTCCACGGCCACTGGGGCACTCATCCTGGAATTTCTCTGTTCAGGAAACCTCTGATCTTGTACCCGTTACCTGCGGGCCTCCAGGCTGTACAGCTCAGAAGGCCCTATGTTCCACTTAAATGAAATATAGGAATTCATTCATTCAAATCACATACATATTGGGCCACCCTGAACTGGGTCCTAGTCCCTTTGCTAATAGGGTAGCCCTTCAATACAATTACATGCTTTATATGTGTTTGCCATATAATAGTAATTACCTTCCATTTACTCCTCTGCCTTGTTATCCTCAGCCTAATTCTCACACCATTTTTAATCCTTTGTATCCTCACAATTACTTTACTCTGCTTTTAACTATTTACATATCCTTACACTTGTTTCACTAAGTTTTTTCTTTATCACTTCGATTGCCACACTTGTTTTACTCTGTATTCACCGTAGTTCAATTTCATTTTTTCTTATTTTCTTCTTCACTCCACCAACCACAATTTCTGAGATTATCCCCTCTTCTCTACCATTTGCACTGTTCATCACTACCACTTCGTCAATGCACACAGTACTTACTTCATATGACTTCTGGACACTCAATCCAGATATTGAAATCAGCTTGTTTGAGTCTGCTGCATCAACACTCATATGCTCTGTATCTTGGATGATGCTTATGCCACCTCTGTGTTCAGCTGTTTTCCCAGCAATCTATAGTTTGCTGATCTGCATAAATGCATTAAATCCTTGTTCTCTCCCCTTACTCCTGTCTTCAAATGGCATACTCCTTTGTTCCCTTTGCACATAAGATACATCCTTATTGATATAAATAAAAATTCCTTTTAGGTTTTTTTGACTGTGTTAATACTTCTGTTACCATTTCCATATTGGTCAGTTTCACCAATATATTTCTTTTACCATTCAGTTTACTAATTCTAAATGCATCCTGCAGTTTGAAGACCCTCGTATTCATTCATAGTCTTCTTGCTAATAATTCCAATATTTTCTGAAATGCTCCTATTTCATTTCACCTTTCTTAGGTTTTATCCTCTCATAAACTCTTCCATAATTCCCATTCATCTTTCCATTTTCTCCATCTTCATTTTCTAGCTCTATGGTTTTAATTTCCACCTCTATGTGACTCACCTCCTCCATTCTTATTTAAATCTTGCCAAACCATTATTTCTTATAGCATCCCCAGTCTGCTTTGCGTTGCCATGTCACTTAGATCCTTTTTCCTCACTTCCACAGGAACAACTCTACCACACATCAGTTCTTCTCTATCACCAGTTAAGTGCTTCAGGCGGGATATAAATGTAACAATAATAAAAGCACAGGCCACTGCTTGATCAAAAAACAAAGGCAGAAAATCCTACACATACACCTCTCTGTTGAGCAGCTTGGTAAAATGCCCTGTGAAGCAGTATGGATGGCATATATAAAACCCATGGTACCTAAAATACCTCCTCTCTTTCACCCAAAGTTTCTGTATCAATACTCAATTGAAATTGCATCTAATAACTCTAGAAAAAAAAAAAAAAAAAAAAAAAAAGAGCGCTTTAAAAATATCTCATGAATCACTTTACCTGTTCTAGAATCTATACTCAGTTTTCCACAGAAAAGAAAGTCCGCACAGAGGGGCAACTGCTGATTAGGCACAGTTTCAATACCCTGCATTAAAAGCTGTTTATGACACTTAGGCTAGTTCAGTTACAGCCCATACAGAACATTCTGAGACCTCCTACTCTTGTGAATAAACCTTGCCGGTTATAGTATACTGAGTGAGTTCCTTCAGTGTAGGGCTCATATTTTTTCAATAGTGCTACTCCTTGTGAAGCATGTGTTTTTTCTCACATACATTCACTGCCCTTGTTGCACTGTTTTGAAACAGAAAGGGTAGCACATTCCTGAAAGGGACTTTTTTCCATTGGCAAACAGTATTTACTTCACATTAAATTTACTACATTTTTGTACAAATAGTTTTAAAATATATTTCTTAGTAATACAGCACTAGCAAAATATGGAGCATTGAGTACTAGTTCAACTCAAAATTATATTAATTTTGTGCTTCATTGTATTATAGTCCTTATTCATAGGAATATATTTCCTTGTTGATACACAGTAGGGATAAGCAATGAACAAAACTTCAACCGCTGGTCAAATTGTGATGTTTATTTTTAAAATATGAGAAGACTTCATAGGGTAGTAAAAGTGATGTTTTCATACATACAGAATATGGCTCGGCCTGTTAGGATTCTCGCCCGTCTGCTGCATTTCCAAGTTACGGAAGACATGCAGCCCTGGTGGTGAGGGAATGGGGGGAAGGACTTGCATATGTGCTTATCCGACGCGGTTTTGTCCGTGCCTACAGCAGTGCGTAGTTTCACAGTGTTAAAATGCACGGGTTTCTTATTTTAGAGTTCTTTTTGGAGTTAGGAAGATTAACAGAGTTTTGCAGGTGACTTTATAAAATCCAGTGACTAAAGAATAATGCATAACTCTGTAAAATCGCTAACGGAAGGAAATTTTCAAGGTTGACTCTTGAAGGAAAAGTACAATTGAAATGTTGGGGTAGACCAATACCGGAATTCCTGATAAAAAAAGTAGAAACTAAAAAATATTAAAACTGGGTGTTTAAGAGGCATCTTAATTAAGTCATGTATGAGAAATGTGACTGGATCTGTGGCTGCGAAGTTCTCAAATCCTTTTTCTGCTATCCGCGTGTTTTGTTTGCTCATAAAAATTCCAATTGTTTGTGGACACTTAATGGTGCAACTGATACGTGGTAGATCTGTCACTCCTAGGAAAACAAAACATTGCAGCATGTCTTAACTCTGTGTTTAAAGAAAATGTTAAGAAACATAACATACAAGTGAAAATACACACACTTTTATAAGGCTTATTAAATGTGTCATGTTTTGCGCTGCGTTTGAACTGGCTTTACGAGGACATGACGAGTGTGTGTGTATTTTGTTGTTGTAGTTTACGTCCTCCAATGTTAAGTCATATCGGACAGTGAATGGAATGGGTGAAATGATGCTCAGATGTGCCAGGGGTCCATAGAGCTCAGAGTTACCCAACATTCGTTTTTCAGGATAAGGGAAAACCCCAGAAAAACCTTATCCAGGTAACTGACCCTGACCGAGATTCGAACTCGGGACCTCTTGAGCGTGAGGCAGACATTCTACCACCACGCTACCGAGTTGGGTCATGACGAGTGTGTTTGTTACTTCTTCTATTCCAAGGGTGTACATTGCCTCATTGACTACGCAGCTGAACTGGATACAGTGATGAAGGAACATTTAGAAACAGCCGCAGTATTTAGAGTAACTTCGAAAACAGTGCAGAATGAACCAATAAGACTGCATGTTGAAGGTCTGTAGGAAGAAAATAGAGCAACAAATACGAGCTTCTGAGTTCGTCATTCAGTGTAATGAGACAACTGACATTTTAAATGACTTTCAGAATGTTTTAGTATTCAGTTATGTATTTGAGGAATCTGTATATGAGAGATTTTGGGCTTTCGTGAATCCTGAAGGAAGAGATGTGGAATCTCTGACAAAGTGCAAAAGAAATGAAATCAACCCGCTTCTCGGAAATACCAAAGAAAAGCTCATTGCTCAGACATTTGATGGGGCCAGTGTTATGAGTGGAAGGACTGGTGGAGTACAGGACAAAATAAGGGAAATATATACATATGCATACTTTGTCCACTGCTATGCACACCAGTTGAATTTAATCATACAAAGGGCAACAAATGCTAATTCCCAGGTATGCCTGTTCTTTTCAAATCTGTCTTGGATTCCAGCATTATTTTCCATTTCCTCTTTGTGATCTGATATTTTAGAGAAAGTAGTGCAGGCAAGATTGCTCAGAGTTACATTTACATGATGGAATTACAATATTCATACCGTCAATGTTGTGTACGAAGACATAGAAAACTTGAAAGATTGCTTCGAAATCATTGAAGAGTGCTGTACTAATACAACCACAATAAATGAAGCCAGTGGCTACAGAAAAGCTCTTGAAGATCTAAATGTTATTTTTTGGTTAATAGTTTTCAACAAAATCCTACCTCATGTAGATATTTTGTACCAGCAACTTCAAAAGAATAGTAAAGATACTGTAACGTTACGGAGTGACATCCTTATATTTAAACAAGAAATGGAAAGGAAATTACTGAATGAACTACACAAAAAAGTAGGTGAAGAATTTTTGCAGCCGCCAAAGAAAAGAAAACGTATACAATGTGCGAGGGTTGGAGATGCCAAGGTGTGTGACGTCATCACAACTACTGTTACAGATAGATTTACTTATAATGGGCATCTAGGAAGTGCATCTTTGCTGTCTAATGACTTATTTAAGGATTTCTGTGAATGATTCCCGGAAGAAATTTTCAAATGAGTGGTGCAATCCTAACCTGTGCGCAAGGAAAACTATGCACAGAGTTGAAGCTAATTTACAGGCAAACTGATTTGAACATCAAAGGAGCATTGAAACTTTTTCAGTTCATATCCAAAAATAACTTTTCGTCAGTGTTCATTGAAGTCACAACACTTTTAAAAATTGTCATAACAACGCCGATGACGACTGCGGAACCTGAGCGTTGCTTTTCCACTCTGAAAATGATAAAAACGCTTTTAAGAAATACAAATACAAACGACAGACTCAATACCTTAGCAATACTGTCAATAAATAAGGAACTTTCAGTAACGTGCAGGATTTAGATGAAAGAGTGGGGGAAAATATCATCAAACTAAAGAACAGAAGTCTTGATTTTGTATATCAACAGGCCAAAAGTGTAATTCATGATAAACTGAGTAAATGTGAAATATGAGTATTGTGTCTACATACACTAAATAGTTGCACTGGTGAGATTAGCAGCTTATGTGGCAATTTGGTTGAGTTTGAATGATGTTCTAATACTATCCTTTTATATGTCGCATGCATATTAATATAGCAGCTTTGGCAAATATTGCATTAGGCTTCTTGTATTTATTTCTGAGGTATGTATTACAATATGAGAACCACTGTTTCCATGGGTTATAGGGATGGAATTTGAAAAAAAATGGCTCTTAAGGTTTACAAGTGTAATAATTTACTGTTGTTAATATTTAGCAAACAAGTACTTCAGCGCACTCAGACATTTCGGCCATGAGCCGCCACTGACTGATATACAATAAAAGTACGAGACCAAGAATTGAACCCTGTGATATTCCGTATTTGGTCTGTAGTAATTATATAAAAGATTCTATGTTATCCTCCCTGCTAAGTGATTTAATTTCGGTTCCTTGTTCTCTATCTTAAAGGTCTAACCATTTCACAACAATATCTCTGATTCCATAACTTTGTAACTTATTAAAAATACCAATTGAAAGTCCTATAGTGATCAAGAAAGTAGTCTACTTAAATACAAAGTGGTAGATCTGTGATTCAGGGCTCAGATATTTCAGTCTGATTCTAACTTCAGCCTCTATATGACATTTACATAATGCTGGTTAGCTAAAAAGATGCAGATCTTTGATTCAAATCTCAGCTATTTTAATCATCATAACTTTAGGATATACATGACTGATCCAATGCAGGTTATCTTCTAAGGTGTGAATTTGTAGTTCAAATCTCAGCTGGTTTAGTCTGTTTCTAGCTTCTGCCTGTACCTTACACTGACCTAATACTTGTTATCTATAAATGTATATATAAATGACATATCTAATTGCTAAACATTTCAATTTCATTAGATGTGCTCCAAGCAACAGTTGACAATGTGATTAGTTGTTAGAATATTTTAAAGATCATATTTATCAGGGATATATCTGCTAACTACTCAATCTCATTTCACCAGATATGCTCCAATAGTAGACCATGCAGTATTACGGATGCATAATATTGCTAAACAGGTAAGCTATATATGTTGAACAGTCTTTATAATAATACCCAATATGAACCAGTGTTATCAGGTATTTGATAATTCCTGCCTTTTTCTTGAATCCATGCCCCATACTTCAACTGCTTATGGTATATTTTTACTTAGAGAAAAGGCTTGTAAGTAATTATGTGACATAATCACAAGGACACTGTTCAGTTAATAAGTTTTTGGATTCCTATGATCGTCACAGTAAGCGCTGGGCCACTCTTAACACAATCACATTTACACATTATAACCACCCAGTGGTGATATTTATTGAAAAGTGTAATTTACAACAACAAATTTGGTTTTGATTTTACTGTATGTACAGATTTCAAAACCTGTCATTTATTAAACATCTACCTTATAGAATCTTACTTACTCAACATGACGAACTTCCGGGAGAGGGACAGTTTCTGTCTTTTTTTTGGAGGTCCTCCTCTTTTTCTTCTTCTTCTGCTTGGCCGTTGCTAAAACCACAAGGGCAATGTCCAAGGCAGCACCACTTATATCTAAACTCGCTCTGAGTGCGTGTCTGTAAAATAACAATCAGCTTTCTTAACTAATATTTACAGGTTTTGAACAGTGAGGCTCATTACATTAATTGAAATTGGTTATGTTTACACTACACTACTAAACTATGTTCCACAAAACAATGCTCTTAATGTAAAACAGAAGAAAATTTTATTTTTTACACTCAAACGGTAAACCAAAATATATCAACCAACTCAAAACAAGTTAACGTTGTTGCCTATGTACAGTTTTTTTTTTATTTTTTTTTTTATTGAAAAAGTCTGAGCAGCATGCCCCATTACAATGTAATACTACATGCTTTATATTCCGAGACATCGGTTCAGAGCGACTTGCGATACATTGGCCAAAGTACATTGTTCTATTTTTTTTTTTAGCCTGCGACCTTTATAATACTGTTGAACCACTTATTTTAATATAATAATATCTTAGTACTGCGCGTCTGAACTGACGTGTTGGTCACAATGATTCATCAATTTAATTTAATTAAGTTAATTTACATAACATATTTTTTAACAATGTCTTGACAAGATGTCTTCCTATATATTGACATTTCGCTAGCGTAAAATCACAGTGTGGTCACAATATCTATCACAATTATTATAACTTTTTAAAGTCTATTGCATTTACGAATCTGCTGAACTATCTTATGAATCTTCTTGTGAGGTCCTTCTTTGCAGTCGGCCATTTCCCGCCCTGGTGAATTATGGCTGCTGCAAGATCCTTCCTTTGTTTGCCGAGGATAGGACAGTGAAACAAGAGATGATCCACAGTCTGTTCTCCTGTATTACATGGACAAATTGATTCGTCCATGATTTTAAATCTGTGCAGGTAGCTTCGTATATTGCCGTGTCCAGATGTTATGCAAGTGAAATTTGGTGTAATTCTTATATTGCTCTTGATACGATCGATGATGCTTGGGAAGAATTCCTTCGTTGTCGCACCTTTGGATGTTTTGTCCCATTCTGTTTGCCACCTCCTGATTCCATCTTCATTCACTCTTGTGATAATTACGTCCTTGGATATTTTCTCGTAGACTGCTTCTCCTTCCTCTGCAGCTGCTTCCTTTGCTAATCGATCGGCTAGTTCATTCCCTTCTATCCCAGCCTATGTACAGTTGTTCCAAGAGCCAAAAGCTCCTGATTCAACCTAGCATTTATAGGTGGTATATGGTATAATTTGTAAGTACTAAGTCATATACATGGCCACGCCATGGCTGATTTCTTGGCTCTAGCTTCAATTCCGCGTCCGCCAGTCTTTGGGACTAAGAACTAACTTGCACAATATTTTAGGAGACGACCCAGTGGCCGTGGATAAGGCTCTGCGGTTTGTTTTTAAAATCGGTTTTAATAAACAAGTCTGACTTGTATTTTATATTTATCAATTTTAGAGATTTTAAATTTTTAGTACTGGGATGGGTTTTTTATGTGCTTTTAATAGTTGAGTGTTTATATTTTATCTTACTTTTTAACTTTGTGTAGCTTTTAGTTTTTAGAGTTGACTTCGGGCCCAAATGACCTTGTTGTCGACGGGCCCTAAAACACTACACACTCACTCACGCTTCAATTCCATGCGACTGCAAAGTGAGATTTGTGGCGGATAACATGGAGCTGGGGCGGGTCTTCTCTGGGTCCTCCGGATTTCTTTGCCAGTATTCCACTGATTGCTCCATTATCATTTTTCTTATCACCTCATCTCTCACATACTTTCACTTACAGCATTGGGCTTATCACTCATCCTGGAATTTCTCTGATCAGGAAACCTCTGATCTTGTACCCGTTACCTGCGGGCCTCCAGGCTGTACAGCTCAGAAGGCCCTATGTTCCACTTAAATGAAATATAGGAATTTATTCATTCAAATCACATACATATTGGGCCACCCTGAGCTGGGTCCTAGTCCCTTTGCTAATAGGGTAGCCCTTCAATACAATTACATGCTTTATATGTGTTTGCCATATAATAGTAATTACCTTCCATTTACTCCTCTGCCTTGTTATCCTCTGCCTAATTCTCATGCCATTTTTAATCCTTTGTATCCTCACATCTGCTTTACTCTGCTTTTCACTATTCACATATCCTTACATTTGTTTCACTAAGTTATTTCTTAATCACTTCGATTCCCACACTTGTTTTACTCTGTATTCAACGTAGTTCAATTTCATTTTTTCTTATTTTCTTCTTCACTCCACCAACCACAATTTCTGAGATTATCCCCTCTTCTCTACCATTTGCACTGTTCATCACTTCCACTTTGTCAATGCACACTGTACTTACTTCATATGACTTCTGGACACTCAATCCAGATAGTGAAATCAGCTTGTTTGAGTCTGCTGCATCAACACTCATATGCTCTGTATCTTGGATGATGCTTATGCCTCTTCTGTGTTCAGCTGTTTTCCCAGCAATCTATAGTTTGCTGTTTTGCATAAATGCATTAAATCCTTGTTCTCTCTCCTTACTGCTGTCTTCAAATGGCATACTCCTTTGTTCCCTTTGCACATATGATAAATCCTTATTGATATAAATAAAAATTCGTTTTAGGTTTTTTGCCTGTGTCAATACTTCTGTTACCATTTCCATATTGGTCAGTTTCACCAATATATTTCGTTTACCTTTCAGTTTCCTAATTCTAAATGCATCCTGCAGTTTGAAGACCCTCGTATTCATTCATAGTCTTCTTGCTAATAATTCCAATATTTTCTGAAATGCTCCTATTTCATTTCACCTTTCTTAGGTTTTATCCTCTTATTAGATTTTATCCTCTCATAAACGCTTCCATAATTCCCATTCATCTTTCCATTTTCTCCATCTTCGTTTTCTAGCTCTATGGTTTTAATCTCCACCTCTATGTGACTCACCTCCTCCATTCTTATTTAAATCTTGCCAAACCATTATTTCTTATACCATCTTTAGTTTGCTTTACGTTGCCATGTCACTTAGATCCTTTTTTCTCACTTCCACAGTGAAGCAGAAACCTCAGGTTCCAAGAGGGAAAAGATAACTAGAAATTAATACAACAGTAGAGATTATAAATAAGCATAATGGGAATAAAAAGGGAATAAATGATATAAGAAATAAAGTTAAAAAGAATATTCGAAATAGCAATATAGTGTAAATGAAGAAAAAAATCGGACAAGAGCTGCTTCTGAGCACAGACACAAGGCAGGAGATGCCAGCAAGGTATGCGAAGCTTAAGAGAAACGTAGCCAAGCATGACAGAATACTGTTATGACAACCCAAAGGGGTGGAAATGTTACTGCTGCATAGGAAAGACAGACGGGAGTGACCAATAAGAGAAAATTAAAGAAATAAACCCTGCCAATAAAATGTAGAGTAAACCACGTGATAGGCGTAAAATAGTAAAGGAGTAGAAACTGGGCGGTGATAGACGAGAAAGGCTAGAAGAGAAGCTGGGAATACGACGGGGGAAAAAGCGTCACTCTGATACTTAATACAACGGGAAGAAGACGTGTTATTGGAAGAGAAAAGTAGGACTCGATGTCCCAGTCTGAAGCAGAGTTATGGTCTCTAAGACACTGCAAAATAGGGAATAAAGGGAGTTAGCAAAGGTAAAAACATTAAGGGGAAAGGAAAACTAGGAAGGCAACGAAAGTGCTAGCAAGAGAGTAAAGAGATAGCCGGTTAAAGAAAATAAAGGAATAGAGAGACGGGAAGCACGACTTTTCATAACCAAACACTGAGAAAGAGATCCCAGGTCACTGACAATTAGACACAACACCAACCTTTCCATCTCACCATCAAACTCCTTCATAATCCATCCCTACCAAAGCACTCAAAAGGACAACGAACCAAAAAGAATCTACACCAACAGGAACAACTCTACCACACATCAGTTCTTCTCTATCACCAGTTAAGTGCTTCAGGCAGGATATAAATGTAACAATAATGAAAGCACAGGCCACTGCTTGATCAAAAAAACTAAGGCAGAAAACCCTACACATACGCCTCCCTGTTGAGAAGCTTGGTAAAATGCCCTGGGAAGCAGTATGGATGGCATATATAAAACCCATGGTACCTAGAATACCTCCTCTCTTTCACCATGAATCACTTTACCTGTTCTAGAATCTATACTCAGTTTTCCACAGAAAAGAAAGTCCACACAGAGGGGCAACTGCTGATTAGGCACAGTTTCAATACCCTGAATAAAAGCTGTTTATGACACTTAGGCTAGTTCAGTTACAGCCCATACAGAACATTCTGAGACCTCCTACTCTTGTGAATAAACCTTGCCGGTTATAGTATACTGAGTGAGTTCCTTCAGTGTAGGGCTCATATTTTTTCAATAGTGCTACTCCTTGTGTAGCATGTGTTTTTTCGCACATACATTCACTGCCCTTGTTGCACTGTTTTGAAACAGAAAGGGTAGCACATTCCTGAAAGGGACTTTTTTCCATTGGCAAACAGTATTTACTTCACATTAAATGTACTAAATATTTGTACAAATAGTTTTAAAATATATTTCTTAGTAATACAGCACTAGCAATATATAGAGCATTGAGTACTAGTTCAACTCAAAATTATATTAATTTTGTGCTTCATTGTATTATAGTCCTTACTCATAGGAATATATTTCCTTGTTGATACAAATATAGGGATAAGCAATGAACAAAACTTCAACCGCTGGTCAAATTGTGATGTTTATTTTTAAAATATGAGAAGGCTTCATAGGGTAGTAAAAGTGATGTTTTCATACATACAGAATATGGCTCGGCCCGGTAGGATTATCCCCTGTCTGCTGCATTTCCACGTTACGGAAGACATGCAGCTCTGGTGGTGAGGGAAAGGGGGGAAGGACTTGCATATGTGCTTATCCGGCGCGGTACCGTCCGTGCCTACAGCAGTGCGTAGTTTCACAGTGTTAAAATGCACGGGTTTCTTATTTTAGAGCTCTTTTTGGAGTTAGGAAGATTAACAGAGTATTACAGGTGACTATAAAATCCAGTGACTAAAGAATAATGCATAACTCTGTAAAATCGCTAATGGAAGGAAATTTTCAAGGTTGACTCTTGAAGGAAAAGTACAATTGAAATGTTGGGGTAGACTAATGCCGGAATTCTTGATAAAAAAAAGTAGAAACTAATAAAAATTAAAACTGGGTGTTTAAGAGGCATCTTAATTAAGTCATGTATGAGAAATGTGACCGGATCTGTGGCTGCGAAATTCTCAAATCCTTTTTCTGCTATCCGCGTGTTTTGTTTGCTCATAAAAATCCCAATTGTTTGAGGACATTTAATGGTGTAACTGATACGTGGTAGATCTGTCACTCCTACGAAAACAAAACATTGCAGCATGTCTTAACTCTGTGTTTAAAGAAAATGTTAAGAAACATAACATACAAGTGAAAATACACACATTTTTATAAGGCTTATTAAATGTGTCATGTTTTGCGCTGCGTTTGAACTGGCTTTACGAGGACATGACGAGTGTGTGTGTATTTTGTTGTTGTAGTTTATGTCCTCCAATGTTAAGTCATATCGGACAGTGAATGGAATGGGTGAAATGATGCTCAGATGTGCCCGGGGTCCATAGAGCTCAGAGTTACCCAACATTCGTTTTTCAGGATAAGGGAAAACCCCAGAAAAACCTTATCCAGGTAACTGACCCTGACCGAGATTCGAACTCGGGACCTCTTGAGCGTGAGGCAGACATTCTACCACCACGCTACCGAGTTGGGTCATGACGAGTGTGTTTGTTACTTCTTCTATTTCAGGGGTGTACATTGCCTCATTGACTACGCAGCTGAACTGGATACAGTGATGAAGGAACATTTAGAAACAGCCACAGTATTTAGAGTAACTTCGAAAACAGTGCAGAATGAACCAATAAGACTGCATGTTGAAGGTCTGTAGGAAGAAAATAGAGGAACAAATACGAGCTTCTGAGTTTGTCATTCAGTGTAATGAGACAACTGACATTTTAAATGACTTTCAGAATGTTTTAGTATTCAGCTATGTATTTGAGGAATCTGTATATGAGAGATTTTGGGCTTTCGTGAATCCTGAAGGAAGAGATGTGGAATCTCTGACAAAGTGCAAAAGAAATGAAATCAATCCGCTTCTCGGAAATACCAAAGAAAAGCTCATTGCTCAGACATTTGATGGGGCCAGTGTTATGAGTGGAAGGACTGGTGGAGTACAGGACAAAATAAGGGAAATATATACATATGCACACTTTGTCCACTGCTATGCACACCAGTTGAATTTAATCATACAAAGGGCAACAAATGCTAATTCCCAGGTACGCCTGTTCTTTTCAAATCTGTCTTGGATTCCAGCATTATTTTCCATTTCCTCTTTGTGATCTGATATTTTAGAGAAAGTAGTGCAGGCAAGATTGCTCAGAGTTACATTTACATGATGGAATTACAATATTCATACCGTCAATGTTGTGTACGAAGGCATAGAAAACTTGAAAGATTGCTTTGAAATCACTGAAGAGCGCTGTACTAATACAACCACAATAAATGAAGCCAGTAGCTACAGAAAAGTTCTTGAAGATCTAAATTTTATTTTTTGGTTAATAGTTTTCAACAAAATCCTACCTCATGTAGATATTTTGTACCAGCAACTTCAAAAGAATAGTAAAGATACTGTAACGTTACGGAGTGACATCCTTATATTTAAACAAGAAATGGAAAAGAAATGACTGAATGAACTACACAAAAAAGTAGGTGAAGAATTTCCGCAGCCACCAAAGAAAAGAAAACGTATACAATGTGCGAGGGTTGGAGATGCCAAGGTGTGTGACGTCATTACAACTACTGTTACAGATAGATTTACTTATAATGGGCATCTAGGAGGTGCATCTTTGCTGTCTAATGACTTAAATTAAGGATTTCCGTGAACGATTCCCGGAAGAAATTTTCAAACGAGTAGTGCAATCCTATCCTGTGTGCAAGGAAAACTTCGCACATAGTTGAAGCTAATTTACAGGCAAATTGATTTGAACAGCAAAGGAGCATTGAAACTTTTTCAGTTCATATCCAAAAATAACTTTTCGTCAGTGTTCATTGAAGTCACAAAACCTTTAAAAATTGTCATAACAACGCCGATGACGACTGCGGAACCTGAGCGTTGCTTTTCCACTCTGAAAATGATAAAAACGCTTTCAAGAAATACAAATACAAATGGCAGACTCAATGTCTTAGCAATACTGTCAATAAATAAGGAACTTTCAGTAACGTGCAGGATTTAGATGAAAGAGTGGGGGAAAATATCATCAAACTAAAGAACAGAAGTCTTGATTTTGTATATCAACAGGCCAAAAGTGTAATTCATGATAAACTGAGTAAATGTGAAATACGAGTATTGTATCTACATACACTAAATAGTTGTACTGGTGAGATTAGCAGCTTATGTGGCAAACATTCTTCTGCATTTGGTTGAGTTTGAATGATGTTCTAATACTATCCTTTTATATGTCGTATGCATATTAATATAGCAGCTTTGGGCAAAAATTGCATTAGGCTTCTTGTATTTATTTCTGAGATATGTATTTCAATATGAGAACCACTGTTTCCATGGGTTATAGGGATGGAATTTGAAAAAAAAAAAAAATGGCTCTTAAGGTTTACAAGTGTAATAATTTACTGTTGTTAATATTTAGCAAGCAAGTACTTCCGCGCCCCCCCCCCCCCCCCAGACATTTCGGCCATGAGCCGCCACTGACTGATATACAATAAAAATATGAGACCAAGAATTGAACCCTGTGATATTCCGTATTTGGTCTGTAGTAATTATATAAAAGATTCTATGTTATCCTCCCTGCTTAGCGATCTAATTTTGGTTCCTTGTTTTCTATCTTAAAGGTCTAACCATTTCACAACAATATCTCTGATTCCTTAGCTTTGTAACTTAGTAAATATAACAATTTAAAGTCCTATAGTGATCAAGAAAGTGGTCTACTTAAATACAAAGCGGTAGATCTGTGATTCAGGGCTCAGATATTTCAGTCTGATTCTAACTTCAGGCTCTATATGACATTTACATAATGCTGGTTAGCTAAAAAGATGCAGATCTTTGATTCAAATCTCAGCTATTTTAATCATCATAACTTTAGGATATACATGACTGATCCAATGCAGGTTATCTTCTAAGGTGTGAATTTGTAGTTCAAATCTCAGCTGCTTTAGTCTGTTTCTAGCTTCTGCCTGTACCTTACACCTACCTAATACTTGTTATCTATAAATGTATATATAAATGACATATCTAATTGCTAAACATTTCAATTTCACTAGATGTGCTCCAAGCAACAGTTGACAATGTGACTAGTTGTTAGAATATTTTAAAGGTCATATTTATCAGGGATATATCTGCTCCCTACTCAATCTCATTTCACCAGATATGCTCCAATAGTAGACCATGCACTATTATGGATGCAGAATATTGCTAAACAGGTAAGCTACATATGTTGAACAGTCTTTATAATAATACTCAATATGAACCAGTGTTATCAGGTAATTGATCATTCCTGCCTTTTTCTTGAATCCACACCCCATACTTCAACTGCTTATGGTACATTTTTACTTAGAGAAAAGGCTTGTAAGTAATTATGTGACAATCACAAGGACACTGTTCAGTTAACAAGTTTTTGGATTCCTAAGATCATCACAGTAAGCACTGGGCCACTCTTAATACAATCACATTTACATATTACAACCACCCAGTGGTGATATTTATTGAAAAGTGTAATTTACAACAACAAATTTGGTTTTGATTTTACTGTATGTACAGATTTCAAAACCTGTCATTTATTAACCGCTTCGCCGATGGCCATTTAAACCCTGCACGGCCAGGAACGGATACCCAATAAACAGAACAAGACATTTAAATTGTTAAATGCTGCAAAAATGCTTCATAAATAAATATTCGTATCTTCCGTATTTACTAAGTTATTTCGGGGAAACAAAAACTGGTTAAAAGCCCATTAAAAGCTGTATACATCTGCGGTATCATTAAAATAGAGACTATATTAATAAAGCGATGAAATTTCATTAATTTGTATCACTGTAAAGAAAGCCATTCTTTGCGTTGAACACGTTTAATTCTGAGTACTTTTGTTTTACAAGCTATATGTGTATATCAGCTGAATAAATGAAGTGTTGGGTTCAAGGTTTCTAGGTTTCAGTTCATGCTAACATGTAATAATAACTGTTTATATTGCGTTATACACGCTGGAAAGAAAACTCCGTCAGCATCTCTCTAATTGCACAACGGAAGTTTATGTTAGCTGACGTAACTTTTCTCTTCGCTCAGTTCATATAGTAATTTAGATTGCATCAGAGTTCCCAGCAATTTCTTTAGCTAAAACACAGTTGAAATAGTTTTCTCAGTGCTAATCATGGCTTCAACTAGTAATGTAGCAAATCAATTAGCTAGTGTAGGACGAGTGCGGGCTTCTGATATTACATCAGAAAATGTGGAAGACTTTTATCTGTTAGACAGTGATTTGGACATTGATGGCGAGTTTTCAGATTTTGAGGGGGGGTGTTGAGGATATAGGTAGCAGTGAGGAGGAAAATGACTCATTTCCGACAGGTGTTCGTGAAGAATCAACATTATGGAGGTGTCAAAATAACTCTAACACAAATAGACATACGTTCACGAGCACAACCTCTGGTGTACAACATCATACTCAATTAACTTCTGACAACCAACCAATTGACATTTTCACAAATTTTTTTACTACTGACTTACTGTCTCTCATTGTTTCGGAAACAAATGTATATGCGAGGAGGGTGAAGGAAGACCTGATTGCTAAAGGCAATTTAGGACCTAAGAGTAGATTGCAGAAGTGGACAGAAGTAACAATGAATGAGATTTACAGACTATTTGGTCTAATTATGCTCATGGGTGTTATTCGTAAACCTATGCTAGACATGTACTGGTCTACAGATGACATGCTAGCTACCCCATTTTTTGGGAAATGCATGTCAAATAACAGGTTTACTTCCATTTTGCGCTTCCTTCATTTCACCTGCACAGAAAATGTGAATGATAAACTATCCAAAATCAGACCAGTGTTTGATTACATTATTTCAAAATTCAAAGAAAATTATGTGCCTAGTGAAAAGATCACTGTTGATGAAAGCTTGATGCTTTGGAAGGGCCGTTTAGGTTGGAAACAATACATCAAAACAAAGAGGGCCAGATTTGGCATAAAGAGTTTTGATGTATGTGAAAGTAAAACAGGATATCTTTACAATAGCTGCATATACACTGGCCAAGGGACTGATAACACTGGAGACAAAGATTTGGGGTTATCTGGTTCCATAGTAATGCACCTGATGGAATCTGTACTTGATCAGGGTAGGACTGTATATTTAGATAATTGGTACAGTTTCCCTAAATTATTCATGACCTTACACAAAAGAAAAACAAATGCAATTGGAACAGTACGCTCAAATCGTATTGGTTTGCCAAAAGATGTGAATACGAAGGCTCTAAGAAGAGGAGAAATGCAGGTGCATCAGCTCCCACCCTTGACCTATGTTGCTTGGCAAGACAGGAGGGTTGTTACAGCATTATCCAATTGCAGCTCTAAGATTTTGATGATTGACACTGGAAAAATTGATGCTCGTAACAAAATGTCAATTTTCAAGCCCGATATTATCCAGGAATATAATATGCATATGGGTGGAGTGGATCTAGTAGATCAGGTATTACACGCATATCCCTCTTTGCAAAAAACAATCAAATGGTATAAAAAAGTATTTTTAAACCAGCTGGATATAACCATATACAATTGTTTAGTAATTTGCAGAGCTCTAAACCCACGGAAGACAATGACGTACCTGGACTTTCGCATATCAATAGCTCGCAGCCTAATTGAGCAGTATAAAATTCAGAGACCTCTCCATACTGGGGGTAAAAAATCCACCACCCCTCAGACTTGAAGGAAAACATTTTCCTAAAAGGGTACCACCCACAGCAAAAAAAGTCGCGTCCCTTCAGAAAATGTTTGGTGTGCCGCAAGAAAGGTGTCCGAAAGGAAACTAGTACGATTTGCCGTGAATGTGGAGATGTGCCCTTGTGTGTTTATCCCTGTTTTGAGGTGTACCATTCAAGAAAAAACTTTTAAAGGTAAGCTTTTACTTCTTATAGAATTTATTTAAATTTACTGTAAAACATAAGGTTTAAAAGAATTATCATTAAATACGCATTAAATGCATGTATGCGCAGGACGTCTATACACGTCCATATCGGTTTGGGGCCTTTTAACTTGGACGTCATATGACGTCCATATCGGTGAAAGGGTTAAATATCTACCTTATAGAGATCTTACTTACTCAGTACGAAGAGCTCTCATGTGAGGGGGAATGTATTTCATCTCCATTATTCTGTCTTTTGTGAAAGATCCTCAATGTCCAATGCAGCACCACTTATAATTAAACTCGCCCTGAGTACGTATCTGTAAAATAACATTCAGCTTTCTTAACTAATATTTACAGGTTTTGAACAGTGAGACTCATTACATTAATTGAAATTGGTTATGTTTACACTACTAAACTATGTTCCACAAAACAATGCTCTTAATGTAAAACAGAAGAAAATTTTATTTTTTACACTCAAACGGTAAACCAAAATATATCAACCAACTCAAAACAAGTTAACGTTGTTGCCTATGTACAGTTATTCCAAAAGCCAAAAGCTCCTGATACAACCTAGCTTTTACAGGTGGGATGTGGTATAATTTGTAAGTACTAAGTCATATACATGGCCAATCCATGGCTGATTTCTTGCCTCTCGCTTCAATTCCATGCGACAGCAAAGTGAGATTTGTGGTGGATAACATGGCTTTGGGTCCTCCGGATTTCTTTGCCAGTATTCCACTGATTGCTCCATCATCATGTTTCCTATCACCTCATCTCTCTCATACTTTCACTTACAGCATTGGGCTTATCACTCATCCTGGAATTTCTCTGATCAGGAAACCTCTGATCTTGAACCCGTTGCCTGCGGGCCTCCAAGTTGTACAGGTCAGAAGGCCCTATGTTCCACTTAAATGAAATATAGGAATTCATTCATTCAAATCACATACATATTGGGCCACCCTGAGCTGGGTCCTAGTCTCTTTGCTAATAGGGTAGCCCTTCAATACAATTACATACTTTATACGTGTTTACCATATAATAGTAATTACCTTCCATTTACTCCTCTGCCTTGTTATCCTCAGCCTAATTCTCACACCATTTTTAATCCTTTGTATTCTCAATTGTTTTACTCTGCTTTTCACTATGCACATATCCTTTACACTTGTTTCACTAAGTTTTTTCTTAATCACTTCGATTCCCACACTTGTTTTACTCTGTATTCAACGTAGTTCAATTTCATTTTTTCTTATTTTCTTCTTCACTCCACCAACCACAATTTCTGAGATTATCCCCTCTTCTCTACCATTTGCACTGTTCATCACTACCACTTCGTCAATGCACACTGTACTAACTTCATATGACTTCTGGACACTCAATCCAGATAGTGAAATCAGCTTGTTTGAGTCTGCTGCAACAACACTCATATGCTCTGTATCTTGGATGATGCTTATGCCTCTTCTGTGTTCAGCTGTTTTCCCAGCAATCTATAGTTTGCTGTTTTGCATAAATGCATTAAATCCTTGTTCTCTCTCTTTACTCCTATCTTCAAATGGTATACTCCTTTGTTCCCTTTGCACATATGATAAATCCTTATTGATATAAATAAAAATTCCTTTTAGGTTTTTTGCCTGTGTCAATACTTCTGTTACCATTTCCATATTGGCCAGTTTCACCAATATATTTCGTTTACCTTTCAGTTTCCTAATTCTAAATGCATCCTGCAGTTTGAAGCCTCTCGTATTCATCCATAGTCTTCTTGCTAATAATTCCAATATTTTCTGAAATGCTCGTATTCCTTTCCACCTTTCTTAGGTTTTATACTCTCATAAACTCTTAGATAATTCCCATTCATCTTTCCATTTTCTCCATCTTCATTTTCTAGCTCTATGGTTTTAATCTCCACCTCTATGTGACTCAACTCCTCCATTCTTATTTAAATCTTGCCAAACCATTATTTCTTATAGCATCTCCAGTCTGCTTTGCATTGCCATGTCACTTAGATCCTTTTTCCTCACTTCCACAGGAACAACTCTACCACACATCAGTTCTTCTCTATCACCAGTTAAGTGCTTCAGGTGGGATATAAATGTGACAATAATGAAAGCACAGGACACTGCTTGATCAAAAAACAAAGGCAGAAAACCCTACACATACACCTCTCTGTTGAGCAGCTTGGTAAAATGCCCTGTGAAGCAGTATGGATGGCATATATAAAACTCATGGTACCTAGAACACCTCCTCTCTTTCACCCAAAGTTTCTGTATCAATACTTAATTGAAATTACATCCAATAACTCTTAGAGAACAAAAACAAAAAAGGGCTCTTTAAAAATATCTCATGAATCGCTTTACCTGTTCTAGAATCTATACTCAGTTTGCCACAGAAAAGAAAGTCCACACAGAGGGGCAACTGCTGATTAGGCACAGTTCCGATACCATGCATAAAAGCTATTTATGACACTTAGGCTAGTTCAGTTACAGCCCATACAGAACATTCTGAGACCTCCTACTCTTATGAATAAATCTTGCTGGTTATAGTGTACTGAGTGAGTTCCTTTAGTGTAGGGCTCATATTTTTTCAATAGTGCTACTCCTTGTGTAGCATGTGTTTTTTCTCACATACATTCACTGCCCTTGTTGCACTGTTTTGAAACAGAAAGGGTAGCACATTCCTGAAAGGGACTTTTTTCCATTGGCAAACAGTATTTACTTCACATTAAATGTACTAAATATTTGTACAAATAGTTTTAAAATATATTTCTTAGTAATACAGCACTAGCAATATATGGAGCATTCAGTACTAGTTCAACTCAAAATTATATTAATTTTGTGCTTCATTGTATTATAGTCCTTACTCATAGGAATATATTTCCTTGTTGATACACAGTAGAGATAAGCAATGAACAAAACTTCAACCGTTGGTCAAATTGTGATGGCTTTGAAATTCCATTTTCTTTCCATTATAAGGAGACAAAATAAAAAGTTAATATTTCAAAATTCTGACAAATAAGAAGAATCTCACAGAAATAATGCACTCCACAACAACAATTTGACATCAGTTGCATGATTTAATGAGCTCTTCATTTTTGAACAGTAAAACAATTCTATTCCTTATTGTTCACCACTTACACAAAGACCATCTAGAATGAAGAAGACTTTGAAGGCTTTTTGCAGAAAATTCAAGAAATAAAATTCATTTGCTATGAAAATAACATATAGTACCTTTTAAAATATTGTTACAGCCATATTGAAGGAATCAACATTTTGAAAAGATTCCTATGCAAGAATATCTTGGAGTAGGATGACCTTTTAAAACTGATGAGGTGCATCCTTGGAAATTGCTGAACTTAAATACTAAGTGGAATATTTGATCAACTTTTACTGTTTGGTTAAAGGTATGAGCACTGCACCTTGCTGTATGCTTTCTTTCTGATATTAGTTCAGAGGGCCTCAAGAGATGTATTTATGGTTAAAGACCAATATTGAGTTTTTGTGTGGAATATAATACTATTTACTGTGAGTATAGTAGAGGAAGCAAAAATTATGTTAAAAAAATACCCATAAATGGAATTTGTATAAAATTAATCCAAATTTAAAAGGGGAGGAGTACTGTATACATAAATGTTTTGAAATTATGTATTATGTTTATTTTGTACGTACTTTCAAGAACAACACTTCCACTTCCAAAGCTGCAAGCTTAGTCATAACTTCAACCAATTCCTCATTTTCTCACTCTTGTGACATACTCTACAATTACAAAATTACAGTATTATTATGGATAAGCCAAGCATGAAACCACTCACAAACCTACTGACATTTACCTGTCTGTTTAATATAATTCTAGCAGGAATGTTGGAATGTTGGCTATTGATAAATTATTTATAAATAGAAAAAGAAAATAAAGGTTTCAATATTTTGGATGAGACTGCTACAACAAACTTTTTTCAGTAAAAGCTCTCTAAATAATACAAATCTAATACAAGTACAACAATTGATACTCATTGGTAATAATAATACAAGTTGCTGAAGTAGATAGCAGTACTTGACTAGAGTTTGTGATGAACAGCTTACAATCAAAGCTGCAAGATATTACCAAGGAATATTATGCTTAAACAATGAGGATGTGATACTGACCTATTAACATAAAAGCTCAAAAACATGAAGGCTTCTGAATGAATTGCTATGTCAAGAAATACTGGTGAAGTATATGTTCAACTAGAAAAGCAATTTGGGCTTACAGCCCTTGTTTTATTATTAAGTACTTTGTTTATAACAATATTAAAAGTGTGCTGACTGCCTTTTGGGTTTTGTTTCTTATTGTGCTAATGGTATTCATGTCTTATGCAGCTAAAGAACTATTATACAGTGTGTTAACAGCCACTGCATCTGTTTTACAGAAGTACTAAAACAGCTATTAATGGTAGTATAGTACAGATGATTTCACTTTCCTGAAAATGAAATAAAAGATTGCGTAAGAAAATAATGCTACGTCTGTTTACTTACCTTCTGTTTCAGTTTATGCTAATAACAGGTGCGGCTCACAAGAATGGTACCCTATCAGTCTGAAAGTGTCCCAGACTTATAGCTCCTAAGTATCATATCATCAGTGTGGGAAAAATTTTCAGTACAAATGGCCACACCACATAATTGGACTTCTCACAATATATGAATAGAGAATGAATTATTATTTCAGATATTAATGCTGCTCAACACAAGGAAAATTACTGAATATTTGTGTACTCTGGAACCTAGGTTGTGTCATCATTGCTTTCGTTGAACTTCTGCATATGAAATAAAGTTAACACTTTGCACCTTCATTTGTTCTATTAAGAAAAGAAAAAAAAAATGTAGATGGCTTTGTAATTTAGGAGAGCCACTGAGTACTTTACATCATCCAAACTGCTGTCCACGTCCTCACTTCTTTGATTTAGTCCAGTACTCACCCTCACTCTTGCTTAGGGAATCAACCACAAGACCTCTTTAACCTCTTGCAGCTCTGTCTCATAAATTCTGGAGTTTTGAAACTTACACAAGGTTCCAATCATCTGGCCACTGTTTTCTCTGCATAATACTTTATTCCATTTTGGAACAAAAATAAAATCCTGTGTTTGCCTTCATGACATACCTTATGTTGCATTGGTCCATTCACATCTCATTAACAACATTTTCTCTTAGACACAACTGATCGGAGAAGGGAAAATTATATAGCCTTATGTAATAGACAAGGGAGAGAGGGTTTAGTATGGTTGAGGACTACGGCTATATTGAGAAGGTTAACTAAGAATTGTAGACTATGTGGAAAAGAAGTAAACTAGATTGAATGCAAAGAGTTAGGAAATTGGAGAAAAGAAATAAGGGAAGAAAAATGAGAGAATAAACATGTACTCACAGTTTACAGTAAACATTAAGAAAGGATTGAGATGATAGGGAAGTTTGCGGAGAGAGTAAAGGAAAAGTAGTTAAGCGTAAATAATTAAGAGAAGGTTAATATGGGCTAAATTTCATGGTTAAGCGAGGAAGTTCAACTAAAATATCCTATAAGCATGAGGTAGCTGACAGTATTTGTAATTAGATTACAAAGAATTACAGTCAAATACTGTATTTGTCTTAGTATAATCTGTGCATAGTACGGATGATGATGGTGACAACGATATATATATATATATATATATATATATATATATATATATAATATACTAACATCTGATGCTTAAATAAGACGAGATTAAAAATTAATTACAAGACAAACTTGAGAATTAAGTTATTAGTGCAGCATCTGCTTTAAGTAACTTTAAATATCTGTCAATCTATAAACTTGCAGTTAATTCATTCCAGAGGCGACCTTGGGAATATTCAAATAGCCAAGAAACAGGAAAACAGGAACAGAATTCTCTACACGTACTAGATAGTTTTCTTAAACTTAGTTAAACTTTGTCATTTTTACTCCTTTTATCAGATAAGCAGAAATTCATTATAAATATTTAGAAATTTTCTAAGCTGAAAAATGCACTTTAGAAAAAGGTGTGTGTATATATCGTGCAAATTTAGTTCAGAACAAAAGTAAAAACTTACCCTTTACATCCATAAAAAGGTTAATCAAAACCAAATATAAAAACAAACAAAACCAATCTATATCTAACAAAGCCAAAGATAAAAAATGGAACGTTTTAATTAAAAATCCAGAAATTACTCCAGAAATCATACGTAAAGCTGCAGTAGCAAATTCTAGATTACTTACGGAACATGATTATTTGCCAAACACTTACACAGAATAGTAATTTATACAAGTCCAAATTGTCCTCTGTGCCTGTGCCTCTGTGGCTGTGCCTCTGTGCAACAAAGAAGAGGAAATGACTCAAGAACATCCTTTAACCTGTGAAGTCCTACCTGGCGGAACCACTACACAGAAATATTGGAGAGCAAGGGAGCTAATGGCTTCATTGCCAAAGCCTAGCATTTGAAAACAACAACAACAACTTTTAAATTTTCCCGGAACATGTCTCATTAGGTGTTGTTTAGTGTCATTAATCGATTCCCCTTAAATTTAATTTATTACAACACTGTTTTCAACACTTCCAAGAAAGGAATTATAAGAACCTGTTAGATTTTGTATATAAAATGAGGATTCTGAGAGACCATTTTAAGTCTTATACATGTGCTAAGGTTTGTGACCCACAGCGGTGAGATTTAGGATTTATGTGTAAGATTAGGTTTCTAATTTGCAGAAGGTTATATAAGGTAAATACAGACTTTTATGGGCATAGGTTTCTGATACACAGGAGCATAGGTTAGGGTTAGACCTGTGTTTTATTTAATAGGCTTGTGTTCCCGATTTATGGGAAATTAGATTTTTCACACACACACACACACACACACACACACACACACACACACACACACACACACACACACACACACACACACACACACACACACACACACACACACACAAGGTTTTTGGTTTACAGGAAGTTAAGATAATTACATATAAATATAAATGGTTAAAGCAATTAGTGAACAGTGGATGCCCCAAACACACTCTGCTTGGTCCCATATATTTCTTAACATTCTTATAATTCACCAGTAATTATTAGAGATGGCAGCTTGATACCCTGATACCCTGATACCTTGATCGACAGGCCAAGGGCTTTGGCAGTTCACAGTTATGCCTTTGGCCTCTGCAATGCACCAGCCACATTTCAACACCTCATGGAATCAGTAATGAGAGGATTGACATATGCCACTGCCTGCTATACCTGGACATCATCATCGTCGGCAATAACGTTCGAAGACCATCTCGACAACCTAAGCAAGGTGTTACAGAGACTGCAGGCAACCAACTTGAAGCTGAACGCAAAGAAGTGCCGGCTCTTCCGTAAGGAAGTTAACTTCTTGGCCACATAGTCTCACCAACCGGAGTGGCCACAGACCCGGAGAAAACCCAGGCTGTGAGAGATTGACCTCGGCCAAAGGATAAGCGAGAGTTGCGCAGTTTATGGGGCTGTGCAGTTATTACCGCCGTTTCATAAAGGGGTTCTCCAACATCGCCAAACCCCTTACCCGCCTGACAGAGGAACAACGACCCTACGTGTGAACGGAAGACGCTGAACACGCTTTCCAGCACCTGAAGAAGACACTGTGCAGTGCTCCTATTTTGGGATTTCCACAACCAGGTGGAGCTTTCATTGTGGACACCGACGCCAGCGATAGTTGCATTGGAGGCGTCCTATCGAAAGTTCAGGACGGCCACGAGTGGGTGATAGCCTACTACAGCAAGCCGCTATCCAAGGTAGATAAGAACTACTGCGTCACCCGGCGAGAATTACTGGCGGTAGTAAAGACCTGGCAGCACTTCCACAAGTACCTGTACGGTCAGCCATTCCACCTGAGTACTGACCATTCCGCCCTAACCTTGCCATTGATCTTTAAGAACCTGGAAGGCTAGACAACACGTTGGGTCCAGAGGCTGCAGGAGTATGACTTCACCTCTGAACATCGTAGAGGGAAGAGTCATGGTAACGCAGACGCCATGGCTCGAAGACCCTGCCCAGAGGAGTGCGGCCAATGCACAAGAGTGGAACAGAAGGAGCGTGCCGCAGCAGTCCGAGTAGTCACGGCAGTTCCTGCGGATGGCTGGGATAGCGCAGGCCTGAGGAGGGAGCAACTGGCGGACGCAGACTTGGGGCCACTCTTGAGAGAAGTGGAGGCAGGGACAAGACCAATCTGGGAGGACATCGCGCCGAGCAGCACCACCTACAAGTCGTACTGGGCCAAATGAGAAACATTGAAGACAAGAGAGCGCGTGCTGTTCCGGGTATGGGAATCACCTGATGGGAAGACGCAGAGGGAGCAGTTGGTACTTTCCCGAAGTAAGGTTCCGGAAGTCTCGTAGGAAGTGCACGACGGTACTTCAGGAGGAGACCTGGGTGCGAACCGGACGATCGACAAACTCCGACAGCGCTACTACTGGCTGAGGCTCCGAGCAGACGCTGAGAGATGGTGCCGTCAATGTCATGTGTGCGCGGCGAGTCGCGACCCCCAGACTAGGAGCTGGGTTCGCATGCAGCAGTACAACGTCGGAGTGCCATTCGAAAGGATCGCCGTCGACATAGCTTGACCATTCCCAGTGTCCGACCGAGGCAACAAGTACCTGATGGTGGTCGTGGACTGCTTCACCAAGTGGCCGGAGGTGTTTGCCGTTCCGAACCAGGAGGCATCAGGAGTGCC
The DNA here is from genome assembly GCA_030765055.1 of Mantis religiosa. NCBI lineage: Eukaryota > Metazoa > Arthropoda > Insecta > Mantodea > Mantidae > Mantis > Mantis religiosa. Next base: position 1,211,674 of record JAUKNK010000377.1, on the reverse strand, counting down.
TTGTGGAGCAAGTGTTCTGTCGATTTGGGGTGCCGTTAAAAGGTCCACAGCGACCAGGGCACCAATTTTGAATCCAACCTGATGAGGGAGGCACTAGAAAGACTTGGGGTGAAAAGGACCCGCACCACATCCCTACATCCACTGTCGGACGGCATGGTCAAGAGATACATCAAGACCTTAGAAGAACACCTGAGGAATGTGGTGGCCAGCCATCAGCGAGACTGGGACATAAAGGTGCCACTGTTCATACTGGGCTACCGCTCGTCAACACACGACACAACTGGGATGACGCCAACCAGTTTGATGTTCGGCTGAGGGTTACGCCTCCCCTGTGTTCTGGCTTTTGGAAGCCGTCCGGACGCGAAACAGCCAGCGACCGAGTATGTGGACAACCTGGTGGACCATCTCCACGACATGCATGAGATGGCTCGTCAGAACATCCAGAAGGCGTGCGACTGCATGAAGACCCGATACGATAGGCAAGCCAACAGCCAAGGGTTCCAGCAAGGTGACCTAGTCTGGTTGTACCGCCCTACCCGGACCAAGGGACAATGCCCGAAGCTCCAGCAACCATGGCAAGGACCGTACCGGGTGGTAAAGAGGATTAACGACGTGTTCTACCGCATCCAGAAGGTTCTCCGAGGGAAGATGTTGGTGGTACACCTGGATCGTCTAGCCCGCGTACGACGGTGCTGTTCGGGACGACCAGCCTTGAGGAGGGAGCAGTGTAGCGGCGCTGGACATAAACGTTTCGCCACAAATAGATAATAGACGGCGGATAATGTTTCACGAGCTTGCATAAGCAGTTAACGATAACGCGGCGAGTGATCACAAAGCCGGCAAACAATGCTATCTCAGATAAAGGACTCGCCGGCACAGATAGGATTTCATGTATGGAAGTTTCTAGAGATGTCTGGATTGACGGAGAATGGTTGTTTTTCTTGTTTGCTCGAGAAGGTTCTCGAGTTATGAATGGATATATAAAAGGGATTGTGACACGCCAGCAGGATATTTGTTGTTGTGTAACAAGAGTGTTGTTGTAACGAGAGCTAATGTAATCAGCTGCAAGTGTTTGTTATTGTCCTCGATCTTGTAAGATTGTGTGATGTAATGTTGTTACGTGAGAAATGAACAGTGTATTTCGACGAAAAAAGGGAGATTTTTAATTTCTGCAACTCGGCCTTTTAATTCTACAAACACAAAGTAACAATATAAGCTTCATTCGAATTCCGTAAAAGTGTTAACGTTTTATAAACCTGCAATGAAGCTAGTTTTGGCGAATAATTACGAATGTTTTGAGTTAAGATAAAATTACATATAATTTACATTCAAGTACAATAAAAGTGGAGTTAACAAAATGTCAAAATCTGGAGAAAAGGATATGTAATTCACAGCCGTAGCATTCCTGTAATTACCAGAAGTTTCACCAATGTTTCAGAACAACAAGCTTAGAACGTTTTGAGTTAACTCTTGCACGGATAAACCCGAAGAACAATGAAATCTGAAATGTACAAACAAGTCTGTAACCAGTTATGATAGGACATATTCACCAATTTATGGAATGTAGCCCTACGTACTTCAAACGTCCTTGTTCAATATATAAAAACGGAAGATGAGTTTCCATTACACTGAACTATCGTTTCACCGGATGTTTGAAACGGTTCGAAGATGAAT
>JAUKNK010000377.1:470000-525000 GCA_030765055.1 Mantis religiosa | reverse complement strand
TCTTGGCCAAAACTTCGGTTTTGTCATTAAAATATATTAACCGTCAAACATATTTTCCTTTTGCGTTCCGATGTGTAGTATATTTACAGTAGTAACAAGAAAATGACAATAACTGAATTCCAAAGCTTTTTTCCTTAGCTGCTCTCTTGTTATCAGGTTGTTTTACTTTCCCCTAGAGAGAAGAAAAGACTTCTTTCGAGAAGGAATTAATTATAAAGACGATGACATTAATAATATCTGTATTAGAGTGGCATTTCTCAAAATACTTTATTATAGTTATAACTGTAACAAGTTTTCATGATAATTTCAGAGTTTTGAGAAATAACAGGACACAAGGAAATGTGTAGAAACTGGCATGTGAATGTAACACACAAGAAGGTTTAAAGTGCCTATTAAACCAATGAACTCATTGTTCCTCCTTGCTCCTTTTCCCTTAAATGTTAATAAAAGCGAATTTTACTGATGCCTATATCTGATAGATTTGTAACAAATCCCTTGGGTGTAACGGAACTATTTCCTTGTATACCACATAGAATTTAGGGACCCTGCCCTGTGCACTGTCGTGGCTCCTTGGAACAGACACCCTCTGTCTCCTCTCGCCTCATTCTTCCTCCCAGGGATGCCCCATTAGGGGACATAAGTACTAGATAAAGACTAGCCGCAGTGCCGAATACCCCCGCCAGCGTAATAATCCTAATCCTAATACTAAACAAGAACAGAAAAAGCTACAGTGCGCGCCTCGGCAGCTTGTCTGCCTCACGCTCAAGAAGTCTCGAGTTCGAAACTTGGCCAGGGTGAGTTACCTGGATAAACATTTTCCAAGGTTTTCCCTTATCCTAAAAGACGAATGTTTGTAACTCTCGGCCGCGCTATGGCAGAGTGGTTAGACGGCTTCGCTCTCACCAAGGCGGGTTCGATCCCAGGCGACCGCAAATTGAGGTTTGTGGTGGACAACACGGAACTGGGGAGGGTTTTCTTCGGGACCTCCGGTTTCCCCCCGCGTTCTCATTCCACCGGTGTTCCATCTTAGTTTCATGTGTCATCAATGTCGCCGCCTGCGGTGCCGCATATAGTACTCGAGTAACTCTAAGTTCCGGGGACCCTGGGCTCATTTGATGTTGTCGATTTGATATCGCTCCTCGATACGACTTAACGTTGGAGGACGTAAATTGAAAAACGAAAAGAAAACCTCCAACTACAAGAAAACACCATAACAATTAAAAGTAAGCTAAACATAATCAAATATGCAACCTAAATGTCAATAAACCTGGAATCTTTAAAAAAGGAATAAATACGTATAACATATACAAAATATCTGAATAGTCATATAAAATACAATTGAAATAAAACATTTTCAGTATGGTATCTTTAGCTTTGCACTCCTTCGCCTAATATTGGTGTTTCTCAGATCGCAGCTGACTGGCTCTATGTTGACATTCCCTTGCCTTGAACATGACATTCCCTTGCCTTGTGAAAATGTATATCCTTATTCGCTTACATTTTCCTGACCATTATTACATATTCTCCAGGTGCCTATGGCTGTCAGCCATACAATGGCTTCAAGACTCTCATGGAACTACAGCAGTGAGCCGACGCCAAATGCTTGTCAAATTAGGAGCAACCAGCGCTGCCCATGGGTCAAAGGTAAAGTCCTGGGAGGTAGCAGTGCCAACAACTTTATGCTCTACACCAGGGGCAATCGTCTAGATTATGACCGTTGGGAAGCAGCGGGTAATCCCGGTTGGAGCTATAAGGATGTCCTACCGTATTTTCTCAAGGTGAGTCTATGTGTTTCCCAATTGAAACCTTTTATGCACAGTTTCCAACAAAAATTACTGACGATAAGCAAGTAACTCTTGCCTGGAATACTTCTTTAAATAATTTATCAGAAACTAAGTAAGTTAATTAGAATACCATACTAAGATATTTGCATGACAAAAGTTATATCTTCTTTCTCGAATAACTTGCAAAGTCCTCTTCATTCAATTTTGTTTTCCTTGTTCCATTTAAACCCCGCCTTTAACTACTATGGTCATGTCGGCGGCCGTTCTCCTTTGGAACATACTGAAGGTATTAACTCGTTATCTTTGGTTTTTAATCATTAGATCACGCACACATTCAACTCTCATTCATACTTCCACACTCTGGGGAAGATGGGGAATTATCGTGGTCGGAGAAAAATCCTCAACCCCACCACCGGGAATCGAACCTAGGACCCCTAGCACGGCAGGCATTCATTCAATTTGTAATATACTTCATAAGAACTTTCATTTAAGTCAAATTATATATGTATTTTCTAAATAATGAACTACCAATATATTTTCATTTTAAAGGAGGATAGTGAACCTGTATTGAATTTATTGAATTGAATTTATTTTAGAACTTGCTATTTACAATATTTATCTACATTACATATTATTTCTTAGTCTAGTTGTATAAATGTTGGTGCCCTTTTCCTTTTTAACCTTGCTAGCTCAGCCTCCTTGCCTTACTGAGTAGCATAGTCAGCCCTCTATGCTCTACTTTAGTTTGTTGTTTCCCCTTGTTGTCCCAGCATATTTTCTTTTCCACCCTTTACTTTTCTCAGCCACTTCTCTTTAGCCTTCCAAAACATGTTCCTTAAATTTCTATTTCTACTTTCACTTTTTCTCGTAACAATTTTTATGGCTATCAGCTCGCTTTGCATCTTTTCCCATTCCTTCTCCTCTACTTCCTGTCTCCATGCTGACAGCTCTTTGCACTCTGTCACAATATGAACTGTACTTTCTGCTTCTCCACATAATTCACAAATTTCACCTGGATACTTCTCAGTCTCCTTAAGAACGTTGATCCTGTTCTAATCCAAGCCATTCCCTCCCCCTCCTGTCTCTTAAATTGATTTATATATCCTTCTCTTCCCCATTCTCTTTTTATTAACCTATAACATTTTAATGATTTTCTATTTTCTAATCCTCCCCATATTTCTTCTATATCCTCCACTCTAGTTCTGACTATTTTCCAAAACCCTTCTGCATTTCAATTTTCTAGTCTCCACAAATCTCCCATTCCTATTTCTTCCACAGTTTTTTCTGCCTCTGATCACGAACGTGTTCTACTTCCCATTTTCTTATGTTGATTCATACATACCTTTAGGACTTCATCATCATCTTTTGGCAAACATTTATACCAACATTTTAAAATTCTTTCAATTATTTTACCTTTTCTTTTGGTTACTCCTAATTCTACTAAGGTTACTTCACCTGGAGCTGACCTAGCCAATCCCAACTCCTCTTTAGCAAATTGTATAATTGGTCTATTTTATTTGTTACTTTTGACATCCCCCATATTTCTACAGCAAACAACATTCTTGACTCTGCTAGTGCTACATATATTCTCTCTAACCATTTGCTTGACATATCCAGTTTCACTTTGCATATACTTTATTCCTGCCACTACTGTCTTTCCTTTGGCTACCACTTTCTGCCATGTGCTTCCCATTCTACATTATTATTCATCCTAACTCCTAAGTACTCAAATAAATACACAACTTCTAATTTTTGTCTCTCTAAAAATTATTGTTCCTCTTCCTTCAATTTTGTTCCTCTTTTAAAGACCTCACTTTTGATTTTTTTATATTATTTTTATTCCCCGCTCACCACAAAACGTTTGAATTTTACTTACTGCTCTTTGTAATCCTACTGATGTTATTGCTCCTGCCGTCATATTATCAGCATATAACAAACCTGGGAGCTCTTTACTTCCTATTATCGAACAATGTTGATTTCTTACTTTCACTGTATCCACTATATCATATATAAACAAATTAAATAAAATGGAACTTAATTTACAGCCCTGTCTTAAATCTATCTTCTGTTATGTCATCTCTGTTATTTTATTCCCTTCACATCTTACAAAAAATTTAATTCCTCTATATATCTTAGTTATTTCTTTTATGAATTTATCACTTCTTTCATTCTCAATTTGTATATTAGTGCATCTCTATAGTATCAAATACTTTTTCAAAATCTGCAAAAAACATATTAAACTCTACCTCTTTTCCTACTCAGATATTTATCAGTAATTGTCTTCATTATGAACGTATTATCTACCGTTTATTTACCTTTTCTGAATCTTGCCTGAAATTCTGATATCTTTTCTTCTGTCTACGCCCAGTCCCTTAATATATTTTAATATATTTGCTAGAATTTCTGAGTATACTTTACTTAATACAGAAAATAAGCTTATTGCTCTGTAAATTCCTGGATTATTTACTCCTCCTTTCCCTTTCTATATATTGGTACTACCATACTTATTTTCCAGCGCTCTGGTGTCTCTTCATTCTCTTTAATTTTATTTAACACATTTTTCATTGTATTTAGGTCTTTCCTAGTATTGTTATATTTTTTCAAAGGTTTCCTGGAATCACATCTATCCCCACCGCTTTACATCTTTCTTTTTTTTTATATTTTTAACTATTTGTGTCCTTCTAACAATGTAAATTTACCATCTAGTATTCCATTCTTTACTCTTTCTCTCTCCAGTATTCTAATATCCCTATCTACTCCTTTGTTATCTCCTAACAAGCCTCTAAAATACTTTAACCATTCCTGGGGCAATATTTTACAGTCTTTTCCTCCCTTCTTTTTCGCCTTTTACACTATTTCACATACTGCTTAACCATATTTTCCTTCTATTGTATCTGTTAATTTCTTTTTTATATTTTCCTGTCAATATGTTTGCTTTTCCTCTAGTAGGCATTTAAAATCCTCTTAAAAATCTAACTAGATTGTCTTCAGTGCTCCTCTAACTTTTTAGATGCCTGAATACCATTCTTTTTGCCAATAATTCAGGTGTTTTTCTTATGTTTCCCTCTTTTGTGCTAATCATTACTCCACATTCTAAGATTTAGCCTACTTCTGAGTTTATATTTTCTAAGAAAAAAGATAGTTTTCAGGAGTATCAGCCAACGTTATGACTGTGACTCATAGAATAAGAAAAAATATATCTGTTCTGTGCTCTGAGAAATCAACTCAGAAATATAGGGCAGCTGATGTAGATAAAAAGTGATTGATATTGTTAAGGAATAGGTTAGTGGGCTAATGGAATATTATACAGAATGAGTTTAAAAAAAGCGACAATGCTTAGTATGTTGCGCAGGGCAGGACACCGATCATTTTTAAAAGAGGAACCCACGTCCGGAAACGCAAGGATGCTGTAGAACATCAGGGTTAGAGAAATGGTGTTCTACGTGCACGTTTGAGCGCACGAAAATCCATGTTTGGGCACAGATCTTTCAAAGTCACCAACACACGTTTAGTATCAACCTATGGACTACAATTTGTTGACCATATCAATTGTCCGTGTCAACTCCCAAACATACTAATAGGAGCGATCTATCTCTCAGTTCTTACAGATATTTCGCCTACCTTATTGAACGACGTCCCACCACACATTCGGCAGGTAAAGTGGCTGCAGCATGACGGAGCTGCAACACACGTAGGAGGTACACAGTTTGAACCTCATTTGTAATGTTAAACTACTTTGTGCTACATACCGTCTGTTCGTTGTATTGACGACATGTGGAAGGGACACTTTGATGGTTTACTGCGCCAAAAACGTGCGTTTCCGAACATGGGTTGCTGTTTGGAAAATGATCCGTTTGCTTCATGCATAACATACCGAGCTAACATTTCTGAGTATACTTTATCCAATACAGAAAATAAGCTTATTGCTCTGTAAATTCCTGGATTATCTTCTCCTCCTTTCCCTTTAAACATTGGTACTACCATACTTATTTTACAGCACTCCAGCATTCTCTTTAATTTTATTTAACACATTTTTCATTGCATTTAGGTATTTTCTGGCATTGCTATACTTTTTCAAAGGTCCTCTGGAATCACATCTATCCCCATCGCTTTACATTTTTTTTTCTTTATATATTTTTAACTATTGGTGCACTTCTAACAATGTACTTCTAACTCAGTCTGTAGTTTGCCTACGAGATTGTAAAACAAAAAACAAACAAAGAAAACACAAAAAAAATCTGTTCAATCCTTCCTAAAAATCTGCAAAATGGTGTGAGATCGCACGTCTATGTTACACCTCTCATTCTTTAATCAGCTGACTCTAATTTACAATTTAAAATAAGAATTTGATATCTTTGTTCCAGTCTGAGGATCAGAAGAATCCTGTGCTTGCCCATAGCTTTTACCACGCCGTGGGAGGACCAATGACAGTCGATATACCGAACTATCACACCTCTAGCTCTTATGCTATTCTTGATAGTGTCAAAGAACTTGGATATCCTATCAGAGATTATAACGGTGCTCAGCAATATGGTTTTCATTTCGCACAGGTTGGTATTAGCCTTATTTAGAATAAATATTCGTAGAAAACATTGTAAGAGGGTTTTAAAATGTTTTCTTTTAAGGGAAAAATTCGTAGTTCCTGGAATCATAAAATGTATACTACACTATATGTAGGTACTTACTATCTATAGTGTCAGAAAGTGTGACAACAATAGTAAACCACTATAGAGACATTCGCATGGGGAAGATCGTAACTGCCAAAATGTGAATTATGTGAATTTTTAGATTTTTCATAGGGAAGGACATGGACTAATCTGTGCCAGATTTCGAAAATTTCTCATGTAGCATGGCATGAGTGTATGTATGTCTTCCATTTAGACCAGTTTCTGTATTACTATTGGTGAAAAAGTGTTCATAAATTTGTTTTTTCCTGCACTGAAAACAATTTTGTTTTTGGCAGTTACTACCTTTCACACGCCAACTCCATAGATGTTGCTGAATTTAAGCGAACAAATAAGCGATTATACTTACCTTTTGTTTTAAATGTTGATTGGCGTAGTTTTTAAAGTGACAGATGAATAAGTATTACAGTAACCTAAATCTATCCTCGTGACCACTGGTTGCATAGTGAGATTACTAAAGGATGGATTTAAACATTTTGATAGTTTGATATTCATTCAGCTTATGGTGTTAGTTGTGAGGGTATTATGTTCAAATGTTTCATATATAAGAAGAAAATAATGCTCTAAGAAACAACAGTATTAGTTTGCAACTATTTATAGCAACTTTTTAGAAAAAAACATAATATATAATAAACTTTGTTTTGGGGTACTGATTTATTTGCTTACATCATGTAGCTAATCTCTTTCTCTATGAAACCCTAAGTTGTTTTAGGGAACGTACAGAATGAACTTTTGGGTGCGTAAGAACGATTTTTGTGCCAGTGACAACAAAATGTGCTATCCTAGGCCTGCTTGCGCTACTCTGCCGCCTTCAACACCCTGTCACTCACTTTAGGGTAAAATAAACGGGGACGGCTTGTGTGTGTTACATTTACTTTCAGCTTCTAAACAACTTGAAAACATACTACTTTTAACTACAATTTTTTGTATGCAAATGAAGTAAATGTTGATTTAATGTTGTTAATTGTATTTTATTTACTTGTATTATGAAAACTATTTGAGCCTAAATATGGGGTTTCTACGATTACGTTAGAAACATTATCTGCTACCTTCCTCGAGAATCACTTTTGCATTTTTTTTTTTTTACTAGTGCAAATAGTGGATATTAGAGCTGGAGTCTCTTGCCACTCAGCACACCTCACTTAGCGAAATGCAATATCAAAACACTGCATACAGAATATTCCGATTGTCTGTGAACATCCGGAATGCACAGCTGCATAGAGAATTGGACATAGTCAGCATTAATGAGTACATCTCTACAACGACAAGCAGATTCTTTGCTCACCTTCCTTATGTATCAGGTGCTTTATTCTTCCAACTGGGACGTCGCTTTGATGCTGCATCAAGACTGAAGGCACGCTTGCCACAGGACATTTTATTTTTATAATGTTTATTTATTCTGTAATGAAGAAGTTATTTAATTTATACTCACACTAATCAGACCAGCTTGCTTGAGGACTCTCATATGAGTATGCTCTATCCCTGTTTACTTTAATTTTATTATGTATAATATGTATATAGCTCCGCAATTTTGTATAGCACCAACTGTGCTGAGCAATTGAAATAATAATTAAAAAAACAAGAAAAAACTGCACGACACCGATTGCTTACTGGCCTATTAGCATTCAAGGAGAAAAATCTCCCATTTTAAAGTTAGTAAACACGTTTTGAAATTGTAATGCAATGAAGCCAACCATCTTTCTGGAATATATATATATATATATATATATATATATATGAAAAAATGTATCTGGATTATCATGAATTAGATAGCTTTCATGGGAAAAATTTATAGACGTTATATTAAAATAAACGATGGAGAATACATAAATCTAGGTGATTGAAACACGTCAGATCTCTTTATTCCTAAATCAAACTGCCATTTTTTCAAAATTCGCTGCTGATTATACAATGTAGTACTATTGTTGTTGCTGTGACTGAAACAGCAAGTAGATTCTTTTTGGAAACACTTTCTACTTTTACCCATAATTGTAAATTGAAATTCTCTGGCAGCGAACTCTAAGTGTTACCATTATCACTTACTTGGGGTTCTCCATGTTGTCAGGGCGCTGATGACCTCGCTGTTGAGCGCCCTTAAAAACAAATATCATCATCATCTATGTTCTAATGCTTAACCTCTTGAGCTTGTCACTGTTAAATGTTATAGGCGATGACTCGTAAAGGAAGGCGATGCAGCTCCAACAGGGCCTTCCTGAGCCAATCCGTTCGGAAGCGGCCAAACCTCACGATATCCATAAAATCCAGAGTTAACCGAGTGCTTTTGGAGAAACATCGTGTTGTTGGTGTTGAAGTGCTGCGGGACGGAAGAATACAGCACATCCGCGCAAGAAGAGAAGTTGTTCTTTCTGCTGGTTCGCTCAACGACCCTCAGATACTGATGTTGTCCGGCATCGGACCCCAGGATCATCTCCAGGTAAGTGAGAAGTCCAACGAAGCACTAATTATAAAGGTGGGAAGTTGACATCACTTCCCAATTAGAGAGGAATATTAATCTTAGATTCACATAATTATAGAAAGGAAAAGTCATACTTCATTAATGTTACGGTTTCTCGTCGAATTGCCTGATTAACGATATCAGTTACCCAGGTCTCACTAGAATCAGGATGTGCAACGATTCCGAAACAGTTTACTGCAATACCTCACTTTCTGAAGCCCTGTTGTTGACATACTACTGTTTGGGATCAAGCTCTGTGTGGTTGGGAGGAATGCGATTAAGTTTACGTTGAGTAAGAAGACATTAGAGAGGGGAGGGGACTGCTAACGGTCAGATAGACAGTGGCGTTTCAATGTTTTCGTTGCGTGCATAAAACTGAAGAGTGCAAATAAATGTCAAAACCTCATTAAGCGGCACCACCTGTCTAATCATGTAGTATGACACCTTTTAAGGGTGACCTTCCTTTTATACCATACATTTAATATAACACAGTTAAAAACGCCTAATATTGGCAAAAAATTAAGAAGATACGATCTTGTTTGCCATTTTTCTTTATTTTCGCCTCACAGCGGCGGTGCTAGTCCTTTCTCATCATTGATACTGAAAATAGGTTTATTGTTGTTTTCATTATCTGAAACATTCGGGGTGCTTGTCAAAACTGAACTTGTACAAAGTTTGCTATTCATCCCATTTTTAATTTATCTGTTAGGCAGGGAAAGTATTGCATTCCATCCGAAAATTCGATACCAGGATTTCAATGGAAAGTCTTGTTTCAGGTCTTCTGAATAAAATAATAAACATATTTAGAAAATGTTGCGTGTGTGTTTATTCCTGTGAAAAGCTTCACTAAAAATGAAAAGTCGGTTGAATACCTAACTTGGTATTTAAGGGCAACAACCTTCAAGGATGGACACAATAAAATCTCCCAACTAGAGACTAAACTTTACATGGGACATCTTTCAAGAATTCCGGTTTTCTTAGAAATGACAAGCGGCTTTCATTAAAATACTACACGTTTAAGAGATTTTCATTCCAAATCAACTATAGGTGTAGAATTTTTAGGAAGTGTATTCAGAAGTTCTCTTCGTTTAGGATGGCGTTTGCCTAACATGTAAACCTAAAGATATTAGAAATATCTTATTGCACACAAAGGTGTACCTCTCGTTAAAACAGTTTCCACCATTTTCTTGAACAACGTTTCTTTTTGAACAACGAATTCCAGATACTCCTTGTTATGTGACTGAATTTTTCAACACTTACCTATACGCTTGTCAATTGAGAAAATGATATTATTTTTGCTCTCTCTCTCTATCTCTATCTCTCTCTCTCTCTCTCTCTCTCTCTCTCTCTCTCTCTCTCTCTCTCTCTCTCTCTCTCTCTTAATCTCTTTGTAATTGAAAGAGAGCGCAATTCTAATGTCATCACTGAGTGAATTCTAAAAAATTAATTATTGCTTACAGCTTACCGTATTCCCAAAAAAGTATTTACAAAAAAGTAGTAATAAGATAACTTTTATTTGTTGACCGTACAAACAGAGAAGTATGTCAAAGGTACCAACTCCTAAAGGATTGGTATGTCGCTTAAAGCTTGCTGTATTCCCATAGTCCTACACTTACAAGAAAATTAGCAATAAGATAATTTATTTTGAGTAACAAGAAGTAAATAGAGGAGTAAGCTTTTGTAAGAATAGTTCATACACGCATAGAGAAGGTCACGTAAGTGCAATACCTCAGATATTTTAACTTGTGCAAACACAATATAGAGAGCATATGTTTACATCGCAGTTATATAAGAAATGATTCTCAACTAAACTGGGAGAACATAACAACGCTAAATGGATATGGGTCCTAGGGCACAAGAGCATTGAAGGAAACAAAAAAGCCGAAGAATTTGCTCGCAAGTGATCAGCAACAATGTTTCCTGGCCTAGAGCCGTCCGTAGGAGTACCCAAGAGCTCCATAACAAAATCTATCAAAGACTGGATCAAAAAGGAACACAAAAACAGATGGAAGACCAATGCTGGTATTAAACATGGGAAAATGTTTATTAACGAGCCATGTAAGAAAATAGCTGAAAAATTACTAAAATGTAACAAAATTCAGACGAGGTACATAGTGGCTCTTCTCATGAGCCATGCTCCCAAGAAAAGGCACATAAACAAAATTGGCATAATCAAAGGAAACCTAGACTGCAGAATATGCGGAGAGGAAACTGAGGCAGCCGATCACTCTGCATGCCTCTGCATAGTCTTAAATCGCAGAAGATTCAATCTTTTTTGGGAAACCAATAACTGAACCAAAAGAAATTCATACCTACTCCATATTGGGACTGTATTATCTCGTAAGAGACACAAGTATAATGGACCGGTGCTAATTATATATGGCAGCACAATAAGCCATAAGCCTGCAGCGTATCCGGAAGGACCCTTTGGTAGGAATACAAAAATTAAAAGAGAATAACTGGACCAGTGGGAGATGCATGTTCTTCGAAGTTGCAGAAAATTAATTAAAGAAATATTGGTTTTGAAGACATGAAAATCATAAACTCAATATTGCAGGGAGAAAAGTATACAGGAAAGTTCACCCTAGAACCTGCTCCATTGGCATCAATGGTCTACGCTTCAGTGTCGTCATGTTCTGTTGAAAGAACGTTTTCGTCATACAAGAATGTGTTGCGTCACAATACGAAATCGTTTACTTCAGAAATTTGGGCGCGTATGTAACTATCTACTACAATGCCAAAAAGTAACCTAGAAAGCAAACAGTAAACTCTATTTTGTGAGTTCTTTGATAATTATCTATGACTAAGTATACTTTTGTGAAATAAGTTCATGAATGAATCTTACAAATAAGTTGCAGAAAAGGAAAATTATAAATACATGTACTGATAAACAAACAAAACATAAAAAACCTATTATAATCAAGAAAAATACCATTTTAAACATATAAGAAACCTATAATGAAGGAACATTCCACCAACACTCCCTGCTCAATGCGGAATTAGTAATTATTTTTAATATGTCACATTTTAAAACGAACTAAAAGTGTAACGTAACTTCTTATCATCCCATACAGGTTCATAAGCACATTCGGATTCCTAACCCACATAGCTTTTCCTGAAAAGTTTTGATTGCGTAGTTTTAATAGGTAGACATTAAAATATTTTAAAGGTTTAAAACAAAAACTGAGTGGCGCACGCAATAGATAAGAGTGCAGGGAGTAGCTGTCTTGAGAAAACTCACCCAACAGTTCACATTATTTACAGTTAAATAAGTGTTTTGTTGAATTATTTGGGCATAAATTATCTGATGCTATTGCCCCACGTTATTCGTTTTAAAATCTACAGGTGCTTTCATAACCTTTAAAAACTCACAATCACGAATTTTCAAGCAGTCGGTGTGGTGTTAGGAATCTGTAAGGGGCTAGGAGAAATCAGTTTATAGCTTTTAGTTTTGTTAAAAGTGTGGTGCATTACTTTTTTAATTTTTTAATTTTTTTTTCTCTTGTCCATGTAAAGAGAACGGAATTTCAAAGTCATCACATAACATCCAGCACCTGTAAGAAAATTGGCAATAAGGTCATTTTTAAAATGTTTATAAGAATTGCTATGGAATATAAAGGAGAGTATGTGTTAAACAAGATAGTTGATACAGGACTGGAGAAAGTTATGTGAATGTAAAACAAAATATTTTTAATTTTTATATTACTTATAGAAAGTATGGGAAATATTGTATTTGACTGAAAAATTTGAATACCGAGTTTTTAACGGAAGTACATATTTTGGGCCACCTTTTAGCTAAAAAGTGCATTTTAATAAGATGCATGAGTATTGAAGTGTGTGTGTGTGTGTGTGTGTGTGTGTGTGTGTGTGTGTGTGTGTGTGTGTGTGTGTTATTATTTATTTGTAATTAACGTCCTCCAACGTTAAGTCATACCGGACGATGAATGGAATGGGTGAAATGATGCTCAAAAGGGCCCAGGGTCCGCAGAGCTCAGAGTTACCCGACATTCGTCTTACATGATAAGGGAAAACCCCGTAATAAACCTTATCCAGGTAACTCACCCTGACCGAGATTCGAACTCGGGACCTCTTGAACGTGAGGCAAACACGCTACCACCACGTTACTGAGGCGGGTGTGTGTGTGTGTGTGTGTGTGTGTGTGTGTGTGTGTGTGTGTGTGTGTGTGTGTGTGTGTGTGTGTGTGTGTGTGTGTGTGTGTATCTGCGAAAAGAATAACTCAAGAACAAAAAGTTAAATAATACCAAACTTGGAATTTAAGCTAAGGGGGGACGTATGCAAATATTCAGGGTCTTACATAAATAGCCATAACATCCAAAGTTTTCAAGTTAGAGAACTGAAACTTAGTATACTCATTTATGATAATACAGTTAATATACACAATTTTTGTCATAATTTTCCATTGTTTATAACTAATGCTACATATTTTTTCTATATGCAGAGATATTTACAAACTTAAGCCCATTTTTTTTTTTTTTTAAAAATTCACATAAGCTATCTTTCTGAAATGTTGTATGTTATTTTAAAACAGACTAGAAATTAACTTGTTGGATTTAGATTTCTTATTGAAGCTGTATAGAATTTTTAAAAAATGTTAATCATATGCATCCTTTAAAATTTAAAATAATTTCATATATTTTGTATATTCACATTCCATCTGGAGCTAAAATGTTGATTGTGGCATAAGAAAGCTGTCTGCTAAATTGCATCACTGTAGATGAAGTACTTTGAGAGAAAAATGGGTTGAAGTTGTAGAAAATGTAAGTTACGGGGAAAGGCAATTAAAAATACAATAAGTATTATTCAGTTTGCCTTTTAATTTTAAGTCAGAACTTCCCACATCCGTAGTCTGTATCCTCATTCTGGTCTTCTTCAGCCTTTCTTTTTAAATTCCTCTTCTGTCTTGCTTCTTTCTGCATTAATTTCATAGCTCTTTCTGTACCAGCGATGCGAATGTTGTCGATACTCTGCAAAATTGTTTCCATAGACACACCAGGTTGATACCCTAACTGATGTATAACTTTCTTTCTGCCAACATTCCCATCATTAAACACTATTGCAGCATCAAATGTAGCAATTTTCACCACTATGGAAGGCACAAATGATGTTTTGGGACACCTTTTGCACATCAAAATGTTGAGGCTTTCATTTGGGTTTTGTGTCTCTCGATAGAGACAATTCTTTTAGCAAGTCTGTGTGTGCTAAGAATTGGTAGTTTGGCTTTATAGATTCCAAGACAGCTGATGGAAGACTATGTGTTGCTACTATGCTACTATGCAACACTAGGGCATTTAATTTTTTAAAGGTACATACAGACCACGTACAGTCATAATATTTTGGTGTTTGGGAGCTAACACTATATACTATTTTACAGAACAATAAAACAATTAAATTTTTTGAACATTTTCTCGTACGTCCCCCCTTAAGAATCTACCAAAGGTGCGCAAGAAGATTTTCAAGAATATTTCCCCTGCTACCGTTTATGTGGAACATTTTCTCAAAATTCATGCAAAAGATTTTGATGAAAGTACCACAGATTTAGAACACTTTTATGCAAAATGAAACGGATATCTTGTATTTCCTCGAATTTTCTGAGATGTTCTCTTAATTCTGACTGATTTTTAAATAACTGGTAAACCGCAAGAGATAGGCAAAGTCCAGTGGCGGCTCGTGGCCGAAATGTTTGGGGGACGTGGAAACGGTTTTGCTTGCTAAGTATTGACATCAATAAATTATTACAGCTGTAAATTTTAAGAAATCTTTTTCAAATTCTACCCCGTTAACGAACGGAAATAGTGGTTCTCAAGTTGTAATATATACCTCAGAAACAAGTACAGGAAGCCTAATACGATCTTTGCCCAAAGCTGCTATATTAATATACATGCAACATATTGTCGCGAAGCCGTTATCTACGATAGCGCGGCTAGTGTACACAAAGAGCCGGCAAATAAAGATAGCTGAGATAAAGGACTTGCCGGCACAGATACGATTTCACGTTTAGAAGGTTCTAGTGATATCTTGATTGACAGAGAAAGGTTGTTTTCTTATTTGTTCCAGAAAACTCTCGAATTTATCAATGAGGTACTTAAGAAGGCGACGACTCGCCAGGAGTGAGTCGTAAGCAGAAAACAGCTGTGGAGGTTGTTGTAACGAGAGCCGATGTAATCAGAACGCTGTTTGTTATTGTCATCGACCTTGGTAGACTGTGTGTATGTGTCGTAATGCTGTTACGTGAGAATTGATCAGAGTGTATTTCTACGGAAATAAAAAACTTTTGGAATATCTGCAATTAGGACTTTTGGTTCCACGAACCCACAAACTCACAATACAAAGGATGGTATTAGAACATCATTCAAACTCAACCAAACCCAGAAGTAATGTTCGCCACATAAGCTGCCACAGTTTCACGCGCTGTTTGTACATTATATGTGGAAAAGCAACTTTCAGCCTCCGCAGTCGTCATTAGCGTTCTTATGACAATTCTCAAAATTTTGTGACTTCACTGAACACTGATGAAAAGTTATTTTCGTAAATGAACTGAAAACGTTTCAATGCTCTGTGAATGTTCAAGTTATTTCGTCTGTAAATTAGCTCTAACTCTGTGCGCAGATTTTCTTGCTGTGGAAAAGAACAGATTGCACCCGTCGTGTGAAAATTTCTTCCGGGAAACGTTCGCAGAAATGCTTAAATAAGTCATTACACAGCAAACATCTAGCTCCTAGATGAACAATATAAGCAAAGCTATCTATAACAGTAGTTGTGATGACCTTACACACTTTGACATCTCCAACCCTTGCACATTCCACACCGTTTCTTTTCTTTGTCGGCAGCTGAAATTCTTCACCCAAGTTTTTGTGTATTTCATCAATATTTAGTCTTTCCTTTTCCATTTGCTGTTTAAATATAAGGGTGTCACTACGATACACTACACTATCTTTGCTCTTCTTTTGAATTGCTGGTACAAAATGTCTACATGAGGTAGGATTTTGTGGAAAATATTAGCCAGAAAATAGAATTTGTATCTTCAAGAGCTCTCCTATAGCCACTGACTTCATTTATTGTGGTTGTATTAGTGCAGCTCCTTTCAATAATTTCGAAGCAATCTCTCAGGTTTTCTATGTTTTCGTACACAAATTGACGGCATGAATATTGTAATTCCATCTTGTTAATGCAGCTCTGGGCGATTTAGCCTGCACAACTGTCTTTAAAATATTTGATTGCAAAGAGGAACTGGAAAAAAATGCTGGAATCCCCGACAGATTTGCAAAGAACACGCGTACCTAGGAATCAGTGTTTGTTGCCTTTTGTATGATGAAATCC
Organism: Mantis religiosa; assembly: GCA_030765055.1. Classification (NCBI taxonomy): domain Eukaryota; kingdom Metazoa; phylum Arthropoda; class Insecta; order Mantodea; family Mantidae; genus Mantis; species Mantis religiosa. The sequence continues at coordinate 508,738 of JAUKNK010000377.1, read as the reverse complement.
AACTGGTGTGCATAGTGGTGGGCAAAGTTCCCTTATTTTGGCCTGTACTCCACCAGTCCTTTCACTAATAACACTGACCCCGTTAAAGGTTTGAGCAATGAGCTCTTCTTTGGTATTTTCAAGAAGCGGGTTGATTTCATTCGTTATGTATTTTGTCAAGGATTCCACATCTCTTCTTTCAGAATTCAAAAAAGCCCAAAATCTCTCATATACGGATTCCTCATATACATAATGGAATACGAAAACCATCTGACAGTGATTTGAAATGTTAGTTGGCACATTACACTCAATGGAAATAAACTCAGAAGCCCGCATTTGTTGCTCTATTTTCTCCATATACACTTTCAACATGCAGTCTAATAGATCATTGTGCACTGTTTTTGTTTAAATACTCTGGCTGTTTCTAAATGTTCCTTAATTACCGTATCAGATGTATAGTTCAGCTGTATAGTCAGTGAGTCTATTTTCATTTTTATTAGTTTCTATTTTTGCTTTCATGAATTCGGGCTTTGGTCTACCCAACGATTTCAATTGTACTCTTTCTTAAGTAGGTCAACCTTGAAAATTGCACTTCTATTAGTGATTTTACAGTTATCCATCTTTCTTTAGTCATTGGATTTTATAATGCCACCTCTAACATTGTGTTTATGTCCCTAAGTTCACACAAAGAACACTGAAATAAGAAATCGTGAATTTTAACACAATGATACTGCTCTGCGGACAGCGCTAGGCGCGGACAGAACCTCGCCGGATAAGCAGATATGCGAGTGCTTCTCCAACACCTTCACCACCTTCAGAGCTGCGTGCGTTTCGTTACGTGGAAATGCAGCAGGCCGCCACTATTCCTGCCGCGGCGAGCCGTATGCTTTAGGTATGAAAACATCACTTTTACACTCTATTAAGCTTTCTAATATTTTAAAATTAAACTATTCTTAATAGTCGCAAAGCCATAGTTCAGTTAATTCCGTAAGCTATTTTTAGGGGGGCGCGCACTTCGCGCGCTTATGACGAAACGCAGCTGGCAAAATCTTATCTAATCGAAATAGATCTGTTAAATTACACAATTTATGCAATATACATTACCTGTGAAAAGGTTTCGATCACATATGAAAAAGGCTAAATACATTATTTCAATGTACAAACATGTCGTAAAACTTAAATTGACCAACAAAATTAATATTAACTCTCTCTCTCTCTCTGGTATTAAGAACAATAAACTATGGTTTCAATTTTAGCCCGTCAAAGCATCCGCGCTTGCCTTCAGAACCGCTACACAAACTCTTGACAATCTGAGATAAGATTGTTTACTGTTTTCGCAGATACTGCAGTCCAATACGTCTGTAAATTATTCCATAGATCTTCAACATTATATGACGTCAGCTTTCACACTTCCCTCTCAAGTTAGACCATAAGAGCTCAATGGAATCTAAATCAGGTGATTGACTTGGCCAAATCATATTATCCAGTTCCCCACATTACTCTTTTCTATTGATATACCCTCTGCAAAACTTATAATCATGTTTCGGATCATTGTCCTGCTATAGAATAAATTCACGACCAATTAGTCTCCTGCCAGATGGAACAGCATTTTTGTCAGTATCCTGTGATACACCACCGTCTTTAATTACTAGACTATATTACCAATTTTATCACCTGCTAAATATTCCCACACCATAACCGACCCTCCACCGTGCTTCACCGTTGGCATCACACATTGCCTTTTCACACGTTGTTACTGAAGTCGACGAACAAACCTTCTAGGATGGCTTCCAATCACTTGAAACTGAGACTCGTCGTCCATGAATAGCTCCTTGAACAGTTGCTGAACGCTCCAGTTTTTATGTTGCTCTGTCATTGCAATCTTTTTAGCTTATTTCGTTTAGGTAATAAAGGTTTTTTGGCCACTATGCACCCTTTAAACCTTTTTCACGAAGACAGCTCGATTAAGACAGGTATTGGAGCTGTTCATATACTATTCATTTCCTCGCGAATTTCAGGTGCTTTATGAGTTCTCTGACGTTTATTCCGTACAGATATGAGATTATTTTCCCTTTATGATGTTCCTTGGAGTCTTCCAGATCGAGAAACACTTGCATTGGTACCAGTCTGAACCGCTGCAATGTGAACAATACTGTAGATCGCATAGGTCAACTTTTCTTGCTATTGTCCCACTAGAATAGCCTTCTAGATGTGTAACTAAAATTACAGCCCATTTTTCAATTCCAATCTCCTTTTGTCCCATTAAGAGGTAATATGGTATGAAACTAATTAAGTATACACACTACTAGATGCGGATAATTTAATATAAACCAATGTAAAGCGCTTGCTAAACAGACTTCTGAAGGAATGAGGCCTATTTAAGTGGAAACCTCACAGGAAAACGCACGTCAGTTTAGTTATAGGAACTCATAAGTATTCCTCTATGCGGATAGTCAGTAAAATACACAACAAGAGGCAAGTAGTGTTTACATATATGTCCACATTTTATTATCAGAATGTGGACATGATAGAATACTGAAAACGAAATCATGTTTTATCTACAAATCCATAGTTTTGATAGGTAATCGAAAACTGTTGACCGGTAGTGTATTTCGGATGAACTATTCCGGCAGTGTTCCTTGTTTTGTGTTTGAATTTTCGAACATTTACTCTTTTCTGAAATAGGAATAGGTATGCAGAGATAACTGCCGTTCAAAGTTATGACATAGTGATAAGCTGTGCCCTCAAAACATTCAAGTATCCTTTAACATCCACTGTATTGTTAGGCTCCCATTGTAGCTACAAGGAAATATATAATGAAATTATTTCCACAAATGTTTATCGCAAATTAATTTGAATTAAGCAGAAGAACGGGTAATTGCTATTTATTTAGTTTCATTTCAAAAGGAAGTATACAAGTTGTATTCCATGCTAACTCACAGGCTCGGCGTGCAGCAGAGTTACAACAGACTAGCGGTCTCTGAATCTTTCGGGGTATTTGTCAAAACTGAACTAGTACAAAGTTTGGTATTCATCACAGTTTTACATTCTCTTTTAGGCAGAGAAAGTATTGCATTCCACCCGAAAATTCGATACCAGGATTTCAATGGAAAGTCTTGTTGCAAACCTTCTGAATACAAAAATAAACACATTTAGAAAATGCTACGTGTGTGTTTATGCCTGTCAACAGCTTAACTAAAAATGAAAAGTCGGATGAACACCTAGCTTGGTATTTAAGTGCACCAACTTTCAAGGGTGGGCACAAAAAGTTTAAATAAAATATCGCCACTAGAGACTAAACTTTACGTGGAACATATTTCAAGAATTCCGGTTTTCTTAAAAATAATAAGCGGTTTTCATTAAAATACTACACGTTTAAGAATATTTTCATTCCAAATCAACTATTGGTGTAGAATTTTTAGGGAATGTACTTAGAAGTTCACTTCATTTAGGATGACGTTTGCCTAACAGGTAAACCTAAAGATATTCGAAATTTCTTATTGCACACAAAGGTGTACCTCTCGTTAAAACACAAAGTTTCCACCATTTTCTTGAACAACGTTTCCTTTTGAACAACGAATTCCAGATACTCCTTGTTATTTGACTGAATTTTTCAACACATACCTATACGCTTGTCAAATGAGAAAATGATATTATTTTTGCTCTCTCTTTTAATCTCTTTGTAATTGAAAGAGAGCGCAATTTTAATGTCAGCACTGAGTGAATTCCAAAAAATTAATTATTGCTTACAGCTTACCGTATTCCCACACTCCCTTTGCATTTACAAAGAATTAGTAATAAGATAACTTTTATTTGTTGCCCGTACAAACAGAGAAGTATGTCAAAGATACCAACTCCTAAAGAATTGGTGTGACGCTTAAAGCTTGCTCTATTCCCATGTTCCTACACTTACAAGAAAATTAGCAATAAGATAATGTTTATCTCGAGTAACATGAAGTAAATAGAGGAGTAAGCTTTTGCAAGAATAGTTCGTACACGCATAGAGAAGGTCACGTAAGTGCAATACCTCAGATATTTTAACTTGTGCAAACACAATATAGAGAGCATATGTTTACATCGCAGTTGTATAAGAAATGATTCTTCGTTGCGTTTTAATCTGCATCCTGATTAAGGTAAAATATGGGAACATTATTTGCAAGCAGAGTTCAAATATCGTTGTTAATTATCTTTATCTTTTACTCTATGCTCCTCAAATACTCATTTTAGCTCTAAAAACAAAACAAGGCTGCTAAATATAGTGTTGAAGAAACAAGTGCAATCACATATTTACTTAGTTACACATTAACCAAATTTGAAGTTCCGTTACAAACTTTTAATCTTGTTCAGCCTGACTGTACTTGTGTTCCGTCGCATATTATATGGATTTGTTGTTGAATGTTACAAGATCTGGGATACCATATATCTGGGATATAAAATTAAAACATATCTGAATCTAAGGATCCAAGTCTACGGAACTCCATCACAAGCATAAGTAAGTGGAGCGATTACTTCAACGTTGTTCAAATACTGTTTTAGTCTCGAAGAGAACAAGTTCAGAGAACATTAGTAAATCAATTTTCAATTGAACATCATCTGATAAACTTAAGGATTATAGCACCAAACGCTGGAAGTTAAAGGAAGGAAGGATGCATCGATCTGCAATAACTGTCCAAGTATAGCATGTGAAGAAGTGTGCCATCGAAAATCGCTTCCTGAAGTACGAGAACATGCTGAAAGTCTTTTAGAATATACAAAGGCTGAGGCAAAATTTGAACCTAAAGAAGGTAGCAGTGGAAACCAGCAATAAAGGGCTTGCCGGTATTAATAAACTTATATAACATCAGAAGAGAAGATCCCCCTCTGTTCCTGACTCCCCTAGCAAACCAATGGAAACGAGAGGACGAAAGTGCCCAATCCTCCTGCTACTTGCAAGTGTGGACTGTTTGCCGATTTTGGGCATACTTCAAATATTGTAATTATTCTCATGTCTAGAGTAATTATTGAATATGCAGATTCCGAGCTGCTAGTCTTGAACCCATGAACAAAATACTGGTGAAAAACTGAAAAATGTGATTCCTGAATTGTATTTCATTGAATTTAGATTTTATTACACTCTTCAGTTACTTCCTTAAATTAAATCATTTGTCATTTTCATTCAGTGCTTCTTTTATTCAAGTTTTTAAGAAACTTTAATATTTTAAAAAGTGTATTCCAGTAAATATTTATTAAAGTATGAATAAATGAAATTGTACTGCAAAGTGTTTTCCACAAATCTTAAACCACAGTTAGATCTTGTATGTCCTTTTCCTTCGAAAGAGAAGAGAACTAACACTTTTATTGTAATGTTTTCATAAGAGGTAGAGGAAGCATTTACTCACTCCGAAAATCCGATATCAGAAGTTCACTGAAATACATGCTTTGAGGGTCTATGTATCTGTGTTTGTGCATAATTCAAAAATGGAAAATCGGTTAAATACATACCAAAGTTGGTATTTAACTTCATTCTCCAATCGTACGCCACAGATTTTCAAGAATACCCCTCATCCCAGACTTACCTTCACATGAAAGAAGTTTAAAAAATTTTGATTTTCAAAAAGGCATCCAACTATTTTAATTAACGTACCATATTTGTAGGATATTTTATTCTAAAAGAAATATACATGTTGAGTTTTCTGGGAATGTTCTTAAGAGGCCCTCTTCAATATGAATGGCTTTTGCATAAGTGATAAATTGTAAAAGACAAAATCTGATTTAAAAGTTGTGGTACTCGCTAAAGGACGCAATTTATGTGAAACATTTTTATGGAGTGAACCATTTGCGACATATTCCTTTTATTTCTATGAATTTCTGTATTTTAGCTTTTCTAAAATTGGAGTATGTTATTGCGTTTAAAACATTGTTATTATGCCATGTCTCTGGCTACTTCAGTCCTGATATAAGCGTCCGGGGCGGAAAGAGAGACAGAGAGAGTGATATTGAAACAGACTTCCCTGATTGGATCAAGGAAGGCAGTGGGTGTTATCTATCATTTACATAGGTACATAATCGCCTCCCAAAAGTACAGACATCACTGTTGGTAGTTTTCTAATTACCGTTCTGCGCGAATTAGTTTCGGAGTGAGAAACTTAAGCCAATGCTTTAATATAAAGCTAACGGCTTCACATTCTATGTCTGCAACACATACTTACCACTCAGGTGTGTTCTGTGCTCAGAGTTCTGGATCAAATATTTACAACAGACTTGTACATAAGTAGATGCTACAAAAATCTAATGTTTTCCACTCACGTTGATCTCTCTACTCTTTTATAGACTATACTTACAAATGCTTACTCCTCTATGTGCTTCATGTTATTGCAAAATTATTTATTGCTAGTTTTTTGTAGGTACAAGGGAGTATAGAAATATCACCTTAAGTAGTACTCAGATTATTTACAGATGGTTTCTATGTGATGGCTCTTAAATTTCATTCTCTTTGCATGACAAAGTGATGAAGATTTCTCATTTTAAAAAAGAACTGTAAGTATTTAAAAAATTATCACAAATAACAAGGAATACCCCTCAAATGATTCACTCCAAAAAACTTTGTATAACATTTTCTTACTGCAAGGATCACCCAGAATGAAGACGGCTTCTGATAACAGCTCCCTGAAAATTCACGATATATATTCAAATTTTGTTAAAAAGATATCAAACATATAGGTTGCATTTTAATAAAAGTTGCTATACGTATTTTTAAATTGTAGCAATATAAAAGCATTTTGCATGCAAATGCTTGTCTGTGATGGAGGATTTTCCTCAAAACTGTTCGGTCGCTTTGGAGGATGATGAACTTTGTACCAAGTTTAGTATTTAACGGAATTTTTGCTTTTCAGTTATGCTTTCACAGACAGACAACCAGGACCTTTTCCAACAATGCCTTTTTTGATTCAGGGGATATCAGAACATGTTTTTCAACTTAAATGTTTACTTCGAATTTTCCGTAGGAATACCTTCCCTATTTATAATAAGTATGTATTAAAAGTGGAAATATGGGTTAGACTAGTGATAGATGAAATTAAATGTTGACGTTGTTAACTTACTAATGTCCAATAAAATGCAGCCTCACCTATTTTATCAAAGGACTATTTTCAACTTGCAAACCTATACCAGACATCTCTCTCAGAACGTCGGGTAGGTCACGAGGTGAATATTAAGATGCTGTTTATAGTGCAGAGTCGCCTCTGATAATTTTTGTGATGTATTAACTATACATCTGGCATACTTCACAAGTTCGGAGCATTATAAGCACTTTTAAAGCAGTAACCAGCAACCTTTTCATAATGTAACAGACTGGTGCTAAAGCCGTAACAAAATACAACCAAGGCAAACCTTAAAAACTGGTGAGAGGCGAAAGATCGTGCATTGTTTCGCGGTTTTCTCAATTTAGCTCTATTAGGCTAGCCTGCTACATACTTCTAATGTTGCAAAACTTATGCGTGCACATGTACCCTTAACACATTGCGAATGGAGGCAGTTTCCGCCCTGTTGTTTACAACAGGATTAAAGAAGGCTGAGAAAGATGATAATGGAAATAGTTAACCTTAAAGTCTGGAGACATCAGAAGTTAGTATTAAATAGTTAAGATTTGTATCAATTGTTTTTTATCCTCATCCGCATACCCTAAAATAAAGATTCCATGATTCCTCACTGAGCAGCTGGTAGCAGATATACTGAAGAGTGAGATTAGAGACACACATTGCTTCATTATTAGTATATATGCGATGTTAAAGCCGTTACATAACAACTCGCTCTCAAGAAAATTAGTTGCTTTACCCACCATAGCCCACAAAGAATCTATGAATGTGAATTAAAATATTATCTGGATTAACAAGAAGTGGATAGAACGACAGGGGTTTTTGAGAATAGTTTGTAGAAACCTGAGCAGAGAAAGCCGTTCGAATGTCACAGACAAGTCTAAAAATATAGTCATATATTCTCATGGCTGGTAGTTATGTGATGGACTTAAAACGCCGTCCTCTTTGCATGAGTAAAAGAAGAAAGGGAGGAGAGAAGGGAGGAACTGACAAAAGAAAAAGTAAAACCAAAAGAAGATTCTGTTAATTTAAAGAGAGCAATTTTGATGTAGAGTACTTACCACTTACTTACCAGAAAGACCCTAGGAAATTTATGAAGGTCTTCTAAACTGTTTAATCCACTATTTTTCACATCAATTAACCCCAGAAACAGCAGATATGATTAGCCATAATCAGCGCAGACGACAGACAGAAGTTTGTAGGAGAAAGCGAACTACATTATAGGTACATTAGTATATGTATGCACTGTGTGAGAGGAACCTTCCCAAGAAGGTACACCGCGCGGACCAACGTGCCAATCGCAACTAGGGCATAATTCTATGATAAGAAGTATCAGACCTCAAGCAGCGATTTGGGAAACTATCATAGGTTATGTCACGAGTGGTTTTGAAGTTACCGATAAATTCACGTGCGACGAAGTCGCGAAGGAATTTATCTACGGAAGTTCAAAATCACGAGTTGCATTTGTAAAGACTTTTTCACGAAGAAAACAAATCGTAAAAAGTAATAAAACAAGTCATTTGATACCCTTAATCACATAGCCCTACATTAGCACATGAACGCAACTTAACCTAACAAGTCACGGCATACAAGATTAATAGTTCTTACAGGCCGTACACAAGTTAACATTTAATTCATCTTCGCCAGAGTCTGGAAGTATGAATGAGAGTGTGAATGTGTGCGTGATCTAATGATTAAAACCCAACGAATAGGAGTTTACACCTTCGATATGTTCCAAAGGAGAATTGCCACTGATATGACCATTGGAGTTAAAGGCAATAAAGGGCAATAACAACAATAAAAAGGTTAAAATTGGTGAAAGCAACTCTGGTCTCAAGACCATCAGGTGTCTCTCATTGATCATAATAAAATAATAAAGTAACATAACCTCTATTATCAAATAACAAACTTCGTTTATCTTAAACTGCAATTAAGTTGCAATTATTTAAATACGATACGAGAATAACGTATTTTGTACGAGAACAACAACTTTGATTTGACTATTTAAATTTACAATTATAAAATTGGCAATTATTGAAGTTGAATGTTATACTTAACAGTACAGGAACATGCGATAATTGTGAATGGTGTACAATTATCGATTTAGAGATCAGCAATTGATCGTTAATTGACGAAACCTAGTACTTGATTGGTCTCTACGAGGATAATGACGTATATGTGAAACAGAGAAAACATTTATTCTTCTTGTCTACTTCATGTGGGTCGAGGTAAACATTTTCAGCGTGGGCAAGTTCCAAAATGGTACGAAACTGTGAACCAATTTAGGAAACCACTGATTGCTTTGTCAGGACCTGCTCTTATCAAACAGTTTTGACAAAAGGCTGCTTTTTTCCCCTCACTATTATATTTATGGTAAAAGATATCCCTTATCGCATCATTAAGCGGATTTATACACTGCTAAAAACATTTAGCGGATATTGTAAACTAGGCTATATATGTTATGTCTTTCCGCACATTATATGCAATCGCTTCCTTTTACTCCCAGAGAAGGTAAACAGATGTTTGCGTCACCTCTGGACATATAACACATGATAGAGGGCTCTGTCTGGATTGTTGCTGTCAAAGTGTCAAACGACATGGTCTGTTGCTGTGACCAGAGTCATTCCATTCCCATTGTCAGCTAGTGAATGACTTCACTTAGGGGCAGCAATGCCTCCACAACGTGATTTACCTGAATCAATGGCCTACACAGGACGAATGGAGGCTGAACAACACAAGAGGTGGCTTGAGCCATTGGAGTGTCTCAAAATGTGATCTCAGGTACTGTTCACAGAAGGGTAGGGCAAAGTCGCCCACGGGCAACAACACCAAGGGATGACCGTTATCTCTTGTTAACAGCCCACTGGAATAGATGGCAGAATGCAACTCAGCTGAGAAATACCCTTCTAACAGCAACAGGTCGCAGAGTATCAACATAAACTGTCCGTGAACAACTTCATGCACATAGCTTCTACGCCCGTAGGCCCATGGTGTGTACCAGGTTAACTCCACAATAACGCAGAGATCGCAGAAACTGGGCGGAGGAACATCGTGGGTAGAGGCATGCAGAATGCAAATCACTTCTGTTTTCTGGTAAGTCGCGATTCAACATGGAATCTAATAGTCGACATATTCTCATCTGAAGGGAATGAGAAACAAGAAAGGAACCCAGACTTTGTACAAGAAAGGTCGCCATATGGCGGCGGTGGGTTGATGATATGGGGAGGAATCAGCTTAGGTGGACGTACGGACCTCTACATCATTCTAGGTGATACTTTGACCGCTGTAAGGTCTAGAGACGAGATTGTGCGACCTCTTATCATGCAGTATGCGTACCATAGGTGCTTTCTTTGTGTTTATTGACGATAATGCACGTCCTCAGACAACTGTGTTGGTGGACGACACGCTGGAAGAGCAGGGCATCCAGCGTATGCAGTGGCCAGGTTCCTCGTTGGACTTACATCCGATTGAGCATGTGTGGAATGCATTAAGCAGGCGCATTGCAGGCGGACTAGCACCTCCCACAACTCTTCCACAGCTGCAGATTGCTCTCATGGAAGAGTGGCCACGTATTCCCCATGAACTCCATTGATCATCTCGTTGCATCAATATCACACAAATGTGAAGCAGGGCTACTCGTTCGAAGAGACCGTACACCATACTGAAGAACAATTTTCACCCATGGCCTACAATTATTGTAGTGTTAAAGTTGCTTTGATTGTTTGCCATATTCTCTCAATTATTCATGTTATTTGATTCAAACACTAATCAGGGATTCTCTGGAATCATGGCCTGCTTTAGATGTCAGTATAGTATTACGTAAGTAAGATGCGGTTGCAAAAGCAAATGATGTCATATATTTGAGCCAACCAGTCAGTGCATTTCCGGCCGGGGGTTTGCCTCCTGTTGCTGTTGTCTTTTTATATACCTGGAGGCGCTGTCCGCAGGAGCAGATCTTTGCTCAGAAATAGGTTTTACTGTGAAGTCAGTTCGACGTAAGTGGGCTACCGGTTTGGTAAGTTGTGAGTGTCGGACATCTGCCATATTATTATTTATTTCTGGTAAAACGTACTTTTAGTTTCTGGCCTGGGGCCTGTGCTCGTAAGATCAGAACTGTTGGTAATTTAATATCCAAGGGATTAAATTCCATTTTGAGGAAGGAATAAAAAGGTATATATATGCGCAATTATATATTAGCTTATATGTAATGACGGTGTAAAATAAAATAATATTTAAAAAGATCCACCAATATTTTTGGTTAGGCATATCGGAAAGGGGCACACATTCACCTCGTGTTAGGTGTTGCCATTTACCTTCCTACATTTACTCCATCGATTCCTCGTTGTCTTCATGTCATCCTATTTAACATGTTTTAAACCTTGCACCTTTCCATCTGACGAGGATCGGCGCAAAAGTTGGTAGCAGAGTGTGGTTACGATCCACGGACCTCCGGGTTATGGGCCCAGCACGCTTCCACTGCGCCACTCTGGAAAAGCTAGAACAGGTGGATCAATGATCGCGGTTTTCAGAACTAGAAAGGCCCGCTGCTGGTCCTCGCTCCATTGAAACCGTGCTCCTTTGCACCGGAGGCGATTCAGAGATTCCGCACGAGCAGCAAAATCTGGAATAAATTTGCTAAAGAAATTGACCATACCAATGAATCTAGCCAATGCATTAGTACCTTTTGACTGTGGAAAATTGCGGATCGCTTTAGTGCGGTCCGGATCCATTGTGATTCCCCCGGACGAAACAATATGTCCCAAGAAAGATATGTGTTGGGTAGTGAACATACACTTCTCCTTACGTAATGTGAGCCCGGCCTCTTCCAGGCGAGAGAAAACCTCAGCTAGATGCTGACAATGAGTTCCAAAATCTGGAGAATAAACCACCACGTCATCAAGATAATGGTGGAAGCACTTAAACTTGATGTCCGAAAATAGATCATTCAACAGACGCGATAACACTTGCACAGCAATCGCTAACCCAAAGGGTATTATTTGATATTCGTACAATCTCCAAGGTGTGGAAAATGCAGTTAGCTGTTTACAAGATTCCGCCAAAGAAATCTGGAAGTAGGCATTGTTCAAATCCAGAGTACTAACACTTTGGCTCCAGCAAAATGTTGCGCAGCCGTGTGGAGATGCGGTATGGGCTGAGCTTCTATTTTGATCCTTTTATTCAGAAGGCGATAATACACCATCGGTCTAGAATCACTATCGGCTTTTGGCACTAAAAGTACCGGACTACTATAGTTGGACTCCGATGGCCGGAATATACCCCTGGCGAGCATATCACCAATTGGCCACGCTCTCACCAAGGCGGCCCGGGTTCGATCCCAGGTGACAGCAAAATGAGATTGTGGTGGACAACACGGCGTTGGGGCGGGTTTTCTCCGGGACCTCCGGTTTCCCCCGCCATCTCATTCCACCGATGCTCCATCTTCATCTCATTTATCATCAGTGTCACCGCCTGCGGTGCCGTATGCAGTAAAAGCGGGCGTTAAACACTACACATTTCATTTTATCACCAATTTTATATCTCAATACAGCCATTTTCCGTGGCGTTAATCTATATGGTGGTAATTTTAGTGAGTAGGATCAACTAATTCAATATCGTATGTAATTAAATTAGTCACCCCCAATTGGTCGGAAAACAGGCGCTTATGTTTACTACACAAATGTTCCAGTCGAGCCGCCTGCTCCAAGGTCAAATGGGCCAACTGTCTCCGTGGTTGTTTCTCGTCCTGTAGTAAAACGTCATCTACTCCAGCACAAATGGGTTGACCAATTTTGTACTTCTGAAACTTAATTATTTGCTGAAACTTAATTATTTGCTGAAACTTAATTCTTTGTACCGTTTTAGATGATCTTACAATATCCTCTAATTTTCGTAAGCAGTGTAATTATACTTATGAACAGGGCCCGGATTTTGATGAAAAATCATCTTTTTTCTGAGTAGTCACAGACGATGCCTATTGTAAATTAAGTGCATTCTGGAACAAATGCGTTAGATATATATATATATATGGTTTTCATAGGTCATCAAGGTGCATTTTTCTACATTCTTATAATAAAGTCATTTTTTAACATTTAGATGCATTTTCCGGTCATTTTCTTACTTTTTCATGAAATTATTGGGCATTTTCATATGTAGCCCGCATTAGGAAGGCCCGGGTTTGATTCCCATATGTAGCCCGCATTAGGAAGGCCCGGGTTTGATTCCCGTAGCCAACCTGACCCTGACTCCTGGGCCTTTTGGGAAGTTTTAAAATAATCTGTGATTAAAATTTCATTTATATCATCATATTTTATGAAATAGTACCTTTGTAAGTGTTGTAAACATGCAATTAACTCAGGTCAGCATCCTAACAGGCCTTGCGAATTTGTGACGCATCAATTCGAAGAATTGCCGATTACATAATGTAATACGTGTGGATTGCATCAGTCAGGTCTTCAGCAGCTAGGAGTGTCGCTGTAAGGGGAGTAGTTTGTGAGGTGTGTAAATGTTTTGTGTTGTGGAATTGAAATGCCGAAACAAAAACAGTCAACTGCGTCCCATTTGAAAAAGTATGGTTTGGCGGATGCATATTCTCTACTGATGGAACTGTATGGTTCTGTTAAGTGTGCGAAATTAAAGTGGCTACAGACAAATGGTTCACTGTACAACATGCTGGGCGGGAAAAACATGCGAGCTCTTCAAAATTAAATAAAAAGACAAGCGCCTCAATTACTGTTAAAAGAAACGGCTTTGATGTCAAGTAACAAGTTATCTTCCTTTTATAAGGAATTATGTGAAGTGTTTGTTAGTGAAAATAATCCGAAAGGAAAATTAAGTAATTCCAAATTACAAGATTTTCTTGAACGTTACACTGGTCATACAATTCCAGATGAATCAGCTTTGCGTAAAAGTTACCTACAAAAATGTTATGAAGACACGTTAAACCAAAAACGTGAATTGGAAAAAAAATGTATGTATCAATTGATGAGTCAACCAATTCAGAGGGGCGCTATGTAGCCAATGTAGTGATAGGTACGCTAGAAGCTACTAGTACCGGACAAATGTTTCTTCTGACATCAGAGTTTATGGAAGATGTTAACCACTGTCAGATATGCAAACTGTTCGATAAATCAATGCGTTTATTGTGACCTAGTGGAATACAGAATGACAACGTGCTCCTCTTCCTAATAGTCGTTTTACATGGTAAAGGCGGCAAAATCGATTCAAACATTTTACATTAAGATGGTGCATGTTACGTGTTTGACCCATGCTTTTCATCGATTTGCTGAACAGGTCAGATCAATATTTCCAGGAGTAGATATACCAATTTCCACAGTAAGGAAAATAGTTTTGAAAGCGCCAACCCGAATTATGTATTACAAAGAAAAAGTCCCTAATATAGCCTTGCCGCCGGCACCAATTTCAACACGCTGGGGCACATGGTTAACAGCATGTTCATATAACTGAGACAATTTTCAAATAGTCAGGGAAGTGGTGAATAGCTTAGATAGGGTAGATTCTAAGGCATTGAGAGCGCACAAGATCTGTTTTCTGATACTCAAATCCAAGGTAAATTAGCTTTCAATAAATCAAATTTTACATTTTTTACGGATGCCATAACCCACCTTAAAAAAGTGGCATGAGATTGGATAAGTCAATTGAGTTAGTGAGGATTGCGGAAGCGAAAATACAAAATGTAAAAGGTGAGATCGGGGACAAAAGTAGACAGAAACTAAAATTGTGTTGAACAAAAATAAAGGATACCAAACAGTTTGTCAGATTTCCGATATCATGTCAGGAGAAAACTTAGGAACTGATATTTCTGAACAGGATTTACAGGTAGTGATATAGTGTTTTTCAAATATGCACCTATAACATCTGTGGAAGTGGAGAGAGATTTCTCAAAGTATAAAACAGCTTTAGCTGACAACTGCCGTTCCGTTACTTTTGGTAAGTTGAAGATGACCATGGTGGTGTACTACAACGCTAAGTAGGGTATGTTTTCGCTAATGGGTAGAGTAACTTATTTTTTCATATTTTATAAAATTGAAAATAACCTGATGAATGTTGAATTTATTTATTATTTAGTAGCAATAATTGCATTCTTTACTAAGAAAGTTAATTTTAAAATGTGGTTATTCTAACCATATATTCATTACTTATCTGTAATAGTTATTAACTTATTATTATGAAAGCAATTGTTAATTTTTGTTGGGTCATTTTTTATATTTATGTGCATTTTTTATATTTTAAAGGCATTTTATAGCCCTTTTTAGAGAATTTTTAGGTCAACAACTTCCGGGCCCTGCTTATGAATATATACATAAAACTGGAGCATATCTCATATACAAGCAACAGTGGATTTATATATTAAAAGACCCATACTGTAGAAAAACTCAAAGCACTGCCCTATTTTATCTTGATAACCATTCAATAAACGCATCAACATTGTTAGTAAACCTTTATACAATTAAATGAGATAACTACCTTTCAGGAACGAAAAAGTTGGCATTTAAACTTTCTGTCAATGGATTATAGCCTGTACAACACATGGAGAATGATTTTTTCATTTTTAAACGTTGTTATCAAAATGTTACATGTGTCCGAACATATTTTAAGCAGTAAGTTATTTTTTCTTTTATTTGTGTTATTTTTCTGATATAGATGGCCCTGTAAATTTGGAAGTCTTACGAAATAAAACAACATATTTGAATTCTGAGAGTGAATGGCTGCATAATCGATATGAACTTTGTTTTCAGGAATTGAAGATTCCAGTCGTGATGAATCTCTCAGTAGGAATGAATCTTCAGGATCATGCTGGAACAGGCTTCGTCTTCGAGGTGAACAACTCCCTCTCAGGTCTCACAAATGATGTGGTTAATGATATGCAAGTTGTGGAACAATGGTTGGCTGGCAAGGGAGGTCCTCTCAGTGTACCTGGTGGTGTCGAGGTTGTCGGGTTCGTTAGTACAAAACTGAACAAGTATGGCCCGGACTGGCCTGACGTGGAGCTCATATTTTTGGGCACCGACACCCAACAAGGAGGGTTGACAGGACTGAGCACGCCCCTGGAAGACATTCCTGAGGAATATGAAGCGTTTTCTGTGCCTCTCCGAGAACAGCCTGTATTTTCTGTATTCTCTTATGGTAAATGCACAATTATAATTAACATTGTTTATGACATTAGATATTAAGGCAACCAATAATTTTCAATTTATCTAGGATACTGGGAGATCAAAACTGTACTAGCTCCATAATACCCTAATGCCATATTTAATTAAGGAGGGGAAAAATTAAACCAAACGCTGTCACAGAATATTAAATTAGTAAATATATTTCCACATTATGCGCAATACATGTAAAACAAATAAGTATAAATAACGGAGTTATCGGTTATAATCTTGAAGGATATTGCTAAACAAAACACTCCGGTTATACTACATCTTGACCTTGCGTAAGCATACACTTGCAAGGCAGACTACAGGGTTACTTGTTTTCGACGTTTGCTTCCAGTGGCAGTTGTTTGCGCATATGATGACCGTGCTGTACTTCCGCCGTCATTCATACTCTCCGTCCAACTAACTTGTATCGAATGCGAGCGCACATCCCTCCGGTCTTTAGTCACAACTTTTTAATGCAGATCTCTATGTGGTGTCTTTGAAATTTTGTGTTCTTTGCACGACCAATTGATCAAATGGCGACATATCCATAGTACTTGTGTAGTGGCACTCCGTTATCTGTTACAGTTTACTAGTTAGGCAAAAGACCTTCATAATAAAGCGTACTTCAGATGCTATTCCCTCAGAATTGAAGATATACATTTAATTTGTCATGAAACTATCTTAAACATATGGTATATAAATATAAATTTTTAAAGCCAGTTTAAAAAAAAATAATAAAACTTTTGGAATATTTTACAGTAAAAGGAAAATTGGAAATGGACATATTTTAACGCTCGTATCGCATCCTTGTAGGACACTGAACTTGACTACCGAATGGTCTTTAGCCAACTTGTATTTGAGTGATTCTGTTGAGAGCTAGACCGCACACAGATCTTTTCTATAAATGTTGTTATAGGGTCGGGGTCTTAAAACCACTTCTGGGAAAATCCTGGTATTGAATCTTGGGTGAAAGACAATACTCCCACTACTTGATGTAACTAGGATGAGGGTAATAAAGTGCTTAAACAACATATTTTTGCCATAGCATTAGTAAAAATCAGTACGTTTAATTAACAGTTTTTGAGAAAACAAATGTATGTGTATATTTTTTGTCAAGGAGTTAGTATCAACAAATGGAAATCAAAGCATATCCAACCTTACAGCAATATCGACTGAAGTACGAGGTGAGTAAAAAGTATGGAACAATGCTTGTAACTTCGTTTTTATAGCTTTGTGAGGTGATACTTGTTTATAAAAGCTGTAAATATCAACATATTTTCATATTATTATAATTGTGAATAAGACGTGGCTTGTTTTTAATGGCAGTATTAGTTTTAATTCTTTTGGTCCTCAGGTCTCAGAACGTACAGGTAGATGCTTTTTTGAACTGTAATTTAAATTTATTACGACGTATTACAGCGAATTAAATTTAAATCAAGGAAACAAATTAATAACAACAACAGTGGTGCTGTGTTGTAACGCGTGATGAGTTCACTTCAAAATGTGTTCAAAATAGCCTCCATTTCTGCCCAACGATGCCAAAATCTGTCTTTGAAATGAGTTAATGCTTCCAGCAGCACTATTTGCCTGTTCAGCTGCATTTCTTGGACAATTTTTCGCGTTAACTCTTCAAGATCTCTTGGTCGGTCCGTAAACCCTCCACTTCGAATAACTCCTTAAGGAAACGTCTAAAGGGTTCAGGTCAGGAGATCTTGGCGGCCATTCAATACTTCCTCTTCTGCCAATCCATCTTACTGGAAATTCTTGATTTAGGTAATTCACCACCTACCTTCCATAATGTGCTGGCGAGTAGATAAATGTGAATTTTCTTCCACTGATGATAAAACATCAAGTTTGATAGAGTCAACATGAAAAATTCAATGCCACGGCCGGGATTTGAACCACGGATCTACTGGTTTCCGTCCAGTCGCTCTAACCCATTGAACTACCATGGCCAATTTGCAGTCATGACATTAAACTCTCCAATTGACTCGTATATTTCCTTGGTAGACCACCAGGGTCTCTCGCACCGTTTGTAGCGACTTACTATCGCAAGTACTTAAGTCCCAGGCTTCATCATTTAACTGGTATTATTTAAGTTAATTGATGGCAAATAATAATTTTCTTCTCACTAGCCGTATATAGGCTAAGGTTTTGGATTGATAGAGTTGGCCATAGTAGCTCAATGGGTAAGGAGCGACTGGACGGAAACCAGTAGATCCGTGGTTTAAATCCCGGCCGTGGCATTGAATTTTTCATGTGGACTCTATCAATCCAATACCTTAGCCTGTGTATGGCTAGTGTAAATAAATGATTAATTTTCATCATTTTTTTTTTAATTTTACCTCCTCCAACATTAAGTCATATCGGACGATGAATGGAATGGGTGAAATGATGCTCAAATGACCCCAGGGTTCATAGAGCTTATAGTTACCCGACATTCGTCTTTCAGGATAAGGGAAAACCCTGGAAAAAACCTTATCCAGGTAACTCACTCTGACCGAGATTCGAACTCGGGACCTCTTGAATGTGAGGCAGACACGCTACCACCACGCTACCGAGGCGGGCTCATCAAGATCTTTATCAAACTCATTTTGGGCTTCCAGACTTTGCTTTAATTTTAACACTTCCAGTTTCATTTTTTTTTTTTTTTTTTTTTTCAAAATTTGGCCTACCGTAGAATGAGTAATCCTTCGTTCTGGAGGCACTTCATTAAACAGGACACAAACGTCTTCTTGGGTCTTCCTCCTATCACCATATCCGATCATCGTTAGTACTTCAATTCGTTGTCTTCCTGTAAGTTGTGTCATGATTAATTACTTTCAGAAAGATTTTGCAATGAGGTAAGCATTGTTGTCCTTATTAGCTTAGCTTTTGTCTGTATTGGTTCAATCCAAAGCCACATATTGAAGTAGCCTACTGCATTGTTTAATACAAAACGTACTCAACTTGAAGTAATGATGCGTTTCCTTTGCTGAGTACACAAGAAGTAAGGTCCTAATACATTTAAATTGTGGTTCGAAAGGGTATTAGTTTGTACGTTCTGAGACGTGAGGACGGGAGGAGTGCAGAAAAAGAAATGCTGTCATTTAACACAAAAAATTCCCACCCTTTATTTTTCATCGTAATATGTGAGGGCATGTTGATATCTTCAAACTTCTAAAAACAATATCACTTCATAAATTTGCATCAGCTGGGTTACAGGTATTGCTCCAATCTTCTACTCACCCGATATAATTTATATTAATATTATAAAGAGGAAACCCAGTGCGCATATGAGTACTGCGGTCATCTAGGAAGGAACTCAACGGGTACCTTTGACTATATTAGAAAGGCAACATTCTTCCAGAAGGTATATTAATCTAATTCGAATTTCAGGTGAATATAATATCAGAAATCAAACACTTTGTATCTATAAAAATAAAATGCCCGCGAGGAACCGTATATATAGTAGAGAGTGCCACTGAGTAAATAATACTTGTTACAAGTCAGTTGGAGAATTCAATGACATGTGGGTACGTTGGCCATAGCAGCTCAGTGGTTTATAGACCAACCGCACGCAGAACGGAAGATCCGTGGCATTGAATTTTTCAGTCTGCCTCTACTCATCCAAACCTTAGCTTACACACGGCTAGTGTGGAAGAAATGATTATTTCCAAGAATTTACCTAAAATAAAAACATAGTGGTTTCACTATGAAGCCTGGGACTTAAATATTTACAGTATAGTAAGTCGCCACAAAATGTGCGTCTCATAGCATATGGGAATCGCTAGTGGTCTACCGGGAAACATGTGAGTTCTTCTTCTTCTTCTTCTTCTTCTTCTTCTTCTTCTTCTTCTTCTTCTTTTCTTCTTCTTCTTCTTCTTCTTCTTCTTCTTCTTCTTCTTCTTCTTCTTCTTCTTCTTCTTCTTCTTCTTCTTCTTCTTCTTCTTCTTCTTCTTCTTTCTTCTTCTTCTTCTTCTTCTTCTTCTTCTTCTCTTCTTCTTCTTCTTCTTCTTCTTCTTCTTCTTCTTCTTCTTCTTCTTCTTCTTCTTCTTCTCTTCTTCTTCTTCTTCTTTTCTTCTTCTTCTTCTTCTTCTTCTTCTTCTTCTTCTTCTTCTTCTTCTTCTTCTTCTTTCTTCTTCTTCTTCTTCTTCTTCTTCTTCTTCTTCTTCTTCTTCTTCTTCTTCTTCTTCTTCTTCTTCTTCTTCTTCTTCTTCTTCTTCTTCTTCTTCTCTTCTTCTTCTTCTTCTTCTTCTTCTTCTTCTTCTTCTTCTCTTCTTCTTCTTCTTCTTCTTCTTCTTCTTCTTCTTCTTCTTCTTCTTCTTCTTCTTCTTCTTCTTCTTCTTCTTCTTCTTCTTCTTCTTCTTCTTCTTCTTCTTCTTCTTCTTCTTCTTCTTCTTCTTCTTCTTCTTCTTCTTCTTCTTCTTCTTCTTCTTCTTCTTCTTCTTCTTCTTCTTCTTCTTCTTCTTCTTCTTCTCTTCTTCTTCTTCTTCTTCTTCTTCTTCTTCTTCTTCTTCTTCTTCTTCTTCTTCTCTTCTTCTTCTTCTTCTTCTTCTTCTTCTTCTTCTTCTTCTTCTTCTTCTTCTTCTTCTTCTTCTTCTTCTTCTTCTTCTTCTTCTTCTTCTTCTTTACTCCAAGGGCTAGGCAATGCTGCCTGTTCGGCTTAAAACATGTCTGACCATCGTTTTGGTGGTATTCCCGGATGTCTCTTTCCTGTAGGTTTAAGTTTATAACTTTTCTTGGGATCCTATCTCTCGGCATTCTCTCAATATGCTCTCACCATTCATTTATATAATTTATTATTTTTTATTCTAAAGAACTTATTTCTAAATCTTCTCTTATTTTTTCATTTGAAATTTTATCTTAAAGAGTTCATCCCTTTACTGCGCATAAAAATCTCATTTCGGCAGCCTGTATCTTGTTTTTGTCTACTTTTGTTAATGTCCATGTTTCAGAACCAAAAAGAAAGGCAGGCACAGCCATTACTTTATAAAATTTTATCCGTGTTTCGTTTCTGGTTTTAGTTTTTAGACTTCTATTTATTATGCCGCATATTTGTTGAAACATTGGTCATTTATTTTTAAAATCATTTTCATATTTATAACTGACATATGTTCCCAAATATTTAAAACCCGTAACTTGCTCTAAGATAATACCATCAATTAATATTTTGGTTCTAATAGTGTCTTTACTCGAAACGCCATTGTTTTTGTTTTATTTGTGGAAATTTTGAAATTATAATTCTTACATAACTTCTGTAAAATATATACTGCTCTTTGCAGCTCTTCTTCAGTTTTACTTATAATTATTTGGTCATCCGCAAATGGCATCGTCTTAAGAATAAAATTTGGTGCAAGATGAATGCCTCTGTTAATCTTAAACATCCACTCTCTAATCAGATCATCTATATAAATTACGAGTTATCTGGAGAATTAAATGTCATGTCGGCACGTTGGCCAAGTAGCTCAGAGCAACCGCACGGAGAACGGGAGTTCCATGGTTCAAATCCCAGCTATGGCATTAAATTTTTCAGTCTGACTCTACTCATCCAATACTTGTTACACCACAGGAAAAGCATCTAAGAATCCGATGCGTGCCATTCACATGTTTTCTTCACTCATTATTCTCCGAACTAATATGTATGGAGATAAACTCTCATTACAGATTTACACATTTCAGGATAATTATAAAGATAAAGTAGGCCAAAACTATGGAAAACTTCTAAAAACCGGGTCACTTTGTGATGTTATGGAATTACAGAGAACCAGAATAGTAATCTGTCCTTTCACGAAGATGTACGGTTCTGAAAATTCAAAATTTTAGAGCAATTAAAGTAAACCTTATTACATATTTTCTGTCATGAAAGTAGGAAATAAAGGACAACGGCCATAACAACAACGAAGCACACAAGAGAAGTTATGAAAAGGGTCAGTTGCTTAATAATGAGATTTAAACAACAATGGAAGAGTGGAAGGAAATAGAGCTACAGATTAAAATTAACAGCTGGAGTAAATGAAAACAGAAGTGATAATAATGGGAATAATAATAAATGGAAAGTATGAAAGAAAATATGAAGAGATCCAGCACAATAAAATCTGGGGTTGAAGAACGAAAAGAATTCGGAGCATTTCAGGAATACTAGAATTAATAACAAAAGATGGGAGATAGAATCCGAGAGGCTACGAACGGCGGAACGCACTTAGTAGTGGACAATTGTATGGTAAAAGAAACATTCTGGCAAAATTTATTAGAACAAAATTAACAACAAAATATTAAAAGTAGCAAGAAAGTTAAGAGGAAAGTCTATTTATGTTAACAAGCACCTATCCCACGAACAAAGAGAACAAAGAAGCTAATTGGAGAAAGCAGGCCTGGCTCTGAGCGAATTGATTAGGTGACTCAGAAATCGGCTAACCTAAATTCCCAAAATCATTACCGTCAATGCGACAACTTTAAGAAGGCTAATGATCGTGTACGAATTCGTAATAGGGAAGATATTAAATGGCTAATAAACTTCGAGCGGGAGGGAAAACAGAAAACAAAACTTACAATATTTACCGCAGTAAAAACAAAAGAAAGCTGCAACTGCTTTCTGCTTCACTTATTAGTTAAAATAAGACACGCCTTACTGCTTATATATCAAGTCGATTTTTCTGTTTTTCATCCTTGCGAAAGCATCTATGATGTCTTCGTAGAGGGGTCGAGTTTTCACAATTAACTGAGTACGTCCTTGTGAATGGAAATAGTGGCCAACGATGTTAATCTGCTGTTGCCTAAACTGTTTCGGAGATAGACTTTTATTCTCTTTAAGCACGAAAAGCTTAGTTCTGCAGAACAGTTAGTAGATGGTATTGTAATAACCAGGTTAAACAGTTTGTATGCATCGCTAAAGACGGCATCCATCGTTATCTTTTAAAGACTTCAATAATGCTTTAAGATTACACCTTCATCAGCTTTATCTTGGTAAATTAATATAACTTCGTTCCTTAGACTTTCCGTTTCCGAAAACTGTTTTAGGTAGCAGAGCCTTTAACTATTCAAAGATTCGAAGCACTGTTTGGAGCACTGTTGAAAGTTTGAACTGTTAGCAAGCTTTAGAAATTTTAAATTTTGCACGTCTTCAAATCGTTCATTAATTTCGGTAATTATATTATCCAGGATTTCATAAAATAGGGACTTCACGCTTTGTTTGTAGTGACCTAAGGACAGTTTTCGCATTTTAGAAGGGTCTTTTCCTTTAAATGAAGTTTGTTCAATAAAGTGGTTAAAGATTCATTGTCTCTCTTTCTGTTTAAAGCGTCTATTGTATTGTGAATCATGTTTGCACAGAATCTTACAGCTGATAATTTGTTCTGCAATACACCGAATAAAATATTATTCATATCAAAATTTTCTCTCCATTATTATATTATTACCCTTAACGTCTCAGAAACCGATGACCACTTAGTTCTGATTCTGTAGGTATATGCCTTCCAATGTCGGTACCAAGAAAATAAGACCGTTGTCTAGAATTTTGGAAGAAACCTGGTATTCCTCTCACGTTTGAAAAAAAAGATGCACTTCTGAATTCTATCACAGGTTTGTCGCAAAATTAGGTTAAGTCTATGTGCAAAACAGTGAACGAAGACAGCTTGGGGTGTTACGTCTTTAACCTTCTTTTGGAGACCATTTAAATGCCCCGCCATAACAGCGGCTCCATCAGAGCACTCTCCCACAAGTTTAGATTTATAATAAAACTCTGAATAAAACTCTCAAGTAGATCATCAACGTACGTCTGAAGTACGGCTTTCATAAACATCATGGAAGCACAGAAATCTTTCAACTACATCTCCACATGAATTGATATATCGCAGAATTAAAGAGCATTGTGTTTTTTTGTGATATGTCAATAGTGGCATCTACCTGCAACGAGAAAAAGTGTGTGTCCTTAGTTTCATTACTAATAGAGCCCCTTATACCTATAATCGGATATGCACTCTGTAATTTCATTTTGTATTGTTTTTCAATGCCCTGCAAAAATGGATTTTATTCTGGAAAAGTGGTTTTGAATTTCGATGAGGCTTCCCTCTATATATGAATTCAAAAGTTGCCTAAAATTAACTTTATTTAAATAGTTCTCGCTTTCATTATGTCCATGAAATGCCATTTCTTGTCTACTTAAATAAAGCAGCCCTAATGGGATTTTGCATGGGAAACCTGCTTAACGTTGTCAATGTATTTTACAGTATAGACGTGAGCTTTCTCGAAGAGCGTCTATAATTTTGTGAGTGGTTTATTTTCTAGCTCCTTCAATCCCACACAGTTCTTTAAATGTTCTAAAGACGTTTCATGCTTTCGGAATGTCCGGGTAATTTTGTTAAAATTCGCCACGCCATTGTTGTTCCACGTGCCCTTTGCAATGTCGATAAGCAAACAGGGCCAGCAGTACAGTTTTTGATAAGCTATTTATTGATTTCATCTAACGGAGTATTGTGATTTTGTAACCAAGAAAGTATATCTCTTTCTAAAGAGCTTGAAGTTTTAGTATTATGGTTCAGAAATATTATCTATAACTAGCACCGAGTAAGTTGGTTGAAATTTTGCATTGTGCATAGCTATTTAACATAATTTGCGGTATTCATTTCTTCATAAAAAGGTCTCCAGTTTTCTCTTGTGATTTATAACTCTTTCTTTGACTTCTTTAATCCTTCTGACATTCTCGGGAAAGTAGTGATCCTTATGCAATGTCTCTTCCTTAAGGTATTTATATACATTATCAATCACCTTACAAGTTTGATATGAAGAGTTTCCTTTTAACTTAGAAATTACAGGAGGTGTTATCACAACTCTCATATATACTTATGACACGTCACAGTATTTTACAGTCTACTGTATTCAGGGGACAGACGATTCACACGGCATATTGAATCATTATAAATAATAACTAAACACTAGTAACACAACTTCACTTATCTTATTTGACTCCTGGGACCGGTTTCAAAGCAAACATCTGCTTTATCCTCAGCCATTCAGCTTGACACTCGCCCACTAACTGACGGACTGACCTTGACCACTACCGGAGTTTGAAGGATAGCTCCTTATCTAACTGCCATCTATCGGGGACAACACAAACTTATTGATGATGTCTATAGGAGGGATATCAAAATTCATTACGCGATCCTTATTTTTCAAAATAAATATCTTCTCCCAAACCATTAAATCTATCGGTTCCTTCAATTGTTTCAATAATTTAACTTCTGGATCTACTTCATGATTATATGACCAAAAATGATCAGCCACTGCCGATTTCTCGGTCTGTTTATATTTAATATTTCTAAAATGTTCTTTCGCTCTGGTTTCTAAATTACGCTTGGTTCTACCAATATAGATCTTATCGCATTCTAAACAGTTAACTTGATAAATACCAGATTTTTTGCTGTCTGAAATTTCGTCTTTTTTAGAAAACTGTAGCAAATTCTTTATACTGTAATTATTATGAGGTGCTAGTATTATACCCACTTCTTTGAAAATCTTTTGGAACTTTTTATTTGCCCACGGATGATAAGTAAATTTTTTGAAAATATAATCCTCTTTTACTTTTTTAAGAGTGGAAACATCATTAACATTTTTTTGATATTTAAATTTTTCCATTCTTCTGATGATAAAATCTTTATTAAAGCCGTTAATTAAAGCAGTGTTTACAATATGTTTATATTCCGCATTAAATTCTTCTTCATTTAGAGGTATGTTTATCAATCTGTAAATCAAACTATTAAAAACAGCAAATTTATGTGACATAGGGTTAAAACTTTTATTTTTGATATAATTATCCGTGTGAGTTGACTTTCTATAGATGCCAAAACTTAATTTATTGTTATTTTTCATTATTTTTAGATCTAGAAAAGGGATGTAGCCATTGTTTTCACAATAGAAATTGAAAACAATGGCTACATCCCTTTTCTAGATCTAAAAATAATGAAAAATAACAATAAATTAAGTTTTGGCATCTATAGAAAGTCAACTCACACGGATAATTATATCAAAAATAAAAGTTTTAACCCTATGTCACATAAATTTGCTGTTTTTAATAGTTTGATTTACAGATTGATAAACATACCTCTAAATGAAGAAGAATTTAATGCGGAATATAAACATATTGTAAACACTGCTTTAATTAACGGCTTTAATAAAGATTTTATCATCAGAAGAATGGAAAAATTTAAATATCAAAAAAATGTTAATGATGTTTCCACTCTTAAAAAAGTAAAAGAGGATTATATTTTCAAAAAATTTACTTATCATCCGTGGGCAAATAAAAAGTTCCAAAAGATTTTCAAAGAAGTGGGTATAATACTAGCACCTCATAATAATTACAGTATAAAGAATTTGCTACAGTTTTCTAAAAAAGACGAAATTTCAGACAGCAAAAAATCTGGTATTTATCAAGTTAACTGTTTAGAATGCGATAAGATCTATATTGGTAGAACCAAGCGTAATTTAGAAACCAGAGCGAAAGAACATTTTAGAAATATTAAATATAAACAGACCGAGAAATCGGCAGTGGCTGATCATTTTTGGTCATATAATCATGAAGTAGATCCAGAAGTTAAATTATTGAAACAATTGAAGGAACCGATAGATTTAATGGTTTGGGAGAAGATATTTATTTTGAAAAATAAGGATCGCGTAATGAATTTTGATATCCCTCCTATAGACATCATCAATAAGTTTGTGTTGTCCCCGATAGATGGCAGTTAGATAAGGAGCTATCCTTCAAACTCCGGTAGTGGTCAAGGTCAGTCCGTCAGTTAGTGGGCGAGTGTCAAGCTGAATGGCTGAGGATAAAGCAGATGTTTGCTTTGAAACCGGTCCCAGGAGTCAAATAAGATAAGTGAAGTTGTGTTACTAGTGTTTAGTTATTATTTATAACCTAGTTTACTTCACTGTCAGCAGCTTCAGTTTTTTACATAAATATTGAATCATGTAACAAGAGCGGTTAGCTCGCTAAACAAAGTAGTTGGAAGGAGACAGAACAGAAGGAGGTTATGCCAACACATTTCTTTTCAAATAAACGAAAAAGTAGAAAGAAAATCCTGTATTGTGTTGGCAACACAAGTTGGTGTGGAATACACGGCTTCTTTGAATCGAATCCGTAGCCATGGTAACCAGCAATAAATACATTCTGCCCATCCAATCACTTCTCTCCCGTCGTATGTTTTAGTCACCTTGGCCGTTTAATAACGTATCACTTGTGGGGAAGTAAGCTAACTGCATTAGCGACACGCGGGCGCCAAGAGAACGGTTCCATTACAAAATATAATTTAGAGAACGTTTATAAATGAAAATTAAATGCTAGGAGATGAAACATAACCATATAAGTTATTCAGAAACAAGTAGGTGACTCGGTGATTCAAACGCATCAAGGGAGAACCGTCCCTGGAAGAAAGAAGTACGATTGCGAAGGATGCAATATATGAACTGTGGATCAGTGGGAGAAAGTAAGAGCAGAAATATTACGCTAGCGTTATTGAGATAACATATTAATAACCCAACGACACGACGCTAGGAATAGGAAAGCAAATCTCAGCAGAAAACGAAATGTCAGGGCAACAAACTCCAAGGACAGCAGCGATGCTGTAGTAATAAACGTGGACCAAAAGAGGCTGATGATATCAATTATTGGTCGTGCTTCCTCATCTAGAGTAAACTACCAGGAAACATGTAAGAGTGAAGATACTGCTTACTGAATAGGGAGAAAATATAAGAATATAGGTCAGTGGCACGGAAAAAATAATAATGAGACTCCTAAGTCGGAAAAACATAGTATAAGGAGGAAGTACCTACAAGAAACAGCTTAAAAATGACTAGGTAAATGAGAACAGAGAGAGACGTGACAGGTAGAGGGAAGTATACAAGTGAGATGAAATAAAAGGTGATTGCAAGAATAATTGGTAAAAGCAACAAATGAAGTTTAATAAGTATAATAGGAAATGGGGAGAAGTAAAAGAGGTTTAATAAAACTGAGGTTAGGAAGAAGATTCTGAATGGACCAATAATAAAAAGTAAAATAACAGATAAACAAGAGACAGAGAACGGTAAAACTTGGGCAAATAGAAAGGAAAGGGAGAAAGTAAAATTTGATACTAGCCCTTTCAGTCAATAATTATTATTCTGCTACTTAGGCCGTGCTTCCTCTAATTCGAAAACGGTTTAGTTTAGATGGTCCGGAACACCTTCAGCTAACTGACTTGAATAGCCATGATCGTTACGGTGACAGGAAGTGGACTGGTCTTCCACTCAAAGCGGGAGGTCATGGTTAGAGTCTCGGCAACCGCAGTGCAATGTGCCTTTGTTAAAGGATGGGGAGGGCTCAGGTAAAATAATCGGTGTGATGGCACACGTGGATGATGGCGGGGTATCACTTGACTGCGGTTGCATAGATTTTGCTTCTTTTCTTAAAAAGCTACAATGTTAATTGTAAAAAAAAGTATTTTGTACAATTCGGAACATCTCAAATACATATGTTTAATTGGTGACGGATAGTAATAACAAGAATATAGCACAAAAACAATTAAAAGCATTACAAATAGGAAAAAAGTGTCTATGTCCATTATAATGGACACTGTGCCTGAAAGGGCTAGAAAGGAACGAGCAGGTAAATGTATTGAAGGGGTGTCCTAATGGCAAACTACCAGAGCCAGCTCAGGGTTAGCACAGGATATACTCCTTAGTACTCCACAAACTATCCATCCAACCATTTCTGCATGCATCCCAATGTCTCTCTCACCCCGTTCCTTCCGCCATCCGTTCGTCTCAGCCTCTATCCACTTCCCCGTGCGTCAAAACAATCCCTCAAACGCTTAACTGGATTAATGTGGGGTAATGGATGTATTGAAAAGGCCTTTATAAGAAATGCTTGCAAAACAGTTGAGACAGGCACGTGAATGCAACATATCAGATTGTTTTTAAATTGAAAATGTGTTTTCGGTTGTTATATGTGACTGTTTCAAAATTAGATGATGGAGCTCCTTTTGGAATAATGTGCCCATATTTCACCGCCTTTAAATCATCACCCCCTTTCTATTTCTGGAGCGTTGATGTCTACCTAGAAGCAAGTCTTTAAAACAGGGCCATTAGCTGAAATGAACCCTTTTTCGGGAACTGACGTTTACTTCTGCTATAGGAAGTTTGTTTCATTCTGGCGAGTATTCTTATTTCAAATGTTGAGGTTCCCTTGACAACAAAAACAAATACCACACGAAATTTGAACAATGTAACTGAAAAGAACAGTTCTGAAACAACATTTCATACTTTAGTCGGGCATGTTCTAAGGATAGATGATGAAAAGTGTAATTTAATGTACCTAGTATTTTCCAAGGTTTGATATTACTTTGTTGACTATCTCTGTGATTTCAGCATTGCGACCTAAAAGCAGGGGTGTTATCCGGCTCAGATCGAAAGATCCCAGTGATCCGCCACTATTCTACGCTAACTACTTCTCGGACCGCCAGGATATAGAGACCAGCATAGAAGGCTTAAAGATGTGTCTTAAACTGGTGGAGTTGCCGACATTAAAGGCATTGATAGTCCGCAGCATTAAGCCCGAGGCCCCTGGCTGCGAGGGTCTTCAGTATGGAAGTCATGCATACTTGGAGTGCCTACTCAAGACACAAACAGCCACTTTCCATCATCAGGTGAGAAATACTCTATTCACACTACTATTCTCAGCAAGTGGGGTTTCTCCCGTTGATTATAGCATTCATAGCCGCTTATTATTTGAATATAACTAAGCTTTGTACCTAATTAGTCACTATACGTTAAAAGCAGCACAAGAAAGCAATATTTTTCTGCGCTTTACACGTAAAGCAAGATTACGATTATGCAACATTTGGTTTAACGTTCGGCTCAATAATCGTGATACTCTTTAAGGGTATCTGGAAAAACATATCAATAGAAGGTTTCAGTGCACTTTAAATAATATGGAGCGCAGCAATGTTATGAACTGAACACATGAATATGAAACATATTTAAGACCGATCAACTACAAGACCAAAATAAATCATGCTAAAGGCAAGAGATAAGGACCGACGTGAAACGTTAGGACAGAAATAAAAGATAAACAGCAATATGTGGATCTAGATAAATATACAGAACTAGACTAAAGGGCACGAAAACTCAATATCCATATGGCTAAATCCTAATTTGAAGGATTGGCTTTGACAAAAGCTTAACACACTTTCGACCTCTTAGTAGTCATCCGACAGGAACTCTGCAGGACTGATCAGAGTTGCAGAGAGTCCCTAATGGATGCTAGAGGAGTTAACTCAGCAAAACATGACGGGTCAACAGACGTTCACCACACAGCCGACAAAACAGTGCGGAGTCTCCCTTAATAAGCAACCGTATATAAAATACACCGGCCAATATGCATTTCCTCTTGACTAGTTGCATGGAAGTTACATTATCGGAATGCGCTTAACTATACTACGCTTTTTGCACCTCCCGCGTTACCACCGCTCTCCCCAACAGCCTAAAGCGTTCACACGTTACACGAGTTATTGTAATTCATGTTCTGTTTATGCCACTTTTGTACCAAACCCAACCATTCATTCTGCGGCAAGATGTGACCAAAAATCTAAGAATCCAAATCTGGATACGCTTCGCAATACAATGATAGGTGTATGCGTAGTTAAATAATAATAATAATAATAATAATAATAATAATAATAATAATAATAATAATAATAATAATAATAATAATAATAATAATAATAATAATAATAATAATAATAATAATAATAATAATAATAATAATAATAATAATAATAATAATAATAATAATAATAATAATAATAATAATAATAATAATAATAATAATAATAATAATAATAATAATAATAATAATAATAATAATAATAATAATAATAATAATAATAATAATAATAATAATAATAATAATAATAATAATAATAATAATAATAATAATAATAATAATAATAATAATAATAATAATAATAATAATAATAATAATAATAATAATAATAATAATAATAATAATAATAATAATAATAATAATAATAATAATAATAATAATAATAATAATAATAATAATAATAATAATAATAATAATAATAATAATAATAATAATAATAATAATAATAATAATAATAATAATAATAATAATAATAATAATAATAATAATAATAATAATAATAATAATAATAATAATAATAATAATAATAATAATAATAATAATAATAATAATAATAATAATAATAATAATAATAATAATAATAATAATAATAATAATAATAATAATAATAATAATAATAATAATAATAATAATAATAATAATAATAATAATAATAATAATAATAATAATAATAATAATAATAATAATAATAATAATAATAATAATAATAATAATAATAATAATAATAATAATAATAATAATAATAATAATAATAATAATAATAATAATAATAATAATAATAATAATAATAATCGTTGACACCGAAATTAAAGGATGCAATAAGTAAACCATGCTAATGGATTTCAAAGAAATTGTGTATCTTTGTTACAACAGGTGCAGGCAGGTGCATTGGGTTGAACAGTTGTTTTAACAAAAGAAACGTAAGAAAGAGTGTTCTTAGGAGGGCTCTAAAGGGATAGCACTTGACTCCGTTTGAAAAGTTATTCTTCGGACCCTTAATAATAGTATGACGGAGACTAATAATCATAATGGACAAAATAGTCACAAAGGAGTTTTGGATGAATAAAGATGGTTTTCGAGAGGTGAAAGTGACACACACACGCAGAGCTGTGCACAGTGAAGACACACAGTGTGCGGGTAGTAGCCGATTAAGGCGGTTATCTGCTTCCGTCTTGGTCAAAGGAGACCAGAAGCGATGAGAGAAGATATTTGCCAGTTCATATATACGTGAAGAACGAATTAAGTTTTATCGAGTAATAAGCATTTTACGTAGGTCATTATGAACAGTAAAATATTGATAACCTTGTTTGGCAACTTCGAGTTTGATGTGATGATAAAAAGAAGCAGTGATTAAACCAGTTTGAAACGGGCATTCCAGTGTTATTAGAACTATCCTTACTCATACATATCCACACATACCCTGAGAGTACCTCATTGCTTTACCCTGCGCTATCCACTAATTAGTATTATCGTACTCAGTGGCGGAGTCTCTGTACTAAGTGAGACGGTCGGCAGAGGCGGTCTAGAATCCTTACCTTAAAATAAATGCTGGAAATGTTGGCGTTCTGCTCTTAAGCAGGCAGCATAACTCATGTAAATATTCTGGCTCCCTTTCCGAAGCTCAGCAGTAGGTATTCCTGCAATTTCTTGCACAGTGTTTTTCCTTAAGTTCCTGTAGTATGCAAGGACTGGAACGATACAGTCTATTGAAACTGAAGCGCTATCGCTACATACGTGTGCAAGCGTTAAAGCCAAATGACCCGATAAACGTGTGAATTATTGTAACTGGTTTTTCCAATCCGTAGAAATGGGTTTCATTGACTCACAGCTTCTGTTTTTCACCGAAAAAACTTGCTTTCATTGAACTGCACGTTTGAATACTCACAACAGTCCATAACGGACTTCAGAAAACGCTATGCTACTGGATGAAATGCCACGTAATGTTCAGAAAATTGGAGTGTGGTGTGCGATAAGTGCTCGAAGAATAATTACTGGGCCCATATTTTTTGACGAAGCATTAAATGCAATAAGAGAGGTGTCTGATGACAGAATAATTAGTGTTGATTTGTGGCCCCCTCGTTCTCTTGACACAACTTGTCACTTTTAGTTTTAGGCTTCTTTAAAGGACAAGGTGTATCGTTCCAACCCTCGCATAATAGGGGGATTTACAGAAATCATTGGGTAAGAAATCACCAGAATACCTGCTGCTGAGCTTCGGAGAGTAGCGAGAATATTTACAAAAGATATGTGGCCTGTTTGAGAGTTGAAGTTCAAATTTTAAAGCATCTATTATAAAGTAAGGATTCTAGTCCACCTCTGCCAGCCGAAGTTCTCCGGCGACTGCCGGCCGTCTCGCGCAGTAGAGAGAGGCATCTAGTGGGTTTGATTATAATTTAAGTATAGAGAGCACAAAGTCGTGCTCTGTTAATGAATTCTTAAAATGAAAACAGAATATATGAGGTTGGATTCATTAAATACAGCTACAATGCCGTTGATACATTCAAGTCCATTGCTATGGACCAATATTAGGTCATTGTGATCCGACATACATTCTACTAATAGAGGCAGGCATGGTGGTCTTTCGGTATCCCGGCTTGTCAACATGTGCATGGAATGTCGCATCTCCACCACCACCACCACCACCACCACCACCACAACCAGCACCACCACCACCAACATCACCACCACCACCACCAACACCACCACCTCCACCACCACCGCCACCGCCACCACCACCACCACCTCCACCACCACCACCACCACGACCACCACCACCACCTCCATCACCACCACCACCACCAACACCACCACCTCCACCACCACCACCGCCACAACCACCAACACCACCATCTCCACCACAACCGCCACCACCACCACCACAACCATCTCCACCACCACCGCCACCAACACCACCACCTCCACCACCATCACCACCACGACCACCACCACCACCTCCATCACCACCACCACCAACACCACCACCTCCACCACCACCACCGCCACAACCACCAACACCACCATCTCCACCACCACCGCCACCGCCACCACCACAACCACCTCCACCACCACCGCCACCACCACCACCACCACCAACATCACCACCTCCACCACCACCACCGCCACAACCACCAACACCACCACCGCCACCGCCACCACCACCACCACCTCCACCACCACCGCCACCACCACCACCACCTCCATCACCACCACCACCACCAACACCACCGCCACAACCACCAACACCACCATCTCCACCACCACCGCCACCGCCACCACCACAACCACCTCCACCACCACCGCCAATCCCACTACCACCACCGCTAACCAACACCACCACCCCCACTACAACCACTACCACCACCACAACCACCACCACCAACACCACCACCGCCGCCGCCACCGCCACCGCCACCACCACCAACACCACCACCTCCACCACCACCGCCACCAACACCACCACCGCCACCACCACCACCACCAACACCACAAAACACCACCACCACCGCCACGGCCACCACCACCACAACCACCAACACCACCAACACCACCACCGCCACCGCCACCACCACCACCACCACCACCACCACAACCACAACCACCACCACCACAACCACCACCACCATCACCACCACCTCCACCACCACCGCCACCGCCACCACCACCACCAACACCACCACCTCCACAACCACCGCCACCGCCACCACCGCCACTCCCACTACCACCACGGCAAACCACCACCACCACTCCCACCACAACCACCACCACCACAACCACCACCACCAACACCACCACCGCCGCCGCCACCACCACCACCAACACCACCACCTCCACCACCGCCACCGCCACCACTAACACCACCTCCACCACCACCGTTAACCACCACCACCACCCCCACCACAACCACCACCACCACAACCACCACCAACACCACCACCTCCACCACCACGACCGCCACCACCACCACCACGACCGCCACCACCACCACCCCCACCACCACCACCCCCACCACAACCACAACCACCAACACCACAACCACCACCACAACCACCACCACCACCACCACCAACATCACCGCCGCCACCGCCATCGCCACCACCACCACCGCCGCCACCGCCACCACCGCCAACGCCACCATCACCACCAACACCGCCACCACAACTCCACCACCACCGCGACTCCCACTACCACCACCGCAAACCACCACCACCACCACCCCCACCACAACGACCACCGCCACCACAACCACCACCACAACCACCACCACCACAACCACCACCACCACAACCACCACCACAACCACCACCACCCACACCACCACCGCCGCCGCCACCGCCACCACCACCGCCACCACCGCCACCGCCGCCACCATCACCACCACCGCCAACCACACCACCGCCACCACCACCACCACCGCCACCGCCACCTTCGCCACTACCACCACCACCGCCACTACCACCACCGCAACCGCCCCCACGGTCATCGCCACCACTACCATCACTACTAGCGCCGTCACCGTCACCATCACCCCCGCCACTACCAGTGCCACCATCACTGCCGCCACCGCCAGCACTACCACAGCCACCAGCGCCGTCACCACCACCAGCGCCGTCACCGCCACCACCACCGCCACCGCCATCGTCACCACCGCCACAACCACCACAGCCACCGCCACCACCACCACCACAGGCACCACCACCCCCACCGCCGCCACCGCCACCTCCGCCACTACCACCACCGCCACTACCAACACCATCGCCACTACCACCGCCGCAACCGCCCCCACGGTCACTACCAGCGCCAACACCGTCACCATCACCCCCGCCACTACCAGTACCACCATCACTGCCATCACCGCCAGCACCACCACAGCCACCAGCGCCGTCACCGTCACCATCACCTCCGCCACTACCAGTGCCACCATCACTGCCGCCACCGCTAGCACCACCACAGCCACCAGCGCCGTCAGCGCCACCACCACCGCCACCACCGCCACCACCACCACCACCGCCACGACAGCCACCAGCGGTGTCACCAGTACCACCACCACCAGCAGCGCCGTCACCGACACCACCACCGTCACCACCACCAGCGCCACCACCACCACCGCCACCACCGCCACCACCACCACAACCACTACCACTGTATGTCATATTGGTTAAAGCCAATAAATTATCTGTGAATTTAGAAAAAAATAAAATTGTTGAATTTATAAGTCATTGTTTGTCACACGCACAGATAAAAATTGGGATAAATGGTACCTTATTAGAAAAAATTGACATAAAATTTCTGGACCTTCAGGTATACAGATATTTATATTGGATAGCTGACATAAGGTATATCTTACCTAAACTCAGCTCTGCCGGTTATGCTGTCCGAACACTGGTAAATATAACTTATATAGATACATTTAAAATAGTACCTATACTCCGCATATTTTAACTTTATAACTAATATGGAATTTTATTTTGGGTCAACTTGGTAAAAGGTTTGCATATCTAATATGTAAAAGAAAGATATAAAAACATTACCAACAAACTTAACAAATGCTCTTGCAAATTTCCTTTTAGAAGGCTGTAGATGATAACCGTTCTTTGGATATATATATAATGCTTGTGTGTGTGTGTGTGTGTGTGTGTGTGTGTGTGTGTGTGTGTTCTCTGTCTTAAAATTCTTTGTATGTAATTGTGCCACATTTACAGGAAACATTGAAATTTATGAAACAAACACTAGCAAATGTGTGACATCCATCATCCCAGTGCAAAACTTTCTTACCTTCATAAAGGTGTATATTACGAAACCACCAAAATATTTAATGCTTTTCCTAATGCTCTTAAAGGAAAAATGGACAATTTCATGTACAAGAAGTATTCGAACTGATGTTGGCCCACTTACACGACACACGCGCTTTAGCACTCGGCTACCCTACATACGGCCAAGCCGCAAAGCATCTCCACTCTATCGCATAGCTTTAAAATAAAGCCAGAGTGGTATGAAAGCATATATTGGAAAAATTAATAGTTCTTTTACAATAGTCGTGTATAGTTAAAAGTATGGTCAGGTAGAGTCAGACTGAAAACTTCAATGCTAGAGCCCGGATTCAAATCCCGACTATGACGCTGAATTCTGCAGTCTCACCCTTACCATTCCAAAGCGTTTATTGTGAGCACAGCATCATCGAATGCTTCCGATGTTTTTCGAATCGAACTTTTTTTCTGGC
The DNA here is from genome assembly GCA_030765055.1 of Mantis religiosa. Taxonomy (NCBI): domain Eukaryota; kingdom Metazoa; phylum Arthropoda; class Insecta; order Mantodea; family Mantidae; genus Mantis; species Mantis religiosa. The sequence goes on along the minus strand of JAUKNK010000377.1, from coordinate 471,637 downwards.
AGCTTCTTCTTCTTTTTTGTAGATAATTTATACTTCAACATCCAAATACTAATTTTTGAATGATCTTTTTTGTAGGCTGGTACTTGCAAAATGGGGCCATCATCTGATCCAGATGCCGTTGTGGACCATCGACTCCGGGTACGTGGCATTCAGGGACTCAGGGTTGCGGACGCCTCCATCTTGCCAACACTAACCAGTTGCCATACAGCAAGTGTGGCCCTTATGGTCGGCGAGAAGGCAGCAGACATGCTCAAGCAAGATTGGGGTGTGTTGTAATAAATACACCATAATCCATAAACTCTTGAAGAAACAGGGATCATGCTTTAAACCACTAACATTCATTACAAATCGGCCAGTAATATCTTATTTTATAGAGTTAATATATACATATTCAATTTCCATTTCATACTTAATCTTTATTAGATAATGAATCTTTTTCCGTCTGTCTACTAAATTAAGCAACTTATGAATAGCTGTACAGAATGAATTAAAACGGCATACAAATAAACCACTATATAAACAGACGAGAACAGATTACGAAGTTCTTCCCATTTCATGAGGCAGGAGACTTGAAAGGAAACATCACAGAGCGTAGACAGCGAACTTAAATATCACCTTGGTGTTTAAGCGCAGACTGATAACACCACCGAGCATTTTGAAACTTTTCCTTCCGTCAAGGGATATGAAATGTGATTTTTACTACTTATACTTGCTGAATGCAAATTCGTTATTCATTTCTACGTATCACATCAGGCTTTCCTGCAATTTGTTCTCCAAAATAAAAAGATGTAGGAAACAAATTGCTGAGCAAATCAAGATAAGTTTGGAAATATTATAGTGATATTTTGTGAACAGTCCATGACATGTCTATTCCATTTTTATGTGAGAGAGGGCCAAATAAACACAAGTTTCATCTATATAAATGCCAATGACCAGGATCAAACCAGAACCTATTGGTTCATGTATTGCTAATAAGCACGAGTTCATGATTTCTGTGCTCTAGCAATTAAATGTGGCCAAAGAATTCACGAGGAAGGTAATGTATACATGAAACAATACCAGAAGATGTCACTACAGGAAAAAATTGTAGCCACCTTTAATGTGAACGGTCTTTAAATGTCCCCTTTGAATGACGGCTTGGCTATCCAGCGTCTGGCTGCTGCATGCTTCCCATCTCTTTTAAAACACTAAAAATAGTCGACCATCATTGGTACATCCCACCTCCCCTGGTATCTTCGCTCTTCCACCTTGATGTCTTGGTGAAACCTCTCTCCCATCTCTTCAATGACAGCCGCAAGAAAAAAATGTGTAGTGTTTAACGTCCGCTTTTACTACATACGGCACCGCAGGCGGTGACACTGATGATACATGAGATGAAGATGGAGCACCGGTGGAATGAGATGGCGCGGGAAACCGGAGGTACCGGAGAAAACTCGACCCAGCGCCGTGTTGTCCACAACAAATCTCACTTTGCTGTCGCCTGGGATCGAACCCAGGCCGCCTTGGTGAGAGCCAAGCGGTCTAATCACTGAGCCACGGCGCGGCCACAACAGCCGCAAGAATTTCAGTAAAGTGATTGAGATGAGAATGAAGAAAGTGTAGCTTCAAGCTCATTCTACACCCTAACTCCTTCATGT
>JAUKNK010000377.1:157500-455000 GCA_030765055.1 Mantis religiosa | reverse complement strand
AATAATAATAATAATAATAATAATAATAATAATAATAATAATAATAATAATAATAATAATAATAATAATAATAATAATAATAATAATAATAATAATAATAATAATAATAATAATAATAATAATAATAATAATAATAATAATAATAATAATAATAATAATAATAATAATAATAATAATAATAATAATAATAATAATAATAATAATAATAATAATAATAATAATAATAATAATAATAATAATAATAATAATAATAATAATAATAATAATAATAATAATAATAATAATAATAATAATAATAATAATAATAATGATAATAATAATAATAATAATAATAATAATAATAATAATAATAATAATAATAATAATAATAATAATAATAATAATAATAATAATAATAATAATAATAATGATAATAATAATAATAATAATGATAATGATAATAATGATAATGATAATGATAATAATGATAATGATAATGATAATAATGATAATGATAATGATAATAATGATAATGATAATGATAATAATGATAATGATAATGATAATAATGATAATGATAATGATAATAATGATAATGATAATGATAATGATAATGATAATGATAATAATGATAATGATAATGATAATAATGATAATGATAATGATGATAATGATAATGATAATGATGATAATGATAATGATAATGATAATAATGATAATGATAATGATAATAATGATAATGATAATGATAATGATAATGATAATGATAATAATGATAATGATAATGATAATAATGATAATGATAATGATGATAATGATAATGATAATGATGATAATGATAATGATAATAATAGTGATAATAATGATAATAATAGTGATAATAATGATAATAATAGTGATAATAATGATAATAATAGTGATAATAATGATAATAATAGTGATAATAATGATAATAATAGTGATAATAATGATAATAATAGTGATAATAATGATAATAATAATAATAATAATGATAATAATAATAATAATGATAATAATAATAATAATAATAATAATAATAATAATAATAATAATAATAATAATAATAATAATAATAATAATAATAATAATAATAATAATAATAATAATAATAATAATAATAATAATAATAATAATAATAATAATAATAATAATAATAATAATAATAATAATAATAATAATAATAATAATAATAATAATAATAATAATAATAATAATAATAATAATAATAATAATAATAATAATAATAATAATAATAATAATAATAATAATAATAATAATAATAATAATAATAATAATAATAATAATAATAATAATAATAATAATAATAATAATAATAATAATAATAATAATAATAATAATAATAATAATAATAATAATAATAATAATAATAATAATAATAATAATAATAATAATAATAATAATAATAATAATAATAATAATAATAATAATAATAATAATAATAATAATAATAATAATAATAATAATAATAATAATAATAATAATAATAATAATAATAATAATAATAATAATAATAATAATAATAATAATAATAATAATAATAATAATAATAATAATAATAATAATAATAATAATAATAATAATAATAATAATAATAATAATAATAATAATAATAATAATAATAATAATAATAATAATAATAATAATAATAATAATAATAATAATAATAATAATAATAATAATAATAATAATAATAATAATAATAATAATAATAATAATAATAATAATAATAATAATAATAATAATAATAATAATAATAATAATAATAATAATAATAATAATAATAATAATAATAATAATAATAATAATAATAATAATAATAATAATAATAATAATAATAATAATAATAATAATAATAATAATAATAATAATAATAATAATAATAATAATAATAATAATAATAATAATAATAATAATAATAATAATAATAATAATACCACACAAAGTTTTAAGCTTCTTGGTGAAACGTGACACAAAGTATCAATTTATCAGAACTGAAAACTTTCTGAAGGTATGTGGCATGTAGCTCTAGATTTAGGAACTGGAAAGGCATCCAGAATGGTTCTACCCGAACTTTGGGATGGCATCATTCATGATAACCTTGTTGGTCCCTATTTCCCTTCTCTGCAGTCGATTGCAGAGACAGCTACAATTTCTCAAACAGGAGCTCCATCGTTTAATGGAGAATGTGCTTCTGAACATCATCCGAAAAATGCCGATTTTACACCATGGTATGCCAGCTCATTTCACTAGGCTGAAATTGAATTTCTTGAATTTGTTAATTGCCACATACATAGTTGAATTTGTTCAGGATGATTCACTGCATGGTGCATCTTCTCCTCATTTGAATCCACTGGATTTCATCGTCTCAGAATTTTTAAAATCTCGAGTTTATGGGATTCCTGTACCACATATTGGCACTCTGGGAGATAGTACTCACGCTGGATTAGTCCATAGAGGCAACTTTGCTGGGATTTGAAGCACAGTACGCGATAGCATAGAACGCAGATTTAGGGTATGCACCGAAGCAGGGGGAGCACATTTCGAGTAACTTTTAGCCTTCGCGGTCACATACATTTATTCTTAAGTCCATGTTATAGATAAAGTTTGTTCCCTTTGTATCACCAATTATCACAAGATAGAAGGTATTACAAAGGTATCTTTAACTGTCTACGAAGAGTAAGTACTTAGCAGTTACACCAAGACTCTACAGGTAGAGACACAACTGATTCCAACCTGTAGGGGGAAAAAGGCTTCAACGGTCAAAATATGGCATTTTTTACCTTTTATATTTTATTAAATTGCAATGGGTTGTCCCGTAAGTCCCGGCTTTTTTAAGTGACAAGTTTGCATGCAGATTAAACATGTTTTGGCAATTTGTTTATGTTGTTCGATAAAAAAATATCTGCTCTACAAAGTAATGTGCTTAATTTTTGTATGCTTATACCACGTGACCCGAACTATCCCGACCTTTTGGTTCTGTTCCCAGCGACAACAAAAGGTTCCCACGCTTGAACTAGCGTGTGTAGTCAATAATAGACAAGAATAGGTCTTAGGATGTTTTCCACATTTGTTCCTAAATATTTATTTTCAAGAATATTTATTATTAATAAAAGTCCCCCTACCCAGACTAGCCTTTACATGGAAAATTTCTGCCTGCCTCGGTAGCGTACAAGGGCGTATCTGCCTCACGTTCAAGAGGTCCCGAGTTCGAAACTCGGTTAGGGTGAGTTACCTGGATAAGGTTTTCCCGGGGGTTTCCCTTATCCTGAAAGACGAAAGTCGGATAGCTCTAAGCTCCATAGATCCCGGACTCATTTGAGCACCACTTCAACCATTTTATTCGTCCTCCGATATGACTTAACGTTGTAGGACGTAAATTACAAAACAAAAAAGGAAATTTTTCAAAATTTTTGATTTTCTCAAATATGGCAGTAGCGGTTCTATTCAAGATACCACTACTTTTTAAAGATAACTTCATGACAAATCAAATGTGTATCTTGAATCCTCTGGAAGCTGCTCTTCATTCTACACGACTTTTGCGAAACTTGGAAGCCGTAAGTGATAGACACAATTTTCCTACACAAAAAATGGACATCCCTTCAAAAGATAAAATTTATACGTGATGAATTGGAAAATTCATTCACATTCAAATCAATTCAAATAGGAAATCGTTATTTATTTTTGTAACGCTTGTCCTTGCAAAGAGAATGGAACGTCATATGGCGACCAGCTTTTTAAACATTTGACTATCGGTTAAAATCTACAGCATTCCCGTAATAACCCTGCACATACAGGAAAATTAGCAACAAGTTGACGTTTATTCTGATTGTAATTAAATGGAGCAAATAGAATTTGTAAGAATAGTTTTACAAGATTAGTTTTACTTAATATTACCTACTATACACATTGCAAAATGCTGTAAAGAAAACTAAGCAAACATGAGGTCACTTTGTGTATTAGTGCCATTTGTTCGTTTTGTATTATTCCTATTTTTGTATTATTATCTATTCAGTTATGTTTATCTTTATTATTAGATTCGTTATTATAGTAATTATTGTTAACTCCCTATATATTTTGTAGGATAAATGTAAACACTAAAGCGCCAGATGTAATTTTGATCGCAACCACTTTTTTTTTTTTAATTTACGTCGGCCCCAATGTTAAGTTATATCGGAGGTATATATACTCTTCTCCGAGTATAGGCCAAAAGGAGAACGTGCTCTTCCAGCATACCTGCTCGGATGCAGAAGCAGACCTTTGTGACGCAGCCGAGGCTTCACACCTTCAGCCATCCAGGACGGAAACAGAGTCCGAGGACAGCTCGACGAATATCTCTACGTATGTCGACGAAGCTGAATTTCAAGAAGTCACCTCTCGGAGAAGGCTAAGAGCTGCTCCAGCTATGTCGTCAGCTGGTGAACTCAATTCCAGGGAGCCAGCAAGGCGACATATCCCACCTATCATCGTGGATGACTTCAAGGGGCTGGTCGGCTTCCTAAAGCAGGTTATGCCAACACTCTCAGGGTCATGCCCGGTGAATAGAAGGAAGATCAGATTCATCTTCCAGGCTAAGAGCGTGGAAGACTACCAAATACTGATCAGGGCATTGGATAACAGGTCCGTGCCCTATTTTACCTTCGGCCCTGAGAAGGCTCGAGACATCCGGCTCCAGCTCCAGCTACAGAGGGCCAACTTGGCCCTATCCACCTCCCTCTATTTTTTAATAATAGTGGAGCGTGCTAAAGTCCCTGAAGATAAACTGGATGGTGTCAAAACCATACGTTACCTCAGGGTATCCTTGGAACACGTCAGGAGCCCTGGTGGTTCTCCCGAATGTCATCGTTGCTTAGGGTTTAACCACTCTGGCAACTTCTGCCGTCGCAACCCTCGTTGCTTGAGGTGTGGCGTATCCCACAAAAAGGAGGAGTGTCCTAGATCTACCACAAACGTACGTACGTGTGCCAATTGCAAGGGCGGGCATGTGGCATGCTGAGGAGGTTGCAAGGTCCGAAAGGCGATGATTGCCTCCAGAAGGCCGAAGCAGACCCTCAGGCAACAACAGTAGCAGCAGCAGCAGCCACCATCAACATCTACTAGGCGTGGGCAAGCTTTGTGCCCTCCAAGAAGTACCAGCGATTGACCAAGGCTGAAACTAACGGCTAATCAGAGCAGACCACCTCAATAAGAAGAGGAGCAGACAGTAACACTCGCCCAAGTGGTGCAAGGACCCCTGAGAGACCCTAATATGTCTCGAGAGATATCCAACGTAACTGACACAAAATCACGCAGACCGTCACGGGTCCAGGTCCCACAAACCTCAAACTTACGGTCAAGCGTAGAGAGTAGACCTGCAAGCGAGCCCCAGGCGAATCATCGGCTAGCGGAGAGGCATTCTTCCCCCTTGTCACATCGTCAGCTGAGGGACATACGGGCTGGTGGCAGGCCTGTACATATCAGATCATCCTCCCCCAAAATCCTTCCAGCAGCCATTGATTGCCATCTCTGGATTGCTGTTGTGGATGAAGCAAATTTTGCTGATCCACGGACAGCGTATCTGCGAGTTGCTAGTTAAACTCATATCTTCCACAGATCCGGCCAGCAAGGTGCTAGTCCTCATGGAAGGTCTCTCCCTTCTGACTTCCGCCATTCCGCAGCCTCAAAATGGGGGATCGGAATAGGTCACGTACCTCCTTCCAATTCTCATTTTGGAATGCTTGGGGTCTGGATAGTCAGGGGAGCGAACTACTGCACTTTGCTCTAGAGTATGCCCTGGATGTTATCCTGGTCTGCGAAACGCATCTACGTCCAGATTCTTGATTCCGTGTCCCGGGCTTCACCTGCTATCGCACAGATCCCCAAGGCCATCCTGGTGGTGACGGTACTGGTGAGGCAGAATGTGGTCCACAGACCCTTCCAGCTTCCTCCTCTCCAAACCTTAGAGGCTATGGCAGTGTGTCTAGACCTCGGTGGATCGGAAGTCATGGTGGTGTCCATTTACCATCCTCCGGGTAGATTATTCGTTAGGAATGACCACCAATGCATCCTAGCTTTGCATCCTAGGGTTATCATGGCAGGCGACTTCAATGCTACGCATGAGCGTTGGCATTGCAATCGCCGAGACGCAAGAGGAAATAAATAATCCGCCTTATAGACGCGGACCCACAACTTCAAGTACAGGGTCCCTGGCAACCCACTCATCACCCGCGAGGTGGAGGACTGGCTTCAGTCATCAAGCTTGGTGATAGGTTTTTCTGGGGTTTTCCCTTATCCTGAAAGACGAATGTCGGATAGCTCTAAGTTCTATGGACCCTGAGCTCATTTGAGCATCATTTCACCCGTTCCATTCATTGTCCGATATGGCTTAACGTTGGAGGACGTAAATTACAAAAAAAAAAAAAAAAAAAAAAAAAAAACTGAAAACATTCGATAATTTGTGTCATAGTGTCATAAATGATACTGTGGTTTAGCACTAAAAGTATGAAGAGAGACTATTATATTATTATCCATACTAATAGCACTGAAAGTCTTGAAAGTGGCTAAGTTGTGCATTTAGACGAGGAAAACCTCATTTATCCAATATTACGTTTTTCTGCCTATTTCTTGTACCTACAAAGATCATCCAAAATTCGTTTGGATGGAGTTACTTGCAGAAAATTCAAGATCTACACTTCATTAGTGGTGCATACATTACAAAAAACAGCATTTTAAGTAGAATCGTTGAGCTTCTTTAGAGAAAATAAGAATTATAGAAGCATATTTCCATGAAACGGAGTTTGAGGTGAGGGATCTTTAAGAGGATATAGTATCTTCCTGTCATAGCAATGGAATATGGTGACCCTAAAAAAAAATTTGGTTTCATCCGGTATAACCTTTATATTGGTGTTACGCTGTTCACAAACTCTCTCTCTCTCTCTCTCTCTCTCTCTCTCTCTCTCTCTCTCTCTCTCTCTCTCTCTCTCTCTCTCTCTCTCTCTCTCTCTCTCTCTCTCTCTCTCTCTCTCTCTCTCTTTCTCTCTCTCTCTCTCACACATACACACACACATAAACAGACACACACACGCTCATATGCCCCTTGCATTAATGGGACGTGAAGTAATTGTTTCCATTGAAACATATTCACTCTCCTGTCCACCACATGTAGCTACATTGTAAAGCAAAAATAAAATATGTGACGAGCTGCAGATGACTGCTCCCTCCAATTTCATCAGTCTAGTGTTGTACACCCGCATTATACGTAACCCAATGCCAAGTAGTTCGAATTTATACGTAAATTCTTATATCTGCCGTAGAAAATGTAATTTACAAACCTGTTAACAGAACCTTATTCATACGTAATTCATTTATGCATAATTCTGTGTTATACGTACAAAATTTCAGAGAAATACAGCTCAGTTTTATGTAATTAAGCGGGGATTCAGCATACGCTATCTAAAATGAAACTGGATATATATTGAATTAAATTATCGCTCTTGACAGAGGCACAAGGTGGGCTGGACCCGTAGCTCAGTCGTAGAGCACCTGCCTAAGATAATTCCTCATCTTCCCCCAAGTATGGAAGTATGAATGAGAGAGACAGGGTTTTTTTTTGTGTAATTTACGTCCTCCAACCTTAAGTCATATCGGACGATGAATGAAATGGGTGAAATGATGCTCAAATGGGTCCGGGGTCCATGTAGCTTAGAGTTACCCGACATTCGCCATTCAGAATAAGGGAAAACCCCGGAAAAAACAGTATTCAGGTAACTCACCCTGACCGAGATTCGAACTCGGGACCTCTTGAACGTGAGCCAGACATGCTACCATCTACGCTACCGAGGCGGGCTGTGTGTGTGTGTGTGTGTGTGTGTGTGTGTGTGTGTGTGTGTGTGTGTGTGTGTGTGTGTGTGTGTGTGTGTGTGTGTGTGTGTGTGTGTGTGTGTGTGTGTGTGTGTGTGTGTGTGATCTGATGATTAAAACCCAAACCCAATGTATACGAGTTCACACTTTCGATATGTTCCAAAACAGTCGCCGATATGACCATTGGCTCTCAGCGAAACAATGTCGTAGCAACAAACGAGAAGTAAAGATAAAAATTTCTGTGTCTGATGATACTGAAACAGCGGTTTGTCTTTCAGTTCATAGTTGCTTTTAATTATTCATGGAAATCTTATACACTAGATCAGAAACAATTCATACGGGAGGCGAAACTTAATCGAAACAAAGCACTTTTTTCTTCAGATTTATGGATTACTTATAGCTGGAGCTCGGATTTGTATACACTATAAAGCATGTAAAATCTGCTAAATACGCTCTAAAATGTATATAATATGCATTTAAAATAAAGTATATTATTTCAACTATCACACATTTATTAATCTTGAAATAACCAAATAGTAAATTATTCGACATATGTGTTAATTAATGAATGTTTATTCGTCTCTTTTCCAGTCTATTTTAGTGTTACTCGTGTTTATTGCAATGAACAATTAAATATTTTTCACCGTTTTCTGGAAGAAAGGATTTTCCTCTGTCACTTAATTTTTTTTTATATTTCTATGAGCAGGTGTTTGTATATGTTGCACAATCTGTAACTTTTGTTGCAGGGAACCTATCACAATGGTATAAAATGTTTCAGGTTTATTTTAGTTAAATAAAGCCAACAACCACCAATCTGAAAAGCACATTTATTTTTAATATTTTTAGAATACAAAAGTAAAACTTACGTGTTTTAACACACATGGTGGTACATTTCCAAACTGTTGTTAAGAATAGGATTTCCACCAATCCGCTGCCGAAGCAAATATGTAAGCTTTACTGCTCTTTTTCTTTTGGTATTGTAATATTCCCATTTCTACTGTTCACACTTCAGAAATAAAAATTAGCAGCACATTCGTACAAGTTTAAAAGCTAATTCTTGGAGATGTTATTGTTCCGGCAGACAGTTCAGAACGGCAATATTAAGACAAACCTATCAAATTGTATGATGCAACGACCGCACTAAACTTTAACAGTCCTGATAAAACAGAGTAATAAAGAGAACTGTTCTCTTCTTAAAGTATGGGGGTGAAATAAATGTACGAAGCATTGCTGAAAAAGTAAAAGATATGCACAAATATGCAAAAATTAATTAAATATACACCAACTCCTTAAATATGCATTTATATGCACTATAACACTTCCATAATAAAACGTTACAACGTGAAATAAATGTTATATTTGCGTATGTTTAAATATCAAAGAATAAATCATGCAAATATGCAAAAATCCGAGATCCACTTATAACACAAACAGAAGTACTGTTTTGGACGATTTTAAAATTCGTTGGAAAGTTCCCAAAACACGTTTTTCTTGCTTTTTTTCTTTTTTTCTCCCCCCCCCCTTCTTTAATTAACTTCTTTCATGTGAAATATGCCATAGAACTTAGAGCTGCCCGACATTCAAGTTTCAAGGTAAAGTAAAATCCCCAGAAAGCATTACCCAGAAAACTCAACCTGACCAAGATTCGAACTCGGAGCCTCTTGAATGTGAAGCAGGCACGCTACCACCACGCTACAGAGGAGGGTAAGAGAAAGCAATTGCATTAGGAAAGGAGATATGGTTATTGAAAGGTTATTTGGAAACGTCATCCTTCACATGCTGAAAGCAAAGGTGATTGATTTAGCTACAACTATGCACATCACAGTTGAGTTCAAGGCTTCATCAGAATGGTTGCAAGGATATAAAGATCGTCATTGAATTCGACAATTAGACGATAAACTATCTGTGGAGAGTTGAATGATGTGGTGCAGTACAAGCGGTAACTGATGGTGTAACTTCCACAGTTATGATGAGACTGGCCCACTGTACAATCTCCTACCCAGCAAGACATTGACTGAAAATAGTGACTTATGCCATGAGGGAAGAAAAGTAAAATTTTCGTAACAGTTCTTCTTCTTATTCTCTTTTGTAATTTAATTCCTTTAACTTTTTAAGTCATATCGGACGATGAATGGAATGGGTGAAATGATGTTCAAATGGGCCCAGGGTCCATGGAGCTTAGAGTTACCCGACATTCGTCTTTTAGGATAAGGGAAAACCCCGGAAAAACACTATCGAGGTAACTTACGCTGATCGAGATTCGAACTCGGGACCTCTTGAACGTGAGGCAGACATGCTACCATTTACGCTACCGAGGCGGGCTTCTTTTTTATTTCAATCTTGTTTATAGTCACTAACTACATGGTCATATTGCGACTGTACACAAAGTAATTACGTAATATCTATGTTATCACAATAATACACCCTGATACAATGTCCATAAAGTTATATGAATATTTATATCATTGGTTGATAGATTTACAATAAAGTGAAATACTAACGACAGTACAATCTTGAGAACATTGGTGATGCACTAATATTACAACTGAAACAATGATGCGTCTTTTGTAAATTGTAGGATGTTATTGATCATTTTAGGATCATTAAGTACAGTAGACTCATCAGATGAAAGCTTGTTCTTTGTGTATCTGGCACATTTAGTGATGATATATACAGTTTTTGAAGAAGTCTGACACGTCTCATATATGGGGGCTGGATTCCTGGATATGATGTGTGAATGCGTGATTCTGGAATGACCAATTCTTAGTCTAGTTAAAGCCACTTATTCTTTACGTTTCATTTGTTTGAAAGGAGGTTTTAGTATTCCGTTAGTTATTATGTCATGCAGTTTGCTGTTTGAGTTGTTATACCACTGATTTTTCCAGTTCCTTCTAATGTAATTTTTAATATAGACAATATAATCTTGGTAAATTATGCTTGTAATTATTTCATCTGGAGGTAAACTGGTTGCTTCGCGGGCTGCTGCATCTGCTCGTTCATTGGGTTTAATTTGTCTATGTGATGGTATCTACAGTATGTTCATTTGCTAACAGTTATTATCACCAGTGCAAACGAATCAAACATCTCCCACTCGTGATATTAATAAACAAATTCGAGGTATTTTAAGGGTGTGAAAGCAAGAACTATGGAATCTGAGTCCAATAGGAAGTTTTGGATGACTATGATTTTAGTAGAACAATGGTTGAATAAACTGAACATTAAAATGAAAAAGAAATAGAAGGTTCCTCATCTTATGGATCGATGTGCAGCACATCCACCTGAAATAATTTTGCAAACTGTTCGAGTGGAATTCTTCCCTCCAAACTGTACCAGTCATCTGCAGCTTCTTGATTTGAGCATCATTGCAGATTTCATTGTAGAAACATGCTGTTTGAACATTTAATAACAACTGAATGCAGGAAATGAATATCGCGTCATTAACTTACTACAAACCATGGAAGTTATTTCGGCTACCTAGAAGCGGGAATCATGGTCCACAATCAAACACTGCTTATTTAAATTTATATCTTAAGGCAAGGCTACACTGAAAATTCCAAATTCTATAATAATAAACCTATCATTATGAAAATTTAGCCACATTATTAGAGTATCATTTTAAACTTGCATACAATGTTTTACCTGGCTACACCAAATAATTCATTAATTATTAATTATTTTGTGAACATATTGTAAAAATTTAAAATGTTCTACGCGTCAAAAATTTGAGATTTTAAGTTGAATCTTTGTTTTTGGCTCGTACAGAGTAATTTTAAAAGACCCACATTCTTATTTTTTGGAATACTCTTGTAGAATTCGTTCTAAAATATTTTCCACGTGTTAGCTCTCAAAATTTTGAAAATATTAACTTATTTTATAACTTAACACCATATAATTTTCAAACCATGAGCATTAACAAAAAAGGGGTATGTGAAGCTTCTTATTTACATATTATGGATCTATCCTGGAAGTTTCACCAAGTCAAATGGAAAACTTTGACGCGTGGGGCATTTTGTATACTGAAAAGTGTTAGAAAAAATTTTCTCAGAAAATGAATCTTAAAGTTATGATTTTACTTTTAACGATTGTTAAAGGTCACTTTAAATTGTTATGTGATGGCCTAAAGTGGTGCAAATGATAAAAATTGCATGCCATCTATTACTACAAACCCTAAGCTACCAAAAATGCCAAAAAATAAAATAAAATGATTTTAAACATTTTCGGCGAATTTTCAGTGTAGCCTTGCCTTAAAGGAAGAGGCTGTCTCTGAAGATGGTGATAGTACCAGTAGTGATGATGTTGTGTCTATAAATGAGTTAACTCTACCAGATTTCGATACTTCTGTGCATCTTAAAGACAATCTAGTTGAGTATGGGAAATGAGGAGATTATTGATGTATGCCAAAAACATGGTGGTGATAAAGAAAGCAGACCAGTTTCGAGCAACACCAGCAATAATGGGAATGACGACTCAAATCTTGAAATATCTAAAATGAGTAAAGTTTAAGTGCAACAAATTCGTATGTCTAGCGTTATATCCGTGAGAAAAGTTGTAGTGAAAAACTATAAATTTAGTAATGCACTTACAAAATAAAAGTATGTACTTAATGTAAGAAACGTGAAACAAGTCAAACTGCTTTATTTGATATTTACTTATTTGTACAGTATCCATTACAAATTCAGCACACTAAAATTTAACATAGAACATGCTGTATTATACCCCCTGTACAAATACATGAAATTGCTGACCTAAGGTTTACTTGCTGACTGAGGTCCCCTGGCTATAAGCCTTTGGTTTTCCTGAGCAGCTTGATGCCATTTCTTCTTGACTTTCGCTTCTTTTTCCCTAATCCACTTTTCTCTTATCCTATATAAGAAATCTCCTATACATCTATTTTTCTTTCTCCCATCCCTGTTAGCATGCGTACCGCCAATATCTCTTTACTTACATTGTCCCATTTCTTATCCCATATTTTTCTCCTGTAATTAGTTAGCTCCTTACTTTCTATTAGGTAATGAACAGTGCTTTCTTCATCTCCACAAAATTCACATATTCCTACCTCATTACTTCTCAACCCTTTTTAGTATAATATTCCTACTCTTATCCATGCTATGCCTTCTCTTTCAGTTTTGCCACATTGATCTATATATTTTTCCCTACCCCATTCTGTCTTTAATTGCTTATAAAATTTCAAAGATTTCTTTTCTTATATACTTTCCCATATTTCTTGCCTATCTATGTCTTGTACTCTAGTTCTCACTTCCTTCCAAAAACCACTATAATTTGTCTCCTCTGCTCTCCATAGATCTCCCATGCATATCTTCAATATCATTCTTTCCAATTCCGCTCACCAACTATTTGTATTTTTGATGCTTTTCTGTTGCTTCACGCACAGATTCAATAATTCCCCTTTCTGCCCTTATTTATTTAAAGATGACCAGGTTCAAAATCTTTTTTTTTTTTTTCATACATATCTTTGTTTCTTGTAAAGTTTTAGAAATGTAGTTTAACTCTATTACTTTTTTTAACTGATCATGCATAATAAAAATCTCATTTGTAGATTGTTCTTCTTTTCGTTTCACGTTAGTCAAGATAAACAATTTAAGAAACTCCTTTATTAGGTGCTTCCCTGTAGGCACAATAGCAATAGAACAGTGTAATAGGCTTATGAGATACTCCAGTCATTTAAGAGTTGATTTGATCACTATATGATAACTGTGGAATTATACTCTCTTCTATGTTTAGAAGACCAGGAGGAGAAGGGGAGAGGGAGAGAGACAGAAACCAATAGGTACTAAGCATTCATTTTGAAGTATAAATAAAAACCAATAACCATAAATATTACGCAATCGTTAACTGTTTTTGATATACAAACAAATTATGTATTTAACAAGACCTTCGTTTCTTTTCGTTTTTTTTTTTTTTTTTTTTTTTTTTTTAATAAAGTATGTCTATATCTTACGTTTACCAGTTAGGCAGAAATCTAATTGAAGGAAGAGGAGTTCAGAGGCTATTATCATAAAATTCAGATATTCGTTTCACTTATCAAGTAAATATAGCATACGTATAGTATTATAGAGCACTTTTAGTAAATTAAAAGTGTCGAAAATCTTTCCGTTTAAAGGGAAGTTTTATTTGGGGGATATTCCTGAGACCGCTCTTGCCGAATACTTGTACTCAAATTAGGTTTAGGGTTATGCAGTGGGGAGGGATTCGTCACACACGTATATCTGCATAGGCCAATATGCCTATAACGTCCCAGGAGTAAGAATTGAAGTGAAGGAACCACAGAGGGCTATAGGCGGAGACAGACTGCTCACAGATGCGCAGCGAGGTCACTAATAATGCTGGGTTTAAGGGCCCGAAACACTGCTGAAACTGCCTAGAAAAGCTGATAAATGACATCTGCATAAACAGCCCGCTTACGGGGAATCCTATTTTCTTGGGGTAAGTTTCCACGCCATTTTTCCGGCACCGCCAAATCAAAGAAGTATAGAAGCTCGCGTGAAATATAAGAAGGAAACGCAATAAAAGGAAAATGGTAGAGAGGAAGTCACCGTAGATGATAAACCAGCTCACAATCAGCATTCAGCTATCTACTAGAGAAACTACGAAATATATGGAGTAAGCAGTTGTAAGGAACCGAACCCGAAACTACCCGAATTGGAGCCTCACAAGCTACCGCGGGGCCATCTCTCTTGTTTTTTTATATATAATTTTTTATTGATCGATCAGCAGTACAATGCTTTACAGATCAGAGTTCTAACTACATTAAGTTAGAACTCATATAATACTCTCTCAGAAATTATGTCAATATTGAAGATGTAAGACAGACATCAAGCACTAGAATCACTCGAATCTAATGTATCACTTAGAAGCAGGTCCTGTGGTAGTCTCCTCTTCAAGCGTGAGGGCTGGCGCGTGCGGACGCCGATGTTATAATGCACAGCTCCTGGAGCTTCTTGCAGCGTGGAAAAGAAACGAGCGATCCTGCGAATGTAGTCGTGAGGAGGTAACAGTCCTAGTTCGTAATGGAGCTGCTGATTACGGATGAACCATGGACGTTGGTAGCGATGCGCAAGAAGCGATTCTGTATGACCTGAAGACGACGCAGATGACGTGTGTGCGGCCCCCCACACTTGGCAGGCATATGTAATAAGCGGACGAACGAGTAATTTGTAGAGTAACAATGAAGACTGTAGGCCGAGACTGGAACGGCGATGCAACAGAGGTGAGAGTTTTGAAAGTCGCCCGGAGGCCAGTGATATAAGACGATCGATATGAGCACGCCAGGTTAGTCGAGTGTCCAAAAGCACTCCAAGGTATTTAACGGGAGCTGTAGTGGGGAGCCAAGGGACATTGTTCCTGTAGAGACGCAACGGAGTAAGCGGAGTATATCGGCGAAGAGTGAAGATTTTAGCTTCTGTTTGTTTTGTTTTCTATCCTTTGGGGGCTAAACTAGGTTGTGCTGTTTCACAGCAATGTGATAGATTTTAAAATATGTAGTATCTTAGGCTCCGAATATTCTAAAGTTCCAAGGTATTCGTATAAAGAATAAATAAAGGAAAGAAAACTCATTTTAGGCAACATCCGTTCTACAATTGGGTATTTGGACTAACATGAAGTAGAAGAATAAGAATTTGTAAGATAGTTTGCTGAAGAATATGCGAGTGCAAATTATCGATTTTTAGACTTATAGCAAACGGAGCACAAGGGGAATAAATACACAAGCTGCACCTGTTTAAACAAATTGTATTTAAACATGGCTTGAAATGTACTCTTTGAATTATGTTTTGGGTAGTAAATTGTATCTATGCCATTATTCTGATATGCAAGAACATTTTCCAAACAAAAGTGACCAGATAGAATAACTTGTTTTGAGCTCCCCCCCCCAAAAAAAAGGATTCACCAAATACGATCAGACCAACTTTCATTGGACTGCATTAGATTACTGTGGCCAGTCTTGATCTATTGTACCAATGCCCCCAAATGGGGCATGAGGTGAGAGAAAACAGAGGACGGTGTTCCAAGGAGCCACTGCAGTGCAGAGGGCAGGATCCTACACTTTACTAGTTGGAAACTCCCCGGTAGGCCAGCGCAACAGACAGCTCACCCGACTACGGTTAGGATACCGGCAAGCGGCCTACCGGAGGAGGAAGTGGTACTCTCAGAGCATATCATCCTGCTATGCACCGCCGACAATAAAAGAGGCCACCATTGATGTGAAATGACAATGGAGATGAAATGGAGGGAGGTGTGATTTATCTACCCAGCATTCCCCTGGCGATCCAAAAACACCCGTAAAGGCACCCATGGGTCAGGTAGGTCTGCCACGGGAATTAAAGCCGGGCCTCCGAATGCGGGTCACAGACGAAATCGCCTGAGCCATCCCGCTCGGTATCAGACACACTTATTCAATACAGTCTAATCATTGTTAAATTACATAACTCTATGAAGAGTATGCTATGTCTGAAAATGACGCTTACACATTTAACATTCTCTGTGCTTTCAGAAATGGTACCGCTGTTACAGTAGGCAGCTCCTGTCTTGAATCTTATTTATGTATACTCTCTCTCTCTCTCTCTCTCTCTCTCTCTCTCTCTCTCTCTCTCTCTCTCTCTCTCTCTCTCTCTCTCTCTCTCTCTCTCTCTCTCTCTCTCTCTCTCTCTCTCTCTCTCTCTCTCTCTCTCTCTCTCTCTCTCTCTCTCTCTCTCTCTTTATGCCCAAGGATTTACTATGAATCCGTCATAAAATAAACAAAACGGAGCTTCTGACGTTGCTCACGCAACTATTTATTCTGGAAACTTGTAGGCCACTGATAAGGTCTTTGTTCCTCAGCCAAAATAAGCTTGACAGTTTTCGTTATCAGTGAAGCTCCTTTATGCTTGTGTTAATCAGTTACATTTGCCTAAGCTGTGAGATAAAAAACAAGTATTTTTAAGAATGAATGTGTTGACCAAGTCTACTAGTTATCTCGCTGATAAGATCCTGTTTTGTTTTCAATTCCCTAAGTACTCCTCCGAAGTGAATAGGTTTGACTATCCATGTTTATTTTCGGAACCCCTGAATTGCT
The DNA here is from genome assembly GCA_030765055.1 of Mantis religiosa. Classification (NCBI taxonomy): domain Eukaryota; kingdom Metazoa; phylum Arthropoda; class Insecta; order Mantodea; family Mantidae; genus Mantis; species Mantis religiosa. The sequence continues at coordinate 438,073 of JAUKNK010000377.1, read as the reverse complement.
AATATTTCATATTAAAAGCGGGATATAATGAATTATTTAGTACGTTGTCTTGCTTCATGCCAAATAATAAGAATTTTCACTTTGCTTGGTAGAGAAAGTAACAGGGAAAGGGGGGAAAGGACAGGTGGTACACTATCCAATAAGCGAAGAGTGACGATATTTCATTGACTCCAGTTTTCAAATTGATGATGGTGTGCACAACTGCATATTATCGATCACATTCTTTAAAATGTTGGAAACAGCAGTGGATTAAATTTCCAGTATCTGTTGCTGACGTGCGAAATTCACAGACACAGTGGCAAGAACGCTATAGAGCTCCGATCTGTAGCCTGTCTGCCTCATATTCAAGAGATCCTGAGTTCGAATCCCGTTTAGGATGAGTTATCTGGACGCTTTCTTTCCTGGAATTCCCCTTATCCTGAAAGACGGATGTCGGGTAACTAACCTCTATAGACCCAGGTTTCATTTGAGCATCATTTCACATTATATTCATGACATTTTGGGGGACCTTATAAAAAAAAACGGAACAAAAGCTATGGATTTTCTTGAGGTATTGAGGAAATTGGTTATATTTATATACCTATTAACTAAACAACCAAGTGTACATGAGGATGTATATATCAACAGAAAATGTGTCCTTAGTTGGTAAAAGTTCAATCAAGCGATGTATAGTGCAATTCATGAGCGGGATATAGATGTCTTATAGTAATGGAACATATTATTTACTGTGAAACCTAAGGTCATTTATTTCATAGATAACTAACTATCCCTTTGCTGCTCATTAGTTAAATATTTTCATCAGCTGCTTTTGAGGGAAAGAAAAATTATGTATTTGAACCATTAAAATTTAACATTGAAAAAGAAATTAAATAAATAAAAGAAGAAGAATCTGTGCTTTATATTGTCTTCAGAAAAGATTGTCTTCATGTTTACATATTAAAACTAGTTAGAATGCAGTAAATAGCATTACTGATCTGCAGGTTTATTTTCTTTAAATTAATGAAAGGTAAACTGCTGTATAAAAAGGATAACCTTACATAACACCAAATCACAGGAGCGGCTATTTACCGCTTTATTACAAAGGAATGAAGTCGTTGCCAATTTCTGACAGTTAAAAGATAATCTGAATATTTTAAAATAATGTTAATTGAAACGCGTGTAGATTTTAAATAAAGTCACCTATGCATTTGAAGGCTTTCTCTCCACATTGAAAATGTGTGATTTTATTCAATATTCTTGCGTAAGCTTCAGAAGGGGTGGGCGAGGCCAGCATCTGTGCACGCGGCTGTTTTGGTCGATTAAAAAGAATGGTCGGCATGATGAACACAAACATTTGTAAACTGGACTGAACTGTGCTACGGAGGGTATTCGGCACGGAGATCCAAACATTGATCTATGCCCCCAGTGGATCACCCCCGGTAGGAAGGATAAGGCGAGAGGAGACAGAGGGAGGCAGTATCTAGGAGCCATGGCAGGGCAAAGGGCAGGGTCCATACTATTAACCAGTTGAAGACTCCCCGGGGGGCCAGTACAACCTACATCACATCCACCGTGGTCCGAATACGGCCCTCCAGGCCGGCCCTGAGACCGGAGACCGTCCCGCCGGAGGAGGAAGTTCTCCCAGGAGCTTATCAGGCTGCAATGCAACGCCGAGATACCTTTACCCTGAAAGAGACCATCAGATGAGATATCACGTGAAATGATAATTGAGATGAAATAGAGGGACAGGAAATTCGGGGATACATGGGTGAGGTAGGTCGGCCACGGGAATCAAACCCGGACATTCGAAATGTGGGTCACAGATCAAACTCCCTGAGCCATCCCGGTCGGTACAAACATTTGTACTTAATGCAGTTTTTCAACGTGTCTACAAATACATGTGTGTTTGGAATTTATCCATCTTGCGTAGTTTCTTCTTTATTTTAATTTTGTTTTAATAGACACATTTTCGCCTGCTTGTTGTAAAATAAAAGCTCCTAGAGTATTTTAAATATGGAGGCACATTTTAGTGCCTGGTTTGTCTGAAATGAACCTTAAATATTTACAAATACATTTATTTTACTATCTCGTTTGTTAAAAATGCTTAGAATTTATTTAAAGAATCCTAACAACTTTTGTTATATATCTGATGAAGTGACGCTCAAGTCCCAAAGGCGTAACCTTGCTCTACTAGTGAATAAGTTTATGAACTTTATTTTGGATATGAAGTTGGGGACCAAAGAAGAGTCTGGGCCCCATATATCTGTTGTTTATCTTGTTCTGGGGTTTTCACTGTGTGGAAGAATGGCACACGCTACATACCCTGTGCAATCCCGGTGATTTGAAGGGAATCCAGTGATCACTCCTCTAACTGTTATTCTGTTATTTTTGTTCAAAAAACATCAAAAGAATTAATGCAGAATCAAAACCTACAGTGGTGTATCCCAACTGTTTCTTGTTATTGTAATTTTACGTCCTCCAACGTTAAGTCATATCGGACTGTGAATGAAATGGAGGAAATGATGCTCAAATGAGTCCGGGGTCCAAAGAACTTAGAGCTACCCGACATTCGTCTGTAAGGATAAGGGAAAACCCCGGATAAAACCTTATCCAGGTAACTCGCCCTGACCGAGATCCCAGCTTGGGACCTCTTGAACGTGAGGTAGACACGCTACCATCTACGCTACCGAGGCGAGCGTATCATAACTTGAAATCTTTAATAAGAACAGTTTCATACAGCAAAGAATGGTTCATATCAAAACCTCCAGACCATATAGCAGTAATTGAAGAGAGCACAGATTCTAATGGAATTAAGGAGGAAATTTCAATGGATTTTGGTGATTCAACTTTTGGACTAAGTTGTTTATCTGAATCTCATTTATTGCTTAAGAAAATATTAACAATCCCATACGAGATTTCAAATTATCCAAAAGGCAGTCTGAAATGCTTGCTTCTCGGCTAGAAGTTGGAATCTCCTTTAAAAGAATATAAAAATACTCGTATGTATGCTAATCGTCATTCTTGATTTAAAAACTGTTTTTCTGGACAAAATGTACTAGTGCTTAGTAATGACATTTCTTCTCTTAATATACATTTATTATCGAACATAATTCAGCAGAATGGCGCTTTTTCTCTGATGTCTTTAAAATTAGTTTAAAAGCAGTGCTTCTGCACAATGGCAGTAAATTTCTATTAGTGCCTACTAGCTTACTCTTATATGAACAAAATATATGATAAATTGAAATTTATATTTGAAAAGCTTCAATGAGCAATGTATGAAAGGCATACTTGTGGTGATCTGAAGGTTATTATTGCACTTATGGTTGGTCTGCATTTGGTTACACAAGTACTTGTTTTTTTGTGCCACTGGAATAATACTGGCAGAAGAAACCATTGCATTAGAAACTAATTGCCTAAACGCGAATCATTCATTACTGGATATGAAAATGTGAAGCATGGCGCAATGGTAATCCTAAAAATACGTATCTACCTCCGTAACATATTAAATTAGGTTTGATGAAGAAATTTGTTAAAGTCATGCAAAATATACCTGGTTTCGTGTACTTAAAACAGAAGTTTTCTAAAATTAGTGGAGCAAAAACGAAAGAAGGTATACTGGAGGGTTCTCAAATACTGTCACTAATGCATGATGAAAAGTTTGAGGAACTATTGAATCCAATAGAGAGAGAGAGGGAGAGAGAGAGAGAAAGAAAGAGAGAGAGAGAGAGAGAGAGAGAGAGAGAGAGAGAGAGAGAGAGAGAGAAGCTTTACAAGCATTCAAAAAGGGCACTCGTAGTTTTTTTGGAAGATCGAAAAGCGGAAAATTACCATGATATTATCAATGATCTTAATAACATGTTAGAAAAATTTGGGTTGCAATATGTCCTTAAAAGTACACTTCCTGCAATTGCAGCTAGATTTCCTCCTGAACAATCTTGGCGCAGTGAACGATGAACACGGAGAACACTTTCATCAGATGATTGCAGCTATGGAACAGAGGTATCAAGGCAAATACATTCCTAGTTGGCCCACTATTAATGTTAGACCGTTTAGAGATATGGTCCACAGGCATAATATAGGAGAAAATCGTCATTTCTTACTTTCTTGTAGCTAAGAATATTTGAATATCTTGTAGTTAAGATTGCAGAAATTGTTAAAGCGTTCGAAATTATAAACCCTGCCTCTCAGAAACGTTGTGCGATGGGGAAAAATCGATATCATATTTGAATATAGGAGAGAAATACTTTCGGAATCACATAAGTATTTTTCTTGCTGAGATGAATAAAAGGTCCTTTTTTGTCTCAGTGTAACACTTACTAATACAGCGATATTACTGCTAACTGCCAAATAGAACATCATGAAAAAGCATCATAAGTGGCATTTTCCCAGAGCACTGAGTTAACATTTTGGTATCAAGCAGTGGTCCTAGTGCACAGTAAATAAACAACTCTAGTGCTGTGTTAAGTATTTCAGAAAATATAGTTTAGTCCAGTTTAAGTACAGCACATGGAATGGAGAAAACATGGCCGCGCCGTGGCTCAGTGGTTAGACCACTTGGCTCTCACCGAGGCGGTCCGGGTTCGATCCCAGGCGACCGCAAAGTGAGATTTGTCGTGGACAACACGGCACTGGGGCGGGTTTTCTCCGGGACCTCCGGTTTCTCCCACCATCCCATTCCACCGTTTCTCCATCTTTATCTCATGTATCATCAGTGTCATCGCCTGCGGTGCCGTATGTAGTAAAAGCGGGCGTTAAACACTACAGACACACACACCCACACACACACACACACACACACACACACACACACACACACACACACACACATGGAGAAAACAGTAAAGAAAATTCTTCAACTTCACTTTGGAATCTTGATACTCAAAAATATTGTAGGTACTTAAAATGTATTTCAACGAAATAACTGTTCTTAATACTCAGAAACATGAGCACAATATGGCACGTAGCTTCTTCTGTTTTCTTTGGAGTATTAAAATTTTAAAACGCTCATATTTTATAAATTGTTACTTTAGAACAAATAAAATATTTTTGTAGATTTTCCCTAGCATTATTCCAATTCACCGGATTTAAATGAAATGCTTTTTTTTCACAACAGCTTGATGCGATGAAAATAATAAAAACCAATGAGTAGCTGGTCCAACCAGCTCGATCATCCTTGCAGAGCACAATCAACTGTTTCTACCTCTTGAAAATTTAACTTATGGTGGTAATTTTGTTTGGGATGGTAATGGTAATTGGGGATGATGTGAAGGACAAGGTTCTGTAAATTGTAAATATAAAATAAGTACAATATTTAACAACGTTTATTCTTAAGTAGCACACGGAGAAATTGAATTACAAAACAAAACAAAAATTCTAGGCTAAAAATCTCTTGAAATTTATAATTCAGAAGAGAAATTAAAAATGTTGAAATACAATACAAATTTAGCATATGAATTATTGTGTTTGTATCAGATTATTTATTTTTAATTAAATATTTGTATGTAACTATAGATTGTAGAGATGAAGAAATCTGTAAATATATAATTGGAAACTTGAATGAATTGCCGCAGAGAATCACACAAATCTAAAATTAGGATTTAATCTCACAAATGCATATTAACCCTTGATAAGCCAAACTACAAACCGTATTTTGATACCGGAACTCTTGATGGGTAAGATTAACTACTTTATAAGGAAACGATAGTGAAATAAATAATTTCAATAACAATGTTTTGTATGGAAATTAATTGTTCTTTCACACTGGCCGTGTGTAGGCTAAATTGTGGAAACGTAGAGTCAGACTGAAAAAATTCAATGCCATAGCCAGGATTTGAACCACGGATCTTCTGGTTTCCATCCAGCCGCTCTACCATTGAGCTACTATGGCCAACGTGCCGATATGACATTACATTCTCCAACTGACTCGTATTTTCCCGGTAAACCACTTAGGAGTTCTCATAAACACATGAGACAACTACCTTAATGGCGACTTACAACATGTAAGTACTTTAAGGCCCGGGCTTTATAATTAACCACTATTAGGTCAATTAATAGAAATCAGAAATTAATTGACCCAGTTAATTCGCTTCAGTGAGTTAAACAAGGCTTTGATGACCTTTCTCTATATGTAATACCACAGTATAAAACGAAAGACAAAAAATTATAATTTACGGATTTTAATAATTGAGAAACGGATAAAATTTAAAAACAAAAAGGTGTTGTTTACCTTTCCCTTGCTTAATACTAATTTTAATACGTCACTGAATCAAATCGTTTCAGAAAATAAAAAAATGTAAAGGCTTGCAATTACATGGCTTGCTCTGTTCTATTTTACCATCGCTAATTGCACTATCTATTACACGTTTATTGAGGTAAAACAGTTGTAGAAATTCAGTTACTCTAATTTTCTTTTAGATTCATGGGAAATATGGGAATACAGCAACATTTAAGCGATAGTCATTTCTTTAATGATTTTTTCGCTATGTAATGACTTTGGCATTGTGTTCTCAATGTACGTGCAGGACATAAAAACAAATAATGACTGCCCATTCGAAAAAGTGTAAGTAATGAAAACATTAAACATTTCAGAAAATAAATCTTCAAAATTATCACTTCAAAAGAGTGCTATAACATAAATTGTGTGTTCTAACGAGATCTACACCTTTTTCTTTAATAAGAGTTTATCTCTTAAGTTTACCAGTTATTTCACAGTCAGCCAGAATGAAGACGACTTCTGAAGACATTCCAGAAATTTCAAAATATGTGTTTCATTTATCTTAAAAATATCGTAAATATGTGGTATTTTAATCTAAATGTTTAGGGACATTTTTTTAGAAAATGAAAATTTCCTAAAATGTTGTATATAAAGAGCAGTTTGTGGTGGAGAGATTTTGTTTTTAACTTTCGTAATGCATTCATAGAAGATCCTGAACTGAATAACAAGTTTGGTATAAACCGACTTTTCGATTTTGAGTTTACTGTTCACACATACACACACGCGCGGGCAGGCCCACAAAATACATACTTTCTATTAAATTATATATTTTTATTTCCTTTTAAGCTCAACAGACCACTCAGCGTTTACTACCTGTGAACTTAGATATCCTCTCTACCACGTATGTAGGTTGCACAGAAAGTTAAAACTCTTCAACAAGAGGCTTTTAATTTCGCTTCTGACGTCACACAGAAGAAATGGTACAGTTTCTGAACTACACCTGAACGGAATGAGTGGAGCAAAGAGTGCCCTAACTTCTCTAAACGTGTTTCTCAGACAACTGCGCGAATGGTAAGTCAGGTTCAGTTTTGCAGAAGTTATTTTATAGGCAAATATTCATAAATGTTAATCATTAACATTCATCAATTTTTTATAAAATATGAAGATTCTGGCAAAGTGTTATGAGATATGAAAACCGTTTTCATGTGTATTGTATTTTACACAACGCAAAGCAAGAATATTTGTTCCCGTAATAATAGCAAGAATGTTTTTGAATGTGGAATTTCATATAAATCGCACAATGCATATCTTTTATAAAGTACAGCGTGATCCATATAAACCTGAACCACTTCAATAGGTCATAACTTTTGAAGCAATAATAGGAGACGCGTGCAACTTTGGGAGAATATAATATACAATTGGGAGATTACATTACACTGTTTACATCTCAGAGAAAATGTGGGAAGTGTCTTCGACCAGCATTTACACATGTTTGCACTCGTCTCACCATATTCTCTGAAGTTTTACGGAGAGTATCCTCACCAATATTGTCATTGGCAAGCCTAACTGAATCTAAACGTTACACAAATGCCCATAACGTGTGGGGGACTAGCTCAGGAACTACTCGCAATTTACATGCAACAGGTACCGGGAAAGGATCTACATTTAAAGAGTAACTCGGCCAATTCACAAAATGATCACAATTTAATTAAACAGAGAGAGAATCAAATACAATTTACCTTAGTTAACCTTGTCACCCAAGAACGGTGAAACCATCATCGTCCTGGGCAGAAGTAGCAATGTGAAGACACACAGAGACCCTCTGTGTGTTTTCACCTTGCCACAATATTACTTATTTCGGTTCGAATGGATTCCTTGAGAACATTAATTGTCCATGGCCTATTCTTGTACACTATTTTTAGATACGCCCATAAGAAAAAATCCGGTGAGGTTAGGTCAGGGGATCTGGGGGGCCACAGACCCTTTGAGATTATTCGATTATCAAAGGAACTGGATACAAGTTCCATGGTGTCATTAGATGTATTCCACGCTGCTCCATATTGCTGAAAATAACCTTCTCTCAATTCGGTATCATCCAGCTGCTCCAAAAAATGTCTTGAAGATACCCATTATAAACTTCAGTGTCTACAGTCGTATCAAAGAAAATGGAACCAACGATCCATAGATACTGGTGAAGGACACTTCCAACATTTTCTCTGAGATGTAAATAGTGTAATGTTATCTCCCAATTGTATATTATATTCTCCAAAAGGTGCACGGGTGTCCTATTATTGGTTCAAAAGTCAAGACCTATTGAAATGGTTCAGGTTTATAGTGTCGCGAACCCGATCGCGAGAGAGCGGCTTGTGTACACAAAGAGCCTGGAGATAAGGAGCATGCCGGAAGACATAATGATAGCGCGAGATAAAAGACCTGCTGGCACCGATAGGGTTACGCTTCTGGAAGGTGACAGAACATTCGATTCCTGTTTGGTCCAGAAATATCTCGAATTTACGAAATAGGTATTTAAGGACATGACGGCTCGCAAAGAGTTAATGGTGAAACAGTGTTGTGAAATGAGAGACAGCCAGCTGTGTAACGAGAGCTAGAGAAGCAATCTGCTGTCACTGTTTGTTATTGTGATCGACCTTGGAAGATTGTGTTGTATTGGTGATGTAATGTTGTACGTGAGAATTGAACAATGTGTCTCTAAGGAAATAAGGAACATTTAGAATTTCTGCAACTCGGCCTTTTAATTCTACGAACCCACAAAGTCACAATATGGATCGCACTATACTTGAAATAACAACACGAAAAACAAACTGATAAGTTATAAATTATAACATCTGTCATAATTCCAGATCGCAAATTGACATACATTTTAATAAAATTAATTAGCATATTTCAAAAGTAAGTTGAAACCTAAATTACATGCAGCATGGATAGATAACTCGTACATATACCTGTAATTTCTTAAATGCAACAATTAATTAGCAATCATAAAAATTGCAGCTAAATTCAGCAGTATTGGAAGAACTATGATGCATAACATTCGTTGCATAGGTTTTTATAATACATGTAGTAGTTTTCCAAAAACAATTACAGTGGAATTTATTAGTTTTGTCTGTTACGTCAGCCTATTACACGGATCTATTATGCAATATTTATGTAACATTAAATATACAGCTATTTAATATTCTATCTGTCTGGTTCACTGACACTTTCATTAATGAATATATGCTGTTATTTAATCCATATATACTTAAAACACCAAACGTTCAGCATAACCTAAAGTATGGACAAGTTTCATTCCTCTGCTGAACAACTCGTAAAATTGCTTGAGTAGACAAGAAGTCGTAGGTATCCATGAAATATTGTAGCTGAGATCATTCCTTTTTAAAGTAACATTACAGTATATTAGCATATCTTATGAACGATAATATTGTAATATTCCTCGCTGCCAGGCACTATACGGGATCTTAATTTTTACTGAATGCTGAAAAATGTATTGCGACGGAAGGAAGGACATTTGTACTAACGACTACTCTAATAAACTCAAGATAATCCACATAATTAACCTAACAAAACCCTACATTATACAATTAAATATTTTTGGGACAGAACGAAAAAGGTTCGCTTTTTAAGGTGCCACTTAGTTTTCCTCCATGACGCTCATATAAAATTTCACAAAGTATCTCAAACAACTCATTATGGTCGAGATTGTATTGGAATATGAGCCCTCCAAATTTACATTCAGATGCTCATAACCGTAAAATGTCATGCAAATAGTTATTTTGTACTGTATAATTACAATTGCGTTCCACCCAAAAATTTGATAACGAGGTTTCACTGGAAATATTTATTTGAGGTCCACCGGCTGCAAAAATAACCTTCTCAGAAAAAAAAAAAAAAACGCGTTCATATGTATGTGAATGGCTTAAGTAACTCTAAAACAAGAAGTCGAGTAAATGAGAAACCTGAAGTTCAGTATTTTCCAAGGATCCGACACGATTTTCAAGAAAAACTATCCCTTCAAACTTCATTTTGTATGACATAACTTTAAAAACAGCTCTAACGAATTTGATTAAGCTATATGTTTAAGACATTCACATTTCAAATTTAAATATTGCATTTTAAGGAAAGTTCTCAGAAGTCCTCTTCAGTTTGAATCACTATACAGAAATGTGCTGTGTTCTTATGGACGCAGTTTGTGTCAAATAAACATTTTTGTGGAGATAATCATTTTCGAAATACTTCTTGTTATTGGTTTGACTTTTAAAAATACGTGCTTATAATTTTGACAACCGTAAGCAGATATTCGTGTGCCATCCAAGGAGAATAGAAAGTCAAAGTTATTACATAGCTCTTCAAGGCTAAAGCCTATTCTTCTATCCTCATTGTTCCTACAAGGGTATACTGCCTCTTATATATAAATGAGCAGCTATCAGTAACAAAGTTCGATTTGGAAAACACCGGAAGCATTCGCTGACGCTGCGTTAACAATATACACTTTGGAAATGTAGAGTCAGAGTGAAAATTTCAATGATTTGAACCCCGGCTAATGCATTGAAGTTTTCAGCCTTGCTCTACCTTTCTATTCTTTGGTCTACACACTTAATACTTGATTTATCCAATATACACTTTAAAACAACTCTGGATTCATTTCAAATCTATGCGATAGATAGGGATTTGCCTCTCAGCTTGGTCGTATTCACACCTACTCCGGAGTCCCATATATTGTGGACGTGGTGCGGGAGAGAACCCGTACCATCTACAGTAAGCTAGACTCCCATCCCAATAACCTGGTGAATACCATGGCCGTTACGACCATACGGCTCCTCGCCGCAGACCGAGTTACCAGTTGCCCAAAGATGCATTGAGTAACCTGAACTGAAAAGGGCCACTTTATCCTGACTCTATACCCCCAAGCCCAGACATGGGCTTGGTAAGACCCACAGTAGTTTCTTTCCGTCTAGCCTGTCAAACGGACTGTGCTCAGATGCCACCCAGGCAGGCGGAAGAGCGCAGCCAGCACTGGACGCACACCCCCCACGGGGCACTAGCGCCCATTTAGGGCTACATATAACACTGCTTAAGACAACTGCCTGCGACAAACGACATTTCTTTTAGACTGCCCAGATAAACCGCATTCCTGCGCCGTGGCGTAGCGGGCTAAGGCGGCATGCCTTGGTCCCTGGTCACGGAAAGCGGCCCGGGTTCGATCCCACCCATGTGGTCGGGATTTTAGGTCCCGGGTATAGGACCGGTGCCCACTCACTATCGTGAGGGGGGGATGCCGAGATGCTGACCACATCTCCTCTCCGTATCTGTTGGATGATCGTCCACCTCTGCCGTGCGTAAGTGGGCGTGAGGCCAGCAGTCGGGTTCGTAGGCCTTGGCCCTCTAAGGGCTGTCGAGCCATGGGTTATTATATATATTATTATAGATAAAACCGCACTTAGCGGCTAGGTGCTGGGCAGCAAACACCCCGCCCAAGTAAACCTGAGCGACTCGCGTCTTGTGCTGGTCTGCTAGCTTGGTCGTGAGTCGCACACTAGAAGCCGAAAGGGACGGTTGTCAGACTTTCTCCTTCCGCGTGTGTTTACGAGTGCCACGTTAGTGTTATTTCATTTTACCGCATTTAGTGTTCACATACATTTAGTGATTGTGATTGTGCTTCGTGTGTGTAGTGGATTACTAAATACCACTACGTCACACTTATTCTACAAAGGCTCAACAGTCGGAAACTACCGGCCAACTTGTTCGATCAGCAATGCTTACTGTGTATCAAAATGATTCTACTTCAGAAGCTAATTGTAATTCAACTATGCCTACTGGTCATCAGGGTCATTCTATTCTATCACCACAGCAGTGGTGATATAAAATCACCATAAAATCACCAGTATTAATGAACAATTCTGGTTCGTCTATTGATGCTACAGTGAATAAATCTATTCTTCGACCCTCCCAGCTATCTACAACCCAGGTATAACACACAATTAATAATTCTGTTTCACATTATGATGACAACATGACATACTGTGCCCCAATGGATGAACCGAATGGGGCATCCAATGTGCGCCATTCACCCGCTCAGTCAGCCGGACATACCAAACGGCTCTGTACTGCTCCACCTTCGTCGTTTCCTAACATGCCACTTTATCCGTATACGATCCCTACATCCAACCGTTTCCAGCCTTCAGGTGATAACCCTGATCCTGATGCTTCAGAATCAACTTCTGTTGACGCCAAAGAGAAAATTCCATCTATATGCCTACGTAACGTTCACAATTATCAGTTACTATTGCAAGATGTCAAAAAGTGTATATAATCCGATTTTTGCATTGAGCTCAGGGGCTCTATTCTTCAAATTTATGCCACTACTTCTTCTGATTTCCGCTGTCTTACATCTTACTTCGCCTCCATTATTCAAGAATATTATACCTACCGAAATCCGGCTGATAGACTATTTTCTGTAGTCATCCGCAAACTTCCATGCTCTCACCGATCAAGAAGTGTATGATGAGCTTTGTGCACTGCAATATCCTGTTCAACGGGTCACTCGTTTGCTTGGCAGAAACAGAGAGCCCATACCTTTGTGTGCTGTCGAATTAACAAATAACGATGAAGGTAAAAACATTTTAAATCTTACTCGACTGTTATATAGTGTCGTGAAGGTCGAAAATCACCGCCATAATACTGATATACCACAGTGTACACGCTGCTCGATTTACCATACCACTGCCAGGTAGGACGGCACAGCAGAGGCAAGATATTGCATGGAATATTGGAGCTGCGGAAAGAAATTCACATTTTCATGACAAATAAGGGATTGCCATTATGGAACTTAAAGATTAAATCTTTTATTTGCGATTTTTCTTTTCTAAGGGATATGCCTTTTCACCTCAACGAAGTTAACCTTAGTTTACAAAGTCAACACAATATATTTATACTTTAACAGATTGTTTGAAAGCATTTATAGAGAAATTAAAAATGTAGCAAATCCAAATATAACAGAACGAACTACACCATTTTCCATCTTTAAAATCGATTGCAAAAGGTCTACTGCATAATACGAAACAAAAGTAGATCACTGTATTAGAGAAGCCATTAGAAGTGTTCTGAACGTAATTTCAGTCGTGGAATAGCATTTTGGAAGAACATCTTCTACGCTTAAGTTCATTTATTTGCAGCCGGACTTTGAAAAACTAATATTTAAAAAGAAACCAGCAACTATCTTGTAAATGAAAGAAGTATCATCATGAGTATGCCACTGTCTATCTATGTACATTGTAAACAGCTTCGATGCACTTTTCAGATAAACTGTGTTGTTTATTTTTGAGAATACTGTATAGAAACCATTTAAATGTCTCTAGCAGCATAAGGGAAATAACTAACACTGCATGCTACTATTGGATAACTAAACAAAACAAAGGCAATAAACATGTTAATTCTACAGAACTTGCTTTTGTCAGCTTGAGGTTTGAAGAAGGTCAGTAAAGTGGTGAGAGGGCGGTTTCTCAGACAATGCCACAATGAGTTGTCTCTACAGTGTCAGTAAGTCCTTCACTCATGCTCTCTAATGTCATTAACCCTGCTTATGCTATCCTAGCCAAACCTTGCGTTCAAAAAGTATGCATTTGATTATGCTCCATAAGACTTTCATCCAAAACTCGAATTACGCCACTGTGGCTCACGTCACCTGTTTGTTTACGTGCCAGATAGACGGAGAAAGTAAGGGTGACTGTAGGGGTAAGTCATTTCGCACTTCGGATGCTCATCTTACCGGCCTTGAGCTTTGGGCTTGTAGTCTCCTGCGATTCCCTCACTTCATCCCTCTCTCCTGAAGGGTGTTTAAGGGCACTGGGAGATTGATGGGCTTCAAAAATCGATATTTTGTTTTTAGTGTTAAAAAGTTATATAGTTCTTCAGCTTTTAAATGATGTATATAACATAGGGTGTCCGCTGATATTAAGGCCCTTTAATCTGTCAATTTAAAGATGGCGGCACAATGACACGCCCAATTTCTGATCTTCTGCATACACACTTCACTCAGCATACTTCCAAAGCTTGAAATTTCTGAACTATCCCACTTAGAAACATGTGGCACCTTTTGATTTACGTGTTGGGCATTCTGCTTCCTGATGCTTCACTCGATTATTTCTCTATGATCAACTTCCGGCTTCATTAGCCGTGTTTTTGCACCCAAAACCCAAATGAAAGTTTTCATCATATAATATGGGAAAGAATTCCAAAAACTGTGCATGTTGGGCCAAAAACTTTAAAAAATTGGTGTAGATGATAGTGTTATTTGTTATAATGATGGGTGTAGTGGTAAACATAAAGTAATGACAAAAATGGGTATAAAGGTTGGTGAAAATATGAGAGCAGCATGTCTAAAAAAAAAAAAAGATGTGCATCAACCCTCAGAGGCAAAAAGAACAGCTCAGTTGCTTGAAAGTAGAGCTAGAAGTAAGAAAATGGAAAGAAAAGATGAGGAAAACCTAACTGAGCAGGAATATGAGCATGCATGTTCTGAGAGTATGCATAATTTAAAAAGAATTGTGCTTAATCTTTGATCGTGATTTCCGAAAACCTTGGTTTTTCATACTTTAGGTGCACGTTTCTCTAAAACTATAAAAGATATTGATACAAAATTTTTAGTGCTTATTTTTCAATGTTCCCTGAACATATTAATCTCACCTTAGTGTTCATATGATTTATTAAATGGAGGGAAAATAAACTTCAGTCCTTAAAAATATTATCTTTTTTCTAACACAAATAAAGAATTTTTCATGTGCATAGTATAAACTATGTATGCTTTAAATTTAGTTTAGATTATAAAACTGTGTTTTATGTTATTTAGGAAAAATATTGGTGCCTATAGCTTTAAATTCCTACAAGGAACCTAGACCTGAAGTGCAGGATGTAATACTTTTTTTTTTCAGGATACACAGAGTGTCTTATGCCCCCTTTTCAAGGAACTGTATAAACTTAATGTAAATATTATACAATCGTTAAATGCACACATCCTTAGACTATAATCATACGAAATTTCAGATTCTTGTACTGTTTAATTTTTTGTATATTTATATTTCAATATTGTTAAAAACTAGCCCTGTCTGGGTAAAAATAACCCACCAGTGCCCTTAACTGCAACAGAACTGTGGGCAGATCGCAAGGTGCGAGGTGTCCCCCTGAGTCTTCTACCCTATAAAATTTACTTTTAATGACTGTTTACATAGAGAATGAGATTTATTTGAGAGGATATGACTAAAGCTTTAGGATCCAATTGGAGTTAGGAAATGGTTTGATTAGAAGTCTGAATATAATACAAAGTTAAATGAATTTGGGTAAAATAAACAAAGCAGTAAGTTTCTTAAAACAATTTATTTATAAAAATAATGTTATCTGACAACATGATCATGTTGTTACTTTCACTAACGGTTTTTGTATCAAGATTATGCATAAATATGAATATGAGCAATTTACGTGCAATATATTTGTGGCTTTGAGAATAAATAAAATCAGTGCTACAAGAATACCTAAGTGGGAAGAATGTAATATTTTTCTCTCAAAACAACGAAATGCATTTTGTAATAACAGAAATGAATAAAACATTTAAAATATTGTTCAGCTGGTATAGGGATATAATCTTTGAAGGATGTTAACGACGACGACGGCCACTGATAAATGGTGTGCCGGCAACAATGGGTGATATAGGCACACCAGATATAATGGGTAACTGAGCCATTGTTGTGGAAAGCACAGTAGACAATAGCAGAAGAAGGACAACGAGCACCTGTAACAGAGAAATATTATACGTCGTTACTCTACAGTGGCAGTAATTTGTGCACAAACAACCGTAGGTTCTCCAGGGTCTAATGTCCTCAGTTATACGCACAGTTCTAAAAACGCACGGTGTCTCTGAGTGTTTGGTGAAGAAGTGCTTAGAAGTATTTTAACCCTCTTTGCTGCCGCACGTCCATTTCATTGACGATGCCCGCTCGGTGTTTAAATGCCAACCTCAAATATGTTGGAAGGGGTGAAAGGTGCCAGTCTGTTCAGTCTGGTAATGTTTGCTTTTAGAAAAATTCATAACAAGTGTAATTTTAAAGTAAAATTAAACCTGTAAAAAGTAAATTTTGCCAAATAATTTCTCTTGAATACTCTATCATCAGATAGCAAATACATATCCAGCGCACGTTCAATTACTACAAAAGGGAGTAGTAATTTTCTTATTGTAATTTGAAATAAAATCTCGCGTATTTCTTTTGAAAAAACGCGAGTGATTTAGCACTACAAAAATATACTCAATTACAAATAAAATAACTAAAAACACATCTTAATAACTGTGTCTGTGGGTTTTTTTTTTTTTTTTTTTTTTTTTTTGTAATTTATGTCCTGCAAATTTAAGTCATATCGGACGATGAATGGGATGGGTGAAATGATGCTCAAATGAGCCCAGGGTCCATAGAGCTTAGAGTTACCCGACATTCGTTCCTCAGGATAAGGGAAACCCCCGGAAAAAACCTTATGCAGGTAACTCACCCTGACCGAGATTCGAACTCGGGACCACTTGAACGTGAGGCACTCACGCTACCATTACGCTACCGAGGCGGGCTAATAACTGTGTTATGTTACATAACAAATACGCAAAACTCTTAACTCATCAGTATCGATGATCTTAGGGCGGTTTGCATCAGGGATATACCCTTCGTCTGTCGCCAGTGCTTTTCAACACTACAGTTCGTCTGGTTTATCTAGAAACACGGGAATTAGAGAGAGCGCATTATTGCCCGCGCTGTTGTAGGTAACCCATGACTGCCTACTCCCACATCGCATCACTTCTATGTAACGTTCCAATTGATCCCGTCTGATTATATTGTAGCTATCCCTTTAATAGCTTCTAGCCATCTGGTAGATGGCGGTAGTATGGATATACCGTCCATTAGGGATTTTTGGGATAGTCACTTATTTCTAAATTTATGATGAAGTCGTCCAACATATCAATTAATGTGTCTTTTCCGCTGTACATCTTTTCTGTCTCCTTCATTGCTTTGTGCCCATATTAGCTCGATAGCATTCGTATCACAATGTCACGGAGGTAAGGTATGTCCATTTAATTCAGCTAGGGGGTCGATTGTATACAGTTTGAACTTATCCGTTTCTATTAATTATCTCATACAACACCGGTTTTGATACCATATTTCCATTATTACCACATTTCCCTGTCAATATAAAGTACTGTTTGTAAATAAGCAAGCCCTACAGTGGTTGCAGCGGAGACTGTCGGAGACTATGCAGTTGCAGATAGCAGTGACAATGTGTTTACAAACATTTTCACCCCTCCCTTGTCAGAGAGAGGGGTAGCACTGAGTAGGTCATGTTCCAAGTTAAAGCAGACGAAGCTTAGCTATAACATTATACCGCGAAACTAAGAATTGTCTGTGTAAATATATAAACACAAAACAATTATAATAACATATGAGATCAGAAATTAGAGTATAAAACATTCATTTAAAAAGAAAAGCTTTACTTCTCAAAGTTAAGCATTTCTAATCACTTTCCTCACTGTTAGAGTATTTGTATCTATATCGCATTCTACCTAGTATGCAATAACTTTGTCATCTTTCTCTGGCATAAAAACATTGCGAGAATAACCTGCCACGTTCATTTCTACAGGTTATAAACTGAACTGAACAGGATATGGTCAAACTATTGGTGAGGGTTGGAAATACCGTCCTTCAAATAATAAAAGATCGCTTTTAATGACCAAGAAACACACCGTTAGAAGGGAAAAGGTTTGCTCTTTTCATTGTCATGAAAGGCATCCCTATAAGGTGTTTCAAAAATATATTTACAACCTCACACCTCCGTATAGCACAGTCGAATATATCGACGGTCGGCGTTTTAGGACAGAAACTCTGTTAAGCAATGCAGCAGCAGAAGTGGATGCGCGAGGTTCCATTTAACTTTCTATTGCTGACCAAAACGTTGAGTACAGGAGACGGGTAAATTGTGATTTGCAAGGGTATAAAACATCACAAAAAGCAAGGATGCTACATAGAGTATTGCTATGTTTCGGCTCTTTTGTGTCCTACAAATGCTATGATGTCACCTATTGGAATGAATAATAATAATCCACATTCATGGATTAGATTCCAAGAAACCGTTGTTTCTAGCGTCAGCTTAACACCTTCGTTTTTCTAGATCGACCAATATCTCTCATTCGTTTTGATATTTCTTGCCAAATCAGCCTAAGCATATCTATTCCATTGTATTTAGATGTTCCCACTGTGCTTATATGAAACAGATTGGTCTACTTTAGCGAAAATTTTAAATTCACTCATCTAATGTCTATGTTCCTTAATCTTTGTTCTAGTTTACAGCTGATATTTCTGATATTACTGATATTTCTGTCACCACTACTTGATCCGTGTATGTCTTCCTTGCAAACCAGGCCTATGAGCTCAAACTTTAGATAATTAAACTTTTACTATTAGAAGTTAGTAGCCTCCAGCTACATCTCTACCTGAAATACAGCGACTGCAATTTCGGTATACTCGTTCGCTAGAGAAACTGCGTTCAACATGGCTATGGGCCATCTCTATCCATTGTAGGATAGATGGTGCTATTTTTACAAACTCTGTGAGTTACCTACACAGAGCACACAACCTTGTTGCAGTTCTGCATACCTTACATATGACATGCAATGATAAAATTGCGTTAAATTAACGGCAACGAGGCATTATGCGAGGTGTGTTTTATATTAGTAGAATCATGTATGAGAATAAATTAAGCTACTCTGTTTTTCAGTTTAGTTATATGAGCCATGGTAATGTCCTGCGCAATTGAACCCTTACTGACCCCTTATAATGCATAAGCAGTGCATACCTCCTATACTTTGCTAATGTTATTCTGTGTTCTCCTAGTTATTCTTAAAAGTGACATTTTAAGTGTATTTATTTCACAAATCAAATCAGAGTTTCTTGGAGTCTGCATGTTATTTATTACGCCATTAAATTGGCAATAATAGTTACAAAACACTGTAAACAAAGTATTGTTGATAATTTGATTCGTAGCTGTTCCTAGATTCTTAAGATTTACGCTCTAAGTGTATTTATTTACAAAATAAAACCAAGCATGCTGATATTTACGTAGTATCATATACTCCTCCATTAAATGTAAACGATCCAATAAATATTTTACTTTTAAAGGAGCATTATAGTAGCACACCTTAGTTAGAGATGTCTTTCCTTATCTACCACATATTCCAGATTTATAATCACAAACCTCCAACGTTGCAAATTTTAAACTAGAGCTTAAACATCCAATCTCACCATTGTTTCTCTTTAATTTAATAATATTGTTACGCTGCTGCTTTTAAGCTTCTCTACTGCTCACTTATGGTAGGAACCCAAGAGTTGCACTGCAATAAAAAATTTTAAGTTGAGATTTCACTTACAATGGAACCATCGCTATGCTCATATCTGTATTTGCTTCAGACTTTGATGGCATCATCTCTGCTCTATGCTGGGACCTGTGAACCAAAAATTTGCTGCGGAAGAGAATCGCAACATCCAAAACTGAAGCCGGAAGAGTGCCGCATGCAACCACTTGCAAGTAGCAGCTGGACATCCCTCGTCAGCTTTGTGCCAGCGCTCCTTACGTATGCCTGTGTGTAGACGCTGCCCGCAGGGGTAAGCAATCCCTCATGTACAATACTGGGTTACTATGCCTATATGTTCATGCGTACTCTGGACTCATTTTCGGTTACATAAGGCTATATTCCACACCCGATTTTTGACCCACACGCCCCACATAGAGCAGAGATGATGCCATCACCCTCTCAAGCGAATACAGGTATGAGCATAGTGATAGTTCCCTTGTTAGTTTCAGATCCTTTAACACAATAAGTCTTCATATGTGTTTCTTTGAACAGTATAACCTAAAATCAAATTTCGGAGAAATTTTTATTTTAAGTCCGACATCTATCAAGTATGCAGCAACAAAATGTTCTTATTCTTCCACTTTTAAAATCTCGTCTAATGATTTTGATAAAAATTATGGGATATTTAAATATGAATATATTAAACATTATATGTCTTATATAATATATTTTAAATTCTCACTAAATGGTCCATTACGTCATTCTGTCTGTATTTTCTATAACTAGAAAATCGTAAGGATTATCAAAAACACTTATTTTGGAGAAAGGCAGACCATTTAAATACAAAAATGGCGTGGTATATTTATTTCAAAATGTTTTAATGTTCTCATATAAAGATTTTTCATCCAGTCAGTAAGTGATTTGAGGTAACATACTTGAGTGTTTATTTGTTCTTTTCTCTTTTGCTTCCCCAGATCTCGATACCACAACTTATGCCACAAATGATTGAAAGTTGTAGTATGTTATATGTAAACAATTAAATGTGATTTATTTGAAGTAATTTATAGGCACAGTATGTAACGTGAATAAAGGGCTGTGGTAAACAGAATAACTTTTTATGTGATTACCTTAATGCATTAGAAATATGTAGATAATACAAATAAACTTATTATTAATATTGGATCATTGATATCAGGTTACATGAGAAAAGACAGTTTCATATATCTCCAAAAGGTTTGATAGTAACATATTATACAGGATATGGTAAACATTAGACAACTAGTGTCTCTTTATCCCCCTCAGAGAAAATGATAATTTGATCACGTTAGATCTGTGGATATTTTAATTGGGATACTAACATGTTGATTTAGTATATTTGATATGTATCTGTATATGCTATGGAAATTTACTAATTTTGTGACAATATTATTTTTGTAGGTTTATAACAATTTTAAATTTATAAAATTTAGATATTTAGAAGACGAAGTACTGAAGTCCAGACAGAGACTACTCAATGATAAGAAATGCTCCCTTGTGGACGTTATATCCGGTATGACTTCACCTATACTGACAGGAAGTTGCATATCTGGACTTCAATACCTTTCCTTCGAAATATATTAGTTGTTTTTATTTAAACTTGTCATAAACTTTCAAAAATATTATCCTACAATATCTTGTAATCCAATGGAAGTACCACAGTGATCTTTTTAAACATTGATTATATAAAAAGCAAGTTTACTGAATAGACTGATACCTTAAACATAGATACCAGCTCTATAAAATAGTGATATTCACAGAAATTAATACTTACAAAATATCTGAACATTTTCTCTCTCTTCTTGCAGGTGATGTGTAAGCTTCTCCAATAGATGCTAATTGTGGTTACAACTCGCCTTTTATACTCATAAATTGCTGAAGAATACGCAATAGAATAGAGATAGTGCTTAGATTTGGAAATTTCCAGACGAAAGGCTATACTAATTTTTCCACAATCAGTGCATACGCATGTTTATACTTGTTTTCATAAGTTTATGCGCATTTTAATTAGTTGGCTGTACATCAGTGCCAAAAAGAAAACACCTGATACTGATTAGAGGTTACTGCTATCTTTACGATAACGCATTTTTATGTTTTACTTTCTGTATTATATACTGTTTAGTTATAACATGTTATTCATGTGCATTTCTAAGTAGGTGTATTGTCTGATAAAGTAAGTTAAGGTAAAATTTTCGGACGGGGACTTTGGCATTGAAGCCGATCCAAGAGCCCCTACGTAGTAGAGGGTAAAATCCGATAAGGAGATGTAACTCCCTGGTGGCATCTAGTTCAACTTGCAACTTCCTCCATAGAAGCCGAACACGCCCTCCGGGGTGCTTACAACCTCGGGATCCAACCTCGTGAAATTAAAGCACAAAATCCAAACCATGAACCGCTCGGATCGCCACGGGTCAACTTTAAAATGTCAATCGAAAGACGGGTGAAGTGAATTGAATATGGAGGTAAAACAGAGGGAGAGTAATGTAACGAATCTCCCAGCAACCCAAGGAATCCTCTGGGGGAAACCCCATAAATTAGGAAGGTGGGACACGAGCATCGAACCCTGAATACGGGCTCCTTATGCTACCACCTAGCCATTCCGCTCGGCATCAGTGATATCAAACTTAGTTAAATGTTGCTCGTTCATACGGATATAGGTATATTATGATGCGTATATCAAACACCCAAAGGCAAAATGTAACGTGTTGCACTCAGGTGAATTTCTCTACTTCAACCAATCTACCGCCCGACCACCGTGTCCACTCTACAGACGTCATGAGTAGGGTGCAGTATTGATAGATGGAACGTGGTCAACGCTCCGATCCGTCCTGACCGATATATGCGATCTTCACAAGCAGAGGCAGCTACTTCTCAAACAAGTAGTCCCTCAACTGGCCCCTCAGGGACCAAATGAGGCTGAGTGTATCCCAAACGGGAATCGAACTTGATACTACCACCATACTAAGAACTTTCTGTATTCACTCTTGTATAAACTATGCTGTAAACGTTTAACTATCAACTTTACATTAATCGAGATATACGTCTTGCAGAAATGGTTTTATTAGATATATTCACTTGTAGGTAATATGGGAATAGAGAAGTACAGTAGGTTTAATTTTTTAAGTTTTGGCCGCCATGTGATGACTTTGAAATTCTTTTCTCTTTGCATGCCTGGTTAAAATAGCGACAACTAATTGGATAAGATTATAAATATTTGAAAATTCATACCAATAACAAACAGTAATGTAGATAACTACATAAAAAAGGTATTTTACTGAAAGTGTGTGCTTTAAATAGATCTACTTATAAGTATTTTTCTGTACTATGATTTTATCAATCTCTTACGGTTTATAACGTAACCCATGGCGTAATAGACCAAAGTGGGTCTGAGCCCGCCAACCCGACAGCTGGCCTCACGCCTACATACCCAAGACAAAGGTAGACGATCATTCAAGCGATACATGTCGGGCAGCTGTAAGTTCAATAGACCCTAGACTCATTTGAGCATCATTTCACCCATTTCATTCACCGTCCAGTATGCCTCAAAGTTGGAAGACGTTAAATAATTAAAAAAAAAAAAAAAAAACCGATACGGGGAGGAAATGTGGTCAGTATCACGGAACCTCCAGCCGGAAAGTTGGCTTTCTAGACCAGCGTTCGGTGCCTAGCGTAGATCCTCAATTTCCTCCGGATGCTGAGTGGTCACCGATTCTATACACGGAACTTAAAATCCGCACCCCCACCCCCCAGTGATAGAATCGTTCCCGGGCGATTTCCGTGGCAAGGAACCAAAGCACAAAGCCCTAGTCCCATTAGGCCACGGCGCTGGACCTTACAGTTCAAAATAAAGGGCTTCAGATACTATTCCTCTAAATCTGAATATATACATTTCATATAGGTATAATAAAAATAACTTTAACCAAGGCATTTTATTGAAAATCATAACAGAAATTTTTTCAGAAAATCAAATGTATTGAAAATTTTTCAAAGTAAAGGGTAGTTTCAATGGAAGAATTTTCCTAAGCATCTTGGTGTCGCATTCTTGAAAATCGCTGAACTTTACCAAGTTTAATATTTAGCCGACTGTCCAATTTGAAACTTTACTATCCAAACACACACATGTGTGCGTATGCTTACACATACTGTTTTTGTTCTCGGGAATGGTTAAAGATTAGCAGTAGGTGCTTAAACAGATACAACTTTCGAAATATGAACAAAGCGAAATGCCTCAGGTGACTAGCGTCTGTGGCTCCCATTCGGAGTGCGATTCCCGTGACTAACCTTCCTGACCTTGAGTTTTCCGGGTCGCTAGGCGAGTGCTTGCAAGAATAATTCTGTTTCCAAAATTTCTTGTCTATAACTTCCTCCTGATTGGCTATTTTAGACCTCTAAGTGAAAGCGGGAATTTCGGCGTGCATGATAGGGAATTTACTCTCCGTAAATCTTCATCATCCAGATCGGGGAGGGTGTACGGGGAGGTGTGGAGCGCGCAAATGAGAGGGACTGCGGTTTTATAAGCCGGCACGGCGAGTTTCAATCTGAGGCTGTTAGGGACCCCGACCTATGATGTCTCTCCTGAGGTTCGGCCATCCTTAGCATTCCCTCATATCAGTCCTGTCTCCCAAGGGTCGCCCCGTCAGGTCCACAGACACAAAAGTGCTAAAGCCACCTCTTTTAATCTTGCCATAGAATCATAATCATTCGGAAAACCCACTCTTGAGCTGAAAAAAGGGTCAGTTAATTCACTATGCAGTAATCTTTATCATCCGATCGTTTCAGTTAAAGTGTAGAGGATTTCGTAAGCTGTTCACAGATAAGTCATGATATGCATTTAATGCATATATAACAGTTTCAAATTTATTTTATTTTTTAAAAAACAGTTTTGGGTAATTTTAGAGAGAACAATAAATAAAGTTGTTCCTTGATAAGCTAGTTCAAGTCTGATAATTTTTTAAAAATTTTCCCCATAGTATACTTATACAGTGTCTGACTCAAGTGTGAAATTTGATATGTATATGAGCTTTTTATTTTTGAGTTGTGCTATTTATGCATGCAGAAATACACGCCTTTTTAAGTGGATCTTAAATCATACACTTCTAGGAAAATCTACTTCTTGCATCTACCTAAAGGAGTACGAGTAACATATTCTTTATTTCCTGAAATTAGCTTTTGCTCTATTTCGTAGTTTATTTTAAACATTTAATGACTATTAAAGATTTCTATCACTATCAAAGATGTAGGCTGATTTTCGAAGTCTCATATAAAGGAAAGGACAGAGTTGATAACCTAAGCCAACCTATGGGTCGCGCGGACTAATTAAAATTAAATATTCGTTTATAACCTCTCCATTCCCATAGTTTAGGCCGCGCCGTGGCTCAGTGGTTAGACCGCTTGGCTCTCACCAAGGCGGCCTGGGTTCGATCCCAGGCGACCGCAAAGTGAGATTTGTGGTGGACAACACGGCGCTGGGGCGGGTTTGCTCCGGGATCTCCGGTTTCCCCCGCCATCTCATTCCACCGGTGCTCCATCTTCATCTCATGTATCATCAGTGTCATCGCCTGCGGTGCCATATGTAGTAAAAGTGGGCGTTAAACACAACACATTCTCATAGTTAACTTATATAATGCAACAGGAAAAGTTGCTCTTGTTGAACCTATTTCCTCTTATTAAACTGTATTACGTAATTTTCAGCCTTCATTGAACTCAGAAAAGAAAGTATACACCCTTGAGCTGAAATTTAGTCAAACACTAAGGTTCAAATATTCATTTTCGTGTCCAAAAACTACTTATAATCTTTAGCGTCAATTTCATATCAGACTTTTACTCTCCGAGCCCTTTAAGGTTTCAACAATTACAGCTTAAATGCCAAAGATTACACGGTTTAAACATCTCTATTTATTAATAATTACCAATACCTTTTACTAAATTTTTATTTGTTACCCTTTTTCACATTAAATATGTTCCATACTAAGCAGCTTATAAACAATCGCTCCAAATTTCGCAGAAATTCAGAGAAATGGATATTAAAAGATGGCTAATGCTTCTTGCTACAATTTCTGTTTGTTAACGATATACCATATTAAATTCGGCAGTGAAAATAACTTGCTACTAAAATTGTATTTCAAATATAATGTTTTTAGGAAACAGCCAGAAGAGTTAATAATATCTATTTGTCAGTTTGGTTTATTACTTTTTAAATAAGATTCTTTTTCAAAATTACGATTTCTGCATCGTGGGAAACACCTCTATAATGCTTAGGAGTGTAATAAAAGTAAATATACTCTTATCTTCTAAAAATACCTTAAGAATACCTGTATGAAATATAATACACATGTGCATGCATGACATTGTGAAAACGTTTAAAGAAAAACGGCAAGATTTGGAAATTTCATTTATCAATACCCCTAAAACGAACACTGGGTGTTCCAAATTAGATATCTAGCGACGTTGTGCTGCTTAAATGTCCGACTCGCATTCAGAAGATTCGGATTCGATCCTCGTTGAGTGCACACTCTTAGTTGTTTTTTTTTTTTCGTGGTTTCCTCATGTCACTTAGAAAACTACTGGGGTGTTTACTTTACTATCACGATTTCTTTTCTGTCATTTCCCTATATTCCATTTCTTTATCATCTAAGGCGTGCTTTCAGGATCATGGTGTATAGTGGTGCCTAATGGCGCGATTGCTGTTCTCGGTGCTGGATGGCGTTGTGTGGTCGGTCCTCACGTGGCAGTGGTGGCGGGGTCGCTTGTTGAGACCGGACAGGGAGTGTTAGTGACTGCGACCCTGTGGCCAACTGAAGTTACCTCATTTCATTACTTCCTTCCGAAGGACTTCAGCCGTTGCAGATCGGCGTGTAAGTCACAATGCGCTTGGTGTTCTCCTCCGATGTCTAACCTTTACCCGTTTCTAAATGGCCAACAAAATTTGTGATTAGTAGGATTCGCATACACAGTCTGATTTTTAACATAAGATACACGACAGCAGTCAGACAAGGGACGAGGAGGGTATCAGGGGAAGGTCGTTGCTATGGAAACGTAAACAAAGGTTGCCACGTTACTTACACTGGTTAATCACCTATTCCTCAGGTCAGTCTCGCTAGTTGAGTGCAGGAAACAGAGCTTGCTTGGGCGTTCAGTTGCCTTGTGAGTTAGCCTATTTTGTTAAAACAACAGTAATGTTATGGAAGAAGTTATGGAAGAAAGACTTACTGGCAGTGGGGTAGACCGAGGATTCATGGCCCAAGACAAAGATCAGCTTACGGTCAGGGTGTTACATTGCACAGACAAGCTACAGAATTTGTCTGTTCTGTTAGGGAATCCTCTGACCAGGAAAAGCAGAACAATGAACCGCTTGTTCCTTCCAATCAAGTGAGAAAAAGGACTTTATGTGCCCTTAAAACAAGTGAGATGAATGTTTTTGGAATCTCTAAAGAGAAGCAGCTACACCAAGGTCCATCACAAATTACAACTCCTGGGAAACGAAGACCAAGGATTCCTCCACTCACATAACGGGATAGTTTTTAAATAGATGCCATAAGAAAGCACATCAATGACTATTACACTCGAAGGGAGCATCCTACCACATAAAGCTTCTTTTTTCTCTTAAAGAAGCACAGGTATTTAAAGGAAATCTTAAGTCTTTGAAGAAAGTCCTCCGTGATCTGGGATTTGAGTTTAAAAAGTAAATAACAGAAAACTGACACTAGAAAATCAAATATTGATGAATTATTTAGCATATGCGTAACTTGCTATTTGCTTCTCAGCAACATTGCAGCGGCCCACATAGAGAAACAGAAGACCTTCATGTAACAACTTTTAAAAGTCAGACTTTAGTTGCTGGTGTTCATTTTGCCTTCATACCTCTCCCTGCCCATCAGTGCCGGCCAATCACAAACTCATAGCGCAGGAGACTGGCGCCTCTCTCCTCTCCGCTTGCCTTTACAGTACCAGCATAATAGAAGTTAATTAAAGTTATATATGAAGTCCAGTGATTAGATAGGTATCCTTCTTTGCGACCTTTTATATTAAGATATCCATGACCAGTGACGCATCGTTTAGATGTAAAATAACGTTTATATGATTAAACTTCTCAATCATTCACGAAAGAATTGAATGAATTAATCAATGTGAAACTTGAATAGAATATAAATCATTAGTGTAACATCTGCAATTAACCTATAATCAATACATACACAAACTAAAGTCAGGAAGGAAGACTCTTCACCTTTTTAGCATTATATTACTACCTTTGCTAGATAGAATCAACATGAAAAATTCAATGGCACTGCCGGAATTCGAATCATGGTTCTGCTGGTTTCCATCTAGTCGCTCTAAACCATTGAGCTATCATGGCCAACTTGCCGCCATGACATTAAATTCTCCATTTGAGTCGTATATTTGCCCGGTAGGCCACTAGGGGCTCTCGCATTCGAGATTCACCGTTTGTGGCGACTTACTATCCTATGTTCTTTAGTCCCAGGCTTCATCATTCAAATTTTATTATTTTAGTTAATTGGTGGCAATTAATCACTTCTTCACACTAGCCGTATATACCCTAAGGTTTTTGATAGAGGCAACATGAAAGAGATTCAAAGCCAAAACGGAAGCCAGCACAACCGTGGCTCAGATCCCGGCCGTGGCATTGAATTTTTCATGTTAACTCTATCAAAAACATTAGCCTATATACGGCTAGTGTGAAGAAATGATTAATTTTCATCAATTAACTTAAATTACTACCTTTGTTCACTTATGGATCCCGGCGGCATGAGATCCGAACATTTGATTACCAAAGATCATCAGGTTTATTTACTTCCATTTAATATCTGCTGGTGCTAATATTCAGGCCATTTCCTCGATTGCTGCTCAGTACAGTACAATCCTTATTTGCCGCAGAACAGTGAATTGTTGACTACGACAAAATATGGATTGTTACATACAAAATGAATTGGTGTATGGATTATATCTACTTTGGTAGTGCTAGTGCAACTCAGGGGCTTTAGCACAATTAGTCTCTAAACTGACGGGATCCTCATCATATTTGCTAGTCTTCGTCGCAGACTATGTGAGCTGGTCACAAGGGGTCAAGATGGAAGCGTATGTGAGAACTTCTGAAACCAAGGGTGCAGCATTTTCAGAAAATAATTCATCGTTGAGTACAAAAAATGTCCCTCTCCAATTAAAATTAAATATTCCACAGTCCCTGAAAAAATTGACTGTCGAAAATATGTCATGAAGCCAAACAACACGGCTTAATTGGAATGGACTATGCTACGTAGGGGACCACACTAGATCTATCATGTATATGCCCCAAGTGAGGCATCCCCGGGAGGAAGGATGAGACGAGAGGAGACAGAGGGCGACCGACCCAAGGAGTCAGGACAGTGCAGTGGGCAGGGTTCCTACAATTGACAACTTGTAAAGCCACTACAATCGGCATCCCAACCTCTGTGGTCCGGAAACGGCCTACCAGGTGGCCCGGAGGCCGGAGACCATACTATCGGAGGAGGAAGTGTTTATCAGGAGCATGTCGTCCGAGACATCCGCTGACACTTATACCCTGAAAGACACACTTGATGAGGGATCACGTGAAACGATAATGGACATGAAATAGAGGGACAGGAAATGCGGGGATGTAATTAACCTACACAGCATTCGCCTGACAACCTGGGAGAACCCGAAAAAAGCCGTGGGTCAGGTGGGCCGGCTTCGGGAATCGAACCCGGACCTCCAGAATGTGGGCCACAGACCAAACCGCCTAAGCCACTCGTGATACGAATGAAAGAGTGAAGAAGGACTACCAAATCCGCAACAAGTGGATCACAGAAAGAAGGAAAAGAGGAAAACAATATCAATGTGGACAAACTGTGGAGAGAAGACACCTTCGTCAAGTACAATACTTAGGTAGTGGGGAACAATTATGTCCAATGAGAGAAATGTATAAATGACTGTGAATAGGTACATACCTGCGTAATAGTCTATTACATTAAATAAGACTAGTTTAAGCGGAAGCGAGAAGGTAAACATAACATTATGAAATATAATAGTAGTAGTAGTAGTAATAATAATAATAATAATAATAATAATAATAATAATAATAATAATAATAATAATAATAATAATAATAATAATAATAATAATAATAATAATAACAACAACAATAATAATAATAATAATAATAATAATAATAATAATAATAATAATAACAACAACAATAATAATAATAATAATAATAATAATAATAATAATAATAATAATAATAATAATAATAATAATAATAATAATAATAATAATAATAATAATAATAATAATAATATTAATAATAATAATAATAATAATAATAATAATAATAATAATAATAATAATAATAATAATAATAATAATAATAATAATAATAATAATAATAATAATAATAATAATAATAATAATAATAATAATAATAATAATAATAATAATAATAATAATAATAATAATAATAATAATAATAATAATAATAATAATAATAATAATAATAATAATAATAATAATAATAATAATAATAATAATAATAATAATAATAATAATAATAATAATAATAATAATAATAATAATAATAATAATAATAATAATAATAATAATAATAATAATAATAATAATAATAATAATAATAATAATAATAATAATAATAATAATAATAATAATAATAATAATAATAATAATAATAATAATAATAATAATAATAATAATAATAATAATAATAATAATAATAATAATAATAATAATAATAATAATAATAATAATAATAATAATAATAATAATAATAATAATAATAATAATAATAATAATAATAATAATAATAATAATAATAATAATAATAATAATAATAATAATAAATAAGTGTAATTTTATTAGAAAATTGCCTTTTTATTGGTTGTGTAAACACTCGGGCTCATTTATCTGTTATGAATGTTGCTGGCATATAACACGAAGTATCCTCTCGTGAAAATGTCACTAGGCATTTGGTCTCGTCCATGCCCCGCAGAATGAGGGCAATACTAGAAGTACAGGGTTTACACATCCAATACAAAATTAATTTCCACTTTTATTTGATTTTACATATAGGAATTAAACATTTATTTCAGTTAGTTTAAAAACAGAGTAAACTGTATAAGTTTTCATATATGAGCATAAAAGCCATAAAAACAAGTGAACCTTAGCAATTGGAAGTTATGTAAAATATGTATAATTCACATTTCGTATTTACACAATAAAAAATAAAAATGATGTCTGGCATTCGTACCTTTGTAGGTCTGGCTCCTACATAATTGTTTATAACCGCTCGGCTATTAGTGCACGTTCAGGAACTGTGACTCAATTACGAGTCAGTTATGAGACTCAGTTTCTCGCACACATTACCATGTGCGAGAAAAGGAAGGATTCCTTATGTGAGTATGCATGAAACATACGAAACAATACACAATGAGTGAACATTCTTCTTCTTCTTCTTCTTCTTCTTCTTCTTCTTCTTCTTCTTCTTCTTCTTCTTCTTCTTCTTCTTCTTCTTCTTCTTCTTCTTCTTCTTCTTCTTCTTCTTCTTCTTCTTCTTCTTCTTCTTCTTCTTCTTCTTCTTCTTCTTCTTCTTCTTCTTCTTCTTCTTCTTCTTCTTCTTCTTCTTCTTCTTCTTCTTCTTCTTCTTCTTCTTCTTCTTCTTCTTCTTCTTCTTCTTCTTCTTCTTCTTCTTCTTCTTCTTCTTCTTCTTCTTCTTCTTCTTCTTCTTCTTCTTCTTCTTCTTCTTCTTCTTCTTCTTCTTCTTCTTCTTCTTCTTCTTCTTCTTCTTCTTCTTCTTCTTCTTCTTCTTCTTCTTCTTCTTCTTCTTCTTCTTCTTCTCTTCTTCTTCTTCTTCTTCTTCTTCTTCTTCTTCTTCTTCTTCTTCTTCTTCTTCTTCTTCTTCTTCTTCTTCTTCTTCTTCTTCTTCTTCTTCTTCTTCTTCTTCTTCTTCTTCTTCTTCTTCTTCTTCTTCTTCTTCTTCTTCTTCTTCTTCTTCTTCTTCTTCTTCTTCTTCTTCTTCTTCTTCTTCTTCTTCTCTTCTTCTTCTTCTTCTTCTTCTTCTTCTTCTTCTTCTTCTTCTTCTTCTTCTTCTTCTTCTTCTTCTTCTTCTTCTTCTTCTTCTTCTTCTTCTTCTTCTTCTTCTTCTTCTTCTTCTTCTTCTTCTTCTTCTTCTTCTTCTTCTTCTTCTTCTTCTTCTTCTTCTTCTTCTTCTTCTTCTTCTTCTTCTTCTTCTTCTTCTTCTTCTTCTTCTTCTTCTTCTTCTTCTTCTTCTTCTTCTTCTTCTTCTTCTTCTTCTTCTTCTTCTTCTTCTTCTTCTTCTTCTTCTTCTTCTTCTTCTTCTTCTTCTTCTTCTTCTTCTTCTTCTTCTTCTTCTTCTTCTTTTTCTTCTTCTTCTTCTTCTTCTTCTTCTTCTTCTTATTATTATTATTATTATTATTATTATTATTATATTATTATTATTATTAAATATTATTATTATTATTCTGAGTGGAGGGGAAATGGATCTTGCACCCTACGAACACAAGACAAAGGGGTTGGGGTGAAACGTCAGCATGACGTCAGTGGCTCATAAGAGCGCCGTTTGGGCACCTCTGATATGGACGGTCGGTGGTTTAGGTCAAAAACATTCGTAAGAGGTGCGGCAGCAAGAGGGTTAAAATGGGTATGTATTGTATTTCAATCAACGATTTTAGCACCATTTTCTATAAAGTAAACAATTTCGAAAAAACGATGATGGGGTAATTTGCGTAGGAAAGTTTGCTGAAAATATTTTGTCGCAATTTTCGAAAATAACTGAACATAAACTGCTGGATAGTATTTATGCACTTTTTCACTTTTGTGTTGTGTCGTTGAAACACACACACACGCACACGCACACAAACTCGGTAACGTAGATGGTAGCATGTCTACCTCACGTTCAAGAGGTCGCGAGTCAGAATATCGGTCAGACTGAGTTACCTCGATAAGGCTTTTTCCCTTATCCTTAAAAGATAAATGTCAGGCAGCTGGCAGCTCCATGTACCCTGGAATCATTTGAGCATCATTTTACCCATTTCATTCACCGCCAGATATGACAACGTTGCAGGAGGTAAATTACGACAAAAAGAACTCAGTCACTCCCTCCATCCCTCCCTCCCTCACTCACTCACTCACTCACTCACTCACTCACTCACTCACTCACTCACTCACTCATTCACTCACTTACGCAGACCTTTTTCGAAACACTCTCCTTTCTGATTCAGGGGTCTAAAAACAAAATGGAGGCTTGTATCAAAATTTTCGGTGTAATATTGTGCCTAAAGAGTAAATTGACTACATCAAAATTCCGTTTAGCACAATTTTTAAGAGTAATTTATGTTTATAAAATAAGTTTCATAATTATTGGGAACCGACTAATATCTCTGGAGACCAAAACATTCAGCCATGAGATATAGTAGGTCCTTCTTCATTCTGGCTATACTTAAAAACATGCAGAGTATTATTAGTAATAATAGAAAATTATGAAGACGAATTTATGTAATATGTTCCAGAATGGCGATCTAAATACTTCGCGAAAACAGTACAACGTAGCAACGTGAGATATTCTCAATTAATATTGTTTTATGAAAAAACAAAATTGAATAGCAGAAGCTTACACATGGACTATCTGGAAGGTTTTATTACTTCTGATGGATATTTTTGGACGTACTTAATTATTGTTCGTTAAAGCTTACCTGCACCTATAAAAATAGTTATAAACTGAAGCTTGAAAGGCCAAGTTCTTAATGTTTAACAGGAGAAAGTAAAATGGAAAAGTGTGGATGTATACACTGAAGTGCAATGCATCTTTATTTACACCAATAACATTACAATTATTCGAGAGTAAACAAAATTTATTTCTAATTTCTCAACTGTGCTTGATCTTATTAGAAGTTGTAAGCCACAGTAAGTTCCAATGGAACAGTAAGTTCCGTTGGAAAGGCATTTTGAGATTAGCATGAAAGGAACACAAAAACATTGGTACTGCGTTACATGCGTCAACATTAATGCCGCTGTGAAACCTGTGGGTGGCGTGTCAGATATAAAGGAAACATCCTCTATTATGTGTTTCAAATGGGAAGAGTTCTCGCCAGTAGCGAATCAGATGCGTTAGAGCCTATAGCGTTGCCACCTCGTTATCCGCACGCTTCTTATATTTCCTCTCTCTAGCACCCTTGCGAGTCTTCTTGGCGTAAGGGAACGCAAGCTGAATTTTCCAAAGTTTTATAACGATGCAGTTGTTGAAATCACAATTGCTATATGGATATTCGTATACTACGAAAATGGTTTAAATATTAAATTTAAAACTGATTATAGTTTATGAATTACTTATTTTTCTAATCCAACGAAAATACCAGCGGTGCATCCGTATAGCTGTGAATGTTACTTAAGTTAAGCGATAATTCGTCATTGTCATTGTCTTCATCGTCTGCGTACTGCAAATTTGTGGTGATAGGTTCCAAAATCTCGTTAGTGCTATTTATTTCCAAAAGTCGTCTTCTTGTAGTTTATCTGATGTCTCACGCAACTTTCCCAGTCTTGTTGTGTTCGTTGTCAATTTCTTCGTGAGTAAGTCGTTTAACGTCAGTCAGCTTAAAAATATTATTTCTGGAAATAGTCATTTCTTTCACACTAGCCATGTGTAGGCTAAGGTTTGAATGAGCAGAACCAGACTGAAAAATTCAATGCCATAGCCGAGATTTGAAGCACGGATCTCCCGCTCTCCGAGCGGTTGTTCTAAACCACTGAGCTACTATGGCCAACATGCCGACATGACATTAAATTCACCAAATGACTCGTATGTTTCCCGGTAGACCACTAGGGGTTCTCATATGCTATGAGACACGCACCTTTTGTGGCGACTTACTATGCTGTAAGTACGTAAGTCCCAGGCTTCATAGGTAAACCGCTTTGTTTTTATTTTAGGTAAATTGATGGAAATAATGAGTCAGTTGGAGAATTTAATGTCATGACGGCACGTTGGCCATAGTAGCTCAGTGGTTTAGAGCAACCGCATGGAGAGTGGGAGGTTCGTGGTTCAAATCCCACCTATGGCATTGAATCTTTCAGTCTGGCTCTACTCATTCAAATGTTATTTCTGTTTCCAACATAATTTGAGCCCACATTAACTCAATTGGATTGTTCTGGCAGTAGTAAGGAGGAAGGTGGATCGTGTCTCATTGATTCGGCTGATACACTTTTTCATTGAGTAGTAACTGAATAATGCTGCTTTGAACTCTCTAGAGTAAATAGAGATTACGAACCATTCATAAACAAAGATATATTGTGACCAGACACGTTCTGCTAGACCAGCAGGAATGAACTGTTTCCTCTCATCGAATTTAACAAACACCTTGGCTTATTCAAGGTAATTCTTTTATCACGTAGTGTCAAAGGTTTACGTTTCAGTTCTGAGTAATTTCAAATATACGTTCACGAATACATGCCAACCAATAATAATATTCATTACAGTTCTTACGTCACAATATGTTGTTATAGTGTAATGGTATCTACTTTATTTATTTGTATTACGAAAACTTTCAGCTAAAAATATGGGGTTTTTACGGTTATGTTAAATACATTACTCTCTCCTTCCTCATGGATCAGTTTTTGCAAAATCTGAATTTTTGTCTTAGCGCGAATAGTATTTACTAGAGATGGATTAGTTTCGCGCTCGTCACACACCACTTAGGGGAATGCCATACAACACCGCAGGACTCCGATTGGTTGCTCACCTAGTAGCGCTCAAGGACAAACAATATCCCATTTGAAACACATAATAGTACAGTACTACTGTCGGAAGACGCAAGGTCCCACAGCGCAATGTACGGCCGAGGAACTGTCGAATGAAATGTACTAGAACTTGTATAGTTTGCTGCATTTGTGTTGTCAAGCATAGTGATACCGAAAGCTCCGCACAAAACGTACAGTGGGGGCAGTACGTAAAAATTTTCACGTGTGAGTTACATATAATTTTGGCTGGCAAGTAAAGGTGTTTCATAAATTTAGAATTTCAATTAAATTAATGCAGCGCTACCATATACTACACCTGCCACCTAATCCTGCTAATCTCGAAAAGCCTAGTTTGGCAATGCCATGCTACTTGAAAAGCGCCTACATGCTGCTTTATATTCGAATTTAAAGAACACCTTTTAAAATGTTTGGAATTTTGTTTAAAACCATGTAAAATTAAGGTTACTTTGTATTTTCTGTGTTCTAATTATTAATAGTTTTCTAATTTACACTATTCTAGTTATTTTCAATCTTATAATTAATTCAATAATTCTCAACATAGTTGAAAAAAAAAAACTCTTACATTAACATCAAATTAACTAACTATATGCATTAAAAATTCACAAAACACTAAAAACAGTAAAGATACCCCAGTAAGATAAACAAGGGCAGCAGTGTGACGAGTCTGGGGACGAGCCATTGCTGTGCTGGTCACAAGTATCACACAACAAGGAGATGATCTTCTGAAACATACATATACACAGTTATGGTTAGTACATCAAATTTTCCTGGGAGAAATGTTTAAATAAAATTAATTTTTCACTGAAACCATAAACAGCATTCTTCTGTATCACATTTGGGCCTCCACTATTCCGGCTCCAAAGTGAGGATGTCAATTTTCTTTGGTCTTCCCAGTTTCCATTTCTCCTAAACGTTAAAGTTCAATGCTGCTTTTGGTAATCAACGAGCCATTTTGAGCTCCTCTTTTACTATTGTAACTTCCAGCAAAGTTATGGGTTCTACGTTCCAGTTCCATTCTGCACCAAGAACATGTATGTATTGCTGGACTTCGGAGCCGTCAATGCTGTTACCTATAATTCACTGTTGCCTGGCTTTGAGAGCAAGGTTGCGGACGTCGGAACCTGCCTGATGAGTTAAACTTTCTAAATTACCATTTGAAAATACGCTTTGGTGAAAAACTGATGATGCTGCGTTAGAAAAAGCAAACGTAGAAGAAATAGAAATAGAATGCACCGAACTTCAGAAACATCAAAGAACTGATAGAAAATATTGTAAAAGTGCTGTAACTTACTTTAAATATTACAGATGATCAATTTTTCTCAGACTTTGGCCAAACAACGTTAAGTAATAATTCTGTAGTTTTCTTGTCGTTAGATATTTAACTGTTGTTAATATAACTGGAGTTTTGCTATTGCTGAATTGTCTAATTATTATAATAAAATTTAAAAACTTTGGGAACTTTCACGCCGCAAGGTACTAACGTCTAATAAAAGAGAAACAGACAGAAAACATCTGAACACGCATATATGAAGTATTTTTGTTAAATTGTTGGAAATTAAAACAGATTATCAATAACAGTGAATACATCATAAATATTTATAAACAAGGCCAGTTTCAGTTCAATCCGTTAGGAGTCCAGCCTCTTTCACCTCTTTTGGTGAAATGGAATAGAAAATACAACGTCTTAGTTTATAGTATGTAACAGTAAATAAACAGATACTAAAATTTATCTTCCAAATATAACACCTTACATTTATTACTTGATATCTTTCAAAGTATTGTTTTTACTTTCCTTAAATGTTTTTATTTCACTGCTTAACTCTTCCATTCCCACCGTTTGCTCTTCGCAAACACTCACGCTTGACGTTTTGTCTTGTTTTGCATATCCTGCTATAGACCTCAGCTCACTGCATTTTGTAATATGTATAACTTTTTTGTGTTCTTTCACGTTTTGATCCATAGTGACTGTGGCTATTATACGATAGTCATGTATTCGGTATTGCCACTTCTAGAGGATTCCTTTTGATTCGTGTCTGGAAGGTTCGGTTTCAAGAAATATCCGTCCGGGTTCGGCAAAAGTATAAGAAGCGAGCAATCGGAAATCTTAATTACGCCCGTCATTCTAAAAACCTCGAATTCTCTCAATAAAAGTTTTTGTACCCTAACAAGGGCAGGTACATGTACGACACATCTCGGCTGTCCTTAGCCTGCCAACAGTCCAATGTAGTCTGCAAGTCAATCGAAATGTGACATAAAGTTAGGAAATGCGATTTAGAGTGAACTGTGTGGTTACGAGTGCATACAATAGTGACTTACGTGTAAAATTAGGGCAAACTTAAACCTTATGGACCGGTCCTGCTTGTTCTAGGTGTGCACAACGGATGACTTCCATGTACCGTTAGCGCTTCGCTAACCATAAGAGACCAAGTACGGGTATGTTTAGGAATGACTGGTATTTCATTTGTTACAATGTTGACACGTTCTATAATTCTATTTTAAGACTCTTTCAATGTATTGAGAATACACCTCTGGCTGTTATCACTTTTTATTTAGTTTTGGTCCGCGCATAATAAAAGTTTATCTTAATTTGAAGTATCAGTTGACATTTTCTTCTACGTTATACATTTTTGCTGTTCATTTCTTCCAGTGCAGCTAATGACAAGCATTTTATTCTCTTTAAATCTCCTAGCCATTTTTCTTCCTGATTAGTTTTGATGTTTCTCTCTTAACCCATATTAAGTAAACACATTCATTATTTCAGCCCATATCACAAACTGCTCCTTTCTAGACCATCATTTCAGATAGTTCTAATTGCTTCTAAACGTCCAGTTTTACTTCGGCATAAAGCTCCAATTTTTCGGAGTGTACAACGACATAATCTGCTTAATACACTTCATTAGGTAAAACTAAAAGCTACGGATGAATCGTGTACGTAAGTTCTCGGCCATTTGTGCTTTAGCCGCGGTATTTGCATTGTAAGGATAAGCAGAGAGACCCTAAGGGTGACGAGAACCGGATGACAACGTAGGCAATCATGAACGGGGTCACCAACGTTTCCAGTTGG
This sequence comes from Mantis religiosa, assembly GCA_030765055.1. Taxonomy (NCBI): domain Eukaryota; kingdom Metazoa; phylum Arthropoda; class Insecta; order Mantodea; family Mantidae; genus Mantis; species Mantis religiosa. The sequence goes on along the minus strand of JAUKNK010000377.1, from coordinate 399,592 downwards.
AACGCATCCGACTTTGCCCGAACCCGCCCACAGGGCCTCACCTACGAATCGGCCTCTGGTGAGGTCCACTCGGAGAGGTTCCCGACCAACGTTAGGGAAGTGACTTAAACACGCACGCCCAGCTGCAACCCGCCGAACACCGTTACTACGCTCTAAAACCCAGAAACAGATGGCAATGAAGGAAATGTTAATACAGGAAACATTTTGGTAGAAGATGACCTCTCAGGTGTTCACCTACTGACCCAGATAAAATGGAAAAGCCCATAGGTCAAAGTGGGGACCGAATTCGATGACTGACCCCGGAAAATCCCGAATGAGAGTGGCACATGTTACTGTGGCATATATTATATCCATATACCCTACCGCTCAAAGGTTTTTGAACACGTCTCATTTTTAGGATTTATTGAAACAGTGGAATGAAAGATACATAATACACAGGTTTTATTTTTATCTGTGACTTACCGCGCAAAATTTGACGTCATCAATAGCATCGCTGACGGAGCGAGTTTATATATGATTCCCCTAATGCCTTGCGATCGTATTTGATGTGCAGACAGTAGCTTTGAGGTAAATATACTATGTATATTAGAGGTGGCTCCTGCCCGTGTAATATAAAGGTGCGTAATATGGCCTGGTGCGTAGATACGATAAATGTTGTAGTTCGTTTTAATGAATGTTAACACTACAAATGACGAATAAGTACAAACAATATCTTACAATTTGGTGTTTCTCTGACAAGGTATATAATTTAATATAATTTAATAAAGAACTGTCAAATTAACAACAATATTAGTTTCAGATCATTTTGGTAAAGAAACAGATTTGTTTTGTCCTTTCAACGGTGCACGTCATATCGAGCGATGAATGAATGAATCAATCAATCAATGAATGAATCAATAAATAAATGAGTGAAACAGATGATACACAGGATTCAAATCAGTTCAGGCTCCCTAGAACTGAGAGTTACCCAACATCGTCTTTGCAGGATGAGGGAAAACCCTGGACGAAACCTTATCCAGGTAACTCATCCTTAGCGAGATTCGAGCTCGCCACCTCTTGATTGTAAGGCACACACGCTACCACACACCACGGAGGCAGGCAAGAAAGAGATGTTAATTAACCGAATATGAGCGGTTTCTACACGTTTATGAAAACAATGAAACCATTTATTGTTAAACATCAACTTCTGTGAACAGCTTTACGGAAATTAAATAGCAAGAAATAGCTGAACACAAATAAGCAAACAGGTAAGCAAAGCTGATACAATGTGGCAAATTAAATATCGGCGCTTCTTTAAACGAATAGTTCAACGTGACCGGTATTGAAAGCAAGACACTTCCTTACTGTTTTCACCATCTGCTCATATGCACCTTGCAGCATCACAGGTGTAACTGTGGTAATCTCATACATGATTGGCTGCTACAGTTGCTCTAAAGTCTCGGTACTCCTCAAATAAACCCGATCTTTGAGAAAGCCTCAGAGGACAAAATCCAACGGAGTAAGATCTGGAGATCTTGGAGGCCATACAGGATTGCTAATTAATCTGTTGAGAAAGCACAATACCTCAGGTGATTCATGCTGAGCACATTCCGGAAAATATGATCTGGAAATTTGCCATCTTACCTCCTGGGGAAATGTCTTTCAAGGAAAGCAATTGTATCACTGCGGTATGCGCAGGAACACCATCATGCTGGAACTAGTCATTGGATTTTTTATTTTCATCCAGTTGATCGGTAAACTTAGATAAAATTTTCTCCCTATATCGCCGAGCGTTTAGTCTTCCTTAAAAAAAATTGGGCCGATTATTCGCTGTCGCGACATTGCAGATCAGACACCATTTTTTTTTTTTTTTTTTTTTTTTTTTTTGAGTACCGTGGGATTTCCACAAACTGATTTGGAGGTAGAGCACCATATGCGTGCATTTTGTGTGTTGACACATCCTGTCAGCTCGAACCAGTATTCTTGTGAGGTGAAGAATAGACCGAGTTGCTCATCATCCTCAAAATCAGTCATAGCTAAATCGCTTGCCGCAGTGCATGTGCTGGGCTACAGGAAGCGTGTTGCCTCAGTTTGTGCTTCACAGTGGTAACGGTCGGTTTGTCTTCCGTAGCAGTGGCGGTCCGTAATTCAGTGACAGTTTGATATGGAAGGGCACTCATTAAAGCGAAGGGCACCCACACCGACATATTATTTCAATTCCGAATGGGAAGCTGAGTAATTCTTCATAGAATGTAGCGGTGGTGCTATTTGTTTAATTTGCCAGCTAAAAATTGCAAGTGCTGAAACGATTTACTCTTCAGCGACATTTTAATACATTTCATGCTAATGACTACTCGGCCATAGAAAAAGAAGAATGAACTGTACAAATACAAAAGCTCAGAGAAAAGATCACATCGCAGGAAGAGGAACAGAAGGAAGGGGATGGCGGAATGGCAGAAACCTCAGTTTATGTGCGTTACGAAATATGACTAGAAATTGCCAGATCTTCTAGTAGCTTTCCTGATGGCCCACTTATTAAACGATGTATGCTTATAGCTGCAAGTAAATTCACACCTGTCAGTGTTCACCAGTTCGAGAGTGTCAGTCTGTCACCTCATAGTATTTCATGCAGAATTCAAGACCTGGCGGACAACATTTACGCAAAGCTTATTGAAGGAGTAAGAGAATTCGTTGCATTCTTTGTTGCCGTTGATGAGAACACTGACTTATCAAGTATCTTTAGTCGTGGAGTAAATGAAAATTTGGAAGTTGTGGAAGAAATGCTAGTTCTGGTGCAAATAAAAGGCACAACAACAGTATCAGACATTCTGAATTGTGTAGTAGTTGTGGAGAATGCAGGGATACCATGAAATACACTCATATCGGTAGGCATCAATGATGCCCCGACTATTGTTGGTTCGCACAATGGATTTGTGACCCTCCTGAATAGTAAACTACCAAAAGATATAACAGCAGTTCATTGCATAGCTCATCAGGAAAACTTATGTGCCAAAATACTGAATATAATGTCTGGTTGTGAGGATTGTAAACAAACTGAGGGCCCACGGTCTAAAACACAGACAATTGAAAAGCTTCTTAAAAGATTAGAGCATGAGTATGGTGATATAACGTATCATACAGCAGTTAGGTGGCTCAGTCGAGGCAAGGTTTTAAGCAGATTCTTTGAACTATTGGATGAGTTACGTCTGTTCATGGAAATGTGCGGAGAACCTATTGAAGAGCTCACGAATATTAGGTGGAAATGTGATCTTGCATTTATGGCCGATATAAGTGAACATTTGAATACTTTGAATGTTTCAAGGGAACAACAAATTAGTCATAATAGCATTGAAGCTTTTAAAAATGTGCTCTCATTATGGGAACTTCAACTGTCAAATGGTGATACCTGTCATTTTACCAGGTTGGAAAGTGTGATCCGTGACTTTTTTTTTTTTTTTTTTTTTTGTAATTTATGTCCTCCAGCGTTAAGTCTTACGGACGGTGAATGAATTGGGTGAAATGATGCTCAAATGAGTACAGGGTCCAAGGAGCTTAGAGTTACCCGACATTCGTCTTGAAGAATAAGGGAAAACCCCGGGAGAAAACCTGATCCAGGTAACTCACCCTGACCGAGATTCGAACTCGGGACTTTTTGAACGTGAGGCAGACATGCTGCCATCTACGCTACCGAGGCGGGCGATCCGTGATTGTGATTCCTAAAAGTGGGATGTTATGTTGAAATTTTGCACATGCTTTCCCGTGCGTTTGATGAAAGATTTTACTATCTCACGGGCTAAAAAATGGATTTTTATTTATTCACTACACCATTTAGCATGAATTTTGATGATAGGTACTCCCAAAGATGTTCAACTGGAGCTTATCGCCTTGAAATGTGTCATTGAGTTAGCTGACAGTTACAGAAACAGAGGAAGTTTGCTAGATTTTACAAGAGATTTCCTAAATCAAGATTCCCTCGATTACACATGCGTGCGGCATCTATGATTGCAATGTTTGGTTTGACCTATGTATGTTAATCCTTATTTTCAGCTATGAAACGCATTAAAAATCTTCAGAGAGCCAACATCAGTGATCATAACTTAAAGCGCATATTAAGGGTCCAGAGTTGTGTTTCACTGTCTCCAAATGTGGCGAATATTGTCAAAACCAAAAGGTGTCAGAAGGCAAGAGTGTCTACCGAAAACTGATTGGGTTTTCCGGGGTTTTCCCTTATACTTAAAGACAAATATCGGGTAACTCTAAGCTTTATGAACCCTGGGCTCATTTGAGCATCATATCACCAATTTCAGTTCATTGTCCGATATGATTTAACGTTGGAGGACGTAAATTACAACCACAAAAACTGAATGTATAAAATTCTTATTTAAAACGTGTAAATTCGTTTATTATGAAGTATTCTGTGTAATACTATAACCATATAGTAGATATTATTTTGTTATTATATGTGCTTCAATTTTCAGGATCAAAATTGGGCTAATTTTCACAAAGTACTGTTTCGTTCTTATAAGTAGAAATATTTCTTTTATATGGCATCGTTTGGTTGTATAGGATTGAAGACTATAATAATCTTACTGGTACTGGGTTATTTTTCTATAATTTAATAACAAGTACCAGAGAGACATTAAACAACGTATTATACAGTTTCTGAATTGTTCCTTCACTACTACCCAATCCTTAATTATTGTTTAATGGTAACGTAAGTGCAGATTACGGAACGCCACTGCGTGAGGTGGTGATAGGCATATCTCCCTAGCACTTGCCAGCAACGACCAGGCACGCCGGCACCGTGCGAACTGTATAGGCACACGGTGCATATCAATTGAAGGAGCCGGCTCAAAATACTCCAGAAAGTAGCTGCAGGTAGGTAGGTCTTGCTTTTGCAACTTATGCAACCGTGTGATTTTATAAGGGTAGAGTTGCATTACCTTCCTGACTGCCGTATGGCAAGAAGCAATGGAAAGTCCCTTTTGCCTAACTAAAGACGCAAACATGTCTGAGGCCTTTCTGTCATAATATTATTTATTGCTTCTAGGTTGGGACAAGTCACTTTATAGCGTCCAGTGTCGATTTTTGCGAGTAACTGATCCTGTACTTGGAAATGTTTGATGCACTTGGTTTTGAAAGACATAAGGATACCAACATTAATAAGGACATTTTAATTAAGCTCGAGAATGACAAAAATTTATATCATACACTGATAAAACGTAATACGTTTATCTTGCAAACAAATTTATGTCAATTTGACGGTACCTGGACCCTTTCGGCAACATTATGCTCCGAGAGACTTGTCTGATTGCCGGATAGCGTTGCATAAACTCCTCTATGTGCGGTTTAAATTATATTTATATGTCTCAACAATTATGCTAATCGCGAATACCGCAGGAGGGGTGAAAGGGGAGGCTGGTTATATTAGTGATTAGAGCAACCACACTCAGAGCGCTGTTAGGTGCTTACTGTTCCGCAAACATTACCACTTCTTCTAGGTAGAAGGCACTATGATTTCAAGATAGTCAACTAGGACGTCATTCTTGCTCTAACGGAGGGCGGGAAGTCACGAATAAAAATGAACACCATGTATATCGTCACAGTAGTATATTTAATGAACAAAACCCAAAAATACTGTTTCAAATGCCCCTCTTTGAAATATATGGAAAATAACCAAATAAAGGAATTAACAATCTGTTTCCATATATTTCAAAGAACGGCCCCAATTGACAATTTCGTTTACAACAATGAAATGTAACATAAATATAACATACATAAAATATAACAATAAGCATACATTGAATGAAATATAATAACTGAGCATTTAACAACCACTTAGCATTATTATAACACCTTTTTTTAAATATATATCTTTGATTTCATGTGGGGTTGTGCCCCGCCCCAAATTTGCGTTAAAGTGATTTATTATTAACACTTTTAAATTATTGACTGTGAACAAACATGCTATAACAATATAAAATATTTTAACAACTATTTGTAAACAAACATATATAATTAAAATGAAATAATTGCATTTTAACCAATTTATATACAATTTATATGCAAAAGAATTCTCTGTTTAGTTATTTATGTTGGGTGATTTACCCACATAATTAATTTTTCCTGCTGTCCTGTATCAATACTCGTAACTTTTGAACAGTTGTGATACCTTTTTCTCAGTTGGCTAACCTGATCTTTGCAAGCATCCAGAAATTGGTAAATCCATCTTTTGTTTTTATGTACATCATAACGTTGTTTGAAGGTTATGTTAGTTGTGTGTTCAAATCTTAAAGAAAACATGATTTTGTGTGGTGTATCATACATGTGACCACTATGATCTTCATTGTGTATTTGTATTTGTGTGAACATTTCGTGTACATATACATTACAGTTCACATCAAAATACCTATTGGTTGAACTTACAATATACATATTCTGATAATCACCTGTATTAAAACATTCATTGTTTGGTAAGTCAACATTTGTCTGTAAATTTCTTATTTCTTGTTCCACAATGAGCTGACCTAACCTAGTTTCCTGAATTATTTCTCTTAATTCCATAACTTCCTGTCTATATTCATTCTTATTCTGTTCTGTTGTTTGCAATAACCTTTCCATGTTCTCTTTACATTCTTTTCTTCCCTCTCTGATTTCTTGTGCTATCTCACCTTTCAATTCCTGTTTTAACTTTTGTGACAAAGTAACCTCTAAATTAATTTCTAAGTTACTCACATTTTGTGCTAGTTCCTGTCTTACTCCTACATCTAAATCATTCATTTTCTTCGTTAAATCATTTACATTTTGTTCTAACTCTGATTTCAATTCTGACTTTACATGACTCAACACTGATTTTAAATCTCCCATTCTAGAATCCAAATTACTCATTTCAGATTTTACATCGCATATTTCTGATTTTACATCTCTCATTCTAGAATCTAAATTACTCATTTCTAATTTTAAATCATTTGCATTTTGTTCCATTTTAGAATCTAAATTACTTAACATTCTCGTTATTCTTTCCAACATTGACTCATTACTCAATCCTACATTTTCTATTTTAGAATCTACATCGTCACTAGCTTCTTCTTCCATTGTAATTTTTTTACTCGCCATTTTTTTAACTAACTTTTGATTTCTCGGTATCATTAATCTACTACTACTATTTTTTTTTTAATTTCACTCACTTAAACCAGTTCTCTTTTTCTTCTTTTTTCTCTCTTCTTTCTCCTTTCCTTTTATATTTCCACGGAGCTGTACGATGTTTTAATCTCCTCTTCTTTATCGTATTCGACCACACGTTGCGGCGCCATCTGTAACAGGTATTTGGGTCAGATAATGTTAATTCTGATTTATTACTTGGATCCTCCTGTACAAGGCATCCACGCCAACATTAGCTCCAAAATTATGTTCATACGTTCACTTCCATGATTATTTTGAAGTATCAATCGAATTCTAAATAATTCATGAGACATGTGTTTCAAGGCGTGGTTCGGAATAAAGAAGTCAAATTATTTCGATGAATTCTTATTTTATTATATTTATACGACAAGACTGAAGAACATATCACTCTCCTCAAGATTATTTACTTCTTGTAACTAACAAACTGAAGAACATATCACTTTTAAAGATAATTAACTTATCGTAATTAAACAAGGCTGAAGAACATATCACTTTTCTAAAGATTATTTACTTCTTGTAACTATCGTTACTTCTACTTAATTTTGTGATTGGCCGATCCAATGGCACGTCACCACATTACGTCATATTACGTCATACCATTATTATTTCGGGCAATCACACAATTATATACATTTTCATACATTCGTAATTCCTCCGAACATAACCCAAAAATACTGTTACACCCCATAGTACATTTACATTAGTGGGACCTTCTTTCGTACCTCTCTGACCACATGTTCCTAAAGTAGTCCACTGGGACTGCAGTCAGGACTCCGAGGGGGCCAAACCATGATTATCGTGTCTTGTCTCTCTTCCAGTCGTTCAAACCATCTTCTACAGAGTAAAGATGTATACTTGGGATCCTAATGCTGCTGCAGAGTGAAGTCCCTCCCAATTAACAGCATCCCAGATGGTTTGGCAAGGAGTTGGAGAATGTTGTGATAATGCTCATTCTTCATAATTCCTTCTATTTTCACAATATCGTCTGTCTTGTTGCCACCAAAACAACCCCATATCAGCACCAAACCACCTCCATGCTTGACTGTAGGGGATATGCACTGAGATACCATGCGTTCACCTGTTACATGTCGGACAACCTGGCAAAGTTTTAAGACAATTTGCTCAAACTTAGATTCATCAGTGAATAACACCTTTTTCGATTGATCAACAGTCCAGCTTACATATTGGTTGGTTCATTGTAATCTTTTCCGTTTATTAACAGCCGAATAGCGGTTTCTTTGCTGCAATGCAGCCTTTCAGATATACATCCAGAAGTCCTCCCTTCACTGTAGAAACACTCACACATTCATTCCTCAACTGGTTCAGTTTCGCTGTCAGCATGGGTGCTGTTTTGAAACTATCACAGTTGCTGCTCACTATTAAATGTTTATCATCGCCTCTCGAGGTCATCCTAAGTCTCCTCTTTCGATAAAAATCCGAAAAGTTATTTGTAGAAACATACCTATTTACAGTTCTGCAAGGAACCTTGTTCTTGTGTGGCAGTTGGACACATGATATGGCCTGCTTTATGTAAGTTTACAATTGCAGCATGTTTTTCTGCTGCAAGTTCCCTCCTTTCACCTTTTTCAGACTTTTCAACTGCACGGTAACAATGTGTACCATTCAATTGCTTATGAAGGGCTACAGTGCTGTTTACAGCCAATACCTATTTACAGAACGTCTTTGAACGACATCTAGGGAATCACAAACATATTATGACATCCGAAACAACATTAGGGTAAGTGTTACTATAAAGGTCAGCAAATGCTACATTTTCAAAATGCACACAATTGGCAAACAAAAGGTAACATAGTTAATTTCAGTTATGTTTCCATGGATTTCTACTATATATAATATGTTGGATTTGTTTGGCGTTATATACTTGTTAAATGCGGATAAACAATTTGTTCAAAAGATTTTTAGCGGTAATGTAGTACATATCAGACTCTTCACTGTAGAAATTATTTAAGACGCTGTGATATTTAACAGCCACTTGCGCTCTGTCGCAATCTGTGAAAATGAAAGTGAAAAACATTTCAGAAGATGTGCATCCTGACCACAGATCCAGGCTCCTTAAATCCACTGAGCGTTGCTTCTTCTAGCAAAAGCATAACTTGTAGTTTGTATTGAACTCAAGAGTGCGTATTGCCTCGAAAACAATAGCAAAATCTATAAAGCACAGTAACAACCTGTAAAAGTGAATAAGCAACATACAAAAATACTATTAATAAAGAAATGAATAATAAGAAGCAACAATGGATTTGGATTTGTATAGAGTTTATGGAATTTTGACCTTGGAAAACTTATATTATATTTGCTAAATAGGAAGCAGGTGAAAATGTATCAAATGAAATCCTAGGGAGCTTAATTTTTCTCCGGTCCTATTGAAATCCAAAACGTGTGCTCCTTTGCGTTACTTTCTTGTTTCTGTTTTGGTTTTCCTCCGTCCTCAAGATTTTCTGTTTCACGAAGTTAAATATGCTCTGTTCCACATCTTTGCTACACGAAAGAACTGTGAAGATAGAGGAGGAGACCGAGCAAGGTTGCTCAAGCGGTTTCGTCTTTGGCCCGCATTTTGCAGATCCGGGTTCGATTCTTGTGGTCAGACTTCCTGACCGATGAATTTTTCGGGGGTTTTCCAGAGTCGCCAGGCTAAGGAAGTGTAGGTTAAATACAACCCCCGAATTAGTTGTCCCTCCATTTCATCCCTCCATTGTCTCCATTTCATCTCCAATATTATTTCACATCATCTCTCATCTGGTGGTCTCTTCCAGGGTAGAAGTGTCGGTGGGTGTCTCGGCGTTGTATGGCAGAATAATATGCTCCTGGTAATCTGGTGGGACGATCTCCGTTCTCCGGGTCGACCTGATGGAGCGTTTCCGGACCACGGCGGGTGGGATGCCGGTTGTACTGGCCAGCCGGGGAGTTTCCATGTGGTCAATTTCAGGGAATCTGCTCTCTTTATTGTCGTGACTCCTTAGATCGGCCGCTCTCTGTCTCCTCTCGCCTCAATCTTCCTTCCGGAGTTGCCCCACTTGGTTCTTAGGTACAATAAAGCACGGGTTTTGGTGCCGAATTCCCCCCCCCCCCCCTAGTAATCCTAATCCTAAACCTAGCAGAGGGGACTTAGATTTCCTTTAACCAGAGCTATTTCTTTTCATTAACCATTGAGCAAGCAGGTATATAACTACATATTTTGAGTGTAGGAATAAACGCAGTTGTTTTCGTTATAGAGTGCAGCAGAAATAGAGTGTTAAGCAGTATTTTATAGTTTTGTGAAGTTTATAAATATTAATTAGTGATATAGGTGCAGCGTTGTTTCTGGAAAACACACACAAATATTTTAAACGTCCTTTTTTTAAATCAGGGATCCTCAAAACGTGTAACTTCAGTGTGCAATCTCGTTATCTAATTTCTGGGTGCTATATAGTATCTCCTCTAATTACTATGTAATTAATAAAGAAAATAATAACAGTAAAATATCTTGTGTGAACTGTTTTCTAAACGTGACTTAGATAGGACTTAGTTGTTAGGTGCTGAAGCATCGGCCATCAAGAAGAACAACACACATCGAATACGATTGCTGAATGATGTACCTGTTTTACATATCTTGAACCCATTCATTTTCGAAGGTTTCTTTGCCGTGAAGTTCAGAGCTTTCCTTTAACAATAATTGTGATTATGCTGTTGTGGAAGAACATTTTATACCTCTTTGGAGTGTTGAAAAGCTCATTAGTGACACTATATAAGGCAGTCGTGTTTGTAACAGCATGACCATGACTTATAAAGCAATCAATATTTATTTCCTTTTTCAACAATGCAGCAGGCAAATTTTAAAGCTCTTGAAAGCAATTATGTATAAATAAGGGAATTTAAGTACAAACGTGCAATATAGTAAGAAGAAGACTGCTTTATTTCTAGAATATAAACGTCTGATCTGTACATTACTTTCCTTGCTCTTCCTAGTACGAACTATCTTTAAAAACGTTTATTAATCCATCTATTTAATAATCCATGTTAATCGAGGTAGAATTTTGTATAAATTGTATTATTACGTATTTTCCTATAGATACACTGTCAAAAGGATTCAAATAGGTTTATGGACAGTCAAATCTTATAGACTTAGTCGATATGTTATAGGTTTGACATTCCATTCCATTATCCTTCCATAATCAGTACTTAAAACTCGAATAAATAATTCCATTTGCGAAAAGCACAAATATCCAAATAGCAAGAAGCATATCGAAAAAGGCTGTCTCAAAAAAAAATATTTGATAAAATCCGCTTGCTTTCGCCAAATATTTAACTTTGTTTTATTGGATGTCGTTTATCCCTTATATGACAGGAAAGAATTCTAGGGAGGAGATTCGGCAAGACTGCTCTTTCGTACCTAAGCCACAAGTGGGGTATTCCCGGGAGGAAGGATGAGGCGAGAGGAATCAGAGAGCGGCCGACCCCAATGAGATACAACAGTGAAGAGGACAGGGACCCTAGAATATACCAGTTTAAATTCCCTGGCAGTTCAGTACAAACGACATACAGCCTACCGTGGCCGAAAGAGTCCATTAGGCTGGCTGGGAGATCGGAGGCAGCCTTGCCCGAGCTCCAAAACCCCTGGCGCTCTGGCACAAGCGACATCCCACCTGAAGTGCTTCTGAAACACTCCATTAGGCCGGCTCGGAGACCAGAGGCTGCCTTGGCGGAGCTCAGAAACGCCTGGCAGACTGGCACAAGTGACATACCACCAACCGTGTTTCTGAAACAGCCCAATAGGCCGGCTCTGAGTTCGGAGGCCGCCTTGCCGGAGCTCAGAAACGCCTGGCAGACTGGCACAAGCAATATACCACCTACCGTGTTTCTGAAACAGTCTATTTGGTCGGCTCTGAGATAGGAAGCCGCCTTGCCGGAGCTCAGAAACGCCTGGCAGACTAGCACAAGTGACATACCACCTACCGTGTTTCTGAAGCAGCCCAATAGGCTGGCTCTGAGTCCGGAGGCCGCCTTGCCGGAGCTCGGAAACGCCTGGCAGACTGGCACAAGTGACATACCACCTACCGTGTTTCTGAAGCAGCCCAATAGGCCGGCTCTGAGTCCGGAGGCCGCCTTGCCGGAGCTCAGAAACGCCTGGCAGACTGGCACAAATGACATACCACCTAACGTGTTTCTGAAGCAGCCCAATAGGCCGGCTCTGAGTCCGGAGTCCGCCTTGCCTGAGCTCAGAAACGCCTAGCAGACTGGCACAAGTGACATACCACCTACCGTGTTTCTGAAGCAGCCCAATAGGCTGGCTCTGAGTCCGGAGGACGCCTTGCCGGAGCTCAGAAACGCCTGGCAGACTGGCACCAATGACATACCACCTAACGTGTTTCTGAAGCAGCCCAATAGGCCGGCTCTGAGTCCGGAGGCCGCCTTGCCGGAGCTCAGAAACGCCTGGCAGACTGGCACAAATGACATACCACCTAACGTGTTTCTGAAGCAGCCCAATAGGCCGGCTCTGAGTCCGGAGTCCGCCTTGCCTGAGCTCAGAAACGCCTAGCAGACTGGCACAAGTGACATACCACCTACCGTGTTTCTGAAGCAGCCCAATAGGCTGGCTCTGAGTCCGGAGGACGCCTTGCCGGAGCTCAGAAACGCCTGGCAGACTGGCACCAATGACATACCACCTAACGTGTTTCTGAAGCAGCCCAATAGGCCGGCTCTGAGTCCGGAGCCCGCCTTGCCTGAGCTCAGAAACGCCTAGCAGACTGGCACAAGAGACATATCACCTACCGTGTTTCTGAAGCAGCCCAATAGGCTGGCTCTGAGTCCGGAAGACGCCTTGCCGGAGCTCAGAAACGCCTGGCAGACTAGCACAAGTGACATACCACCTACGGTGTTTCTGAAACAGTTTATTTGTTCGGCTCTGAGATTGGAAGCCACCTTGCCGGAGCTCAGAAACTCCTGGCAGTGTGGTACAGACAACTTCCCACCTACCATGTTTCTGACAAGTCTATTAGGCCTGCTCGGAGACCGGAGGCCGCCTTGCCGGAGCTCAGCATCGCCTGGCAGTCAGGTGCAACACACCTCCCACCTGCTGTGCTTCTGAAACAGTCTATAAGGCTGGCTCACAGACTGGAGGCCACAGTGCCGGAGATTATAAACGCCTGGTTGTCTGGTGCACCCGACATCCCACCTACTGTGTTTCTGAAATAGTTCATTAGGCTGGCTCAGAGACCGGAGGTCACCTTGCCGGAGCTCTGAAACGCCCGCTAGTTTGGTACAGCCGACATACCACCTACCGTGTTTTTAAAACAGTCCATCAGGCTGTCTCAGAGACTGGAAGCCGCCTTGCCGGAGCTCAAAAATGCCTGGCAGTCTGTCACAAGTGACACCCTACCGTCTTTCTGAAACAGTCCACTTGGCCGGCTGGGATTACGGAGGCCGCCCTGCCGGAACTCAAAAACGCATGGCAGTCTGGCACAATCGACATCCCACCTACTGTGTTTCTGAAAGAGTGCATTAGGTTGGCTCAGAGATTAGAGGTCGCCTTGCCGGAGCCCAGAAACGCCTGGTAGTCTAGGTCAACCGACATCCCACATACCGGGTTTCTAAAACAGTTCATTAGGCCGGATCAGAGATGGGAGGCCGCCTTGCCGGAAACGTCAGGAACGCCTGGCAATCAGGTACAACTGACATCCGTCCTACCGTGTATGTGAAACATTCCATTAGGCCGTCTCAGAGAGTGGAGGCCGCCCTGTCAGAGCTCAGAAACGCCTGGCAGTCAGGTACACAACCGACTTCCCACCTATCGTGTTTCTGAAATTGCGCACAGCTCGGCTCTGAGATTGGTCCTACCGGTGGAGGAAGGCTTTTACCTGCAGCATGTCAGCCTGCCATGCATCGCCAAGACTCCTGCCGACGCTTCTACCCTGAAAGAGACCACAAAATAAGAAATGGGGTAAAATGTTTTTGGAGAGGAAATGGAGGGACGAGAATTTCGGGAGATGTTATTAACTTACCGGCATGCGCCTGGCGACCAGTGAAAACCCCAAATAACAGATTGGCCGGGTAGGCCATGTCAGTTGTGGGGACTCATCAGCAATCCTCAATGCAGTAAACCAGACAAATACACAACAGAAGCAAGCAGTATTTACATGTTTATACATATTTTCTTATCAAAACGAGGATATGATAAAATATTGAAATTGAAATCCATGTTTTATCCACAAGTTCATTGTTGTGGCAGGTGATCGAAAACTTTTGCGGGCAGTGTATATTTCAAATTCCATTAAAAGCAGCATATGGGTACTAAAATAGTAGGCAAAAAAGTCTTCACTTACCTCTTCATCTTTTGGCCCGCTTAATCCCAGGACTCGCCATCTTCCAATTCTTCTATCTTGAAATAAATAGATAAAATAGGATTAATTAAAATGGCTATAATCTGAAAATATGTACTAAAAATTCTTCTTTTTCAAAACTGAAATATCAAACACACTCTTGAATTTATTTGAATCAATATAAACTAAGTCAAATAGGATTTGCCTTCCTCTTTTTTAATAATTTTTTAACACCCATCCTTACTATATAGCGTGTTATGGGTGTGAGTGCGCAGATTTCGTGAGTTGGGAGATCCAAATATAATGAATAATAAAGTCTAATAACATTTTGATCAATCTTGAAAAATAAAGAAAGTAACTGAAAAGTAGTGAATACATTATCTGTAAAATCTGGCAGCACAGTAGGATTTCAGCACCTAATGTTATTGTTTTTGTTTGCAGTCAAGCATTTTTGTTGTTGTAATTTACGTCCTCCAACCTTAAGTCATATCGGACGATAAATGGAATGGGTGAAAAGATGCTCAGATGAGTCCGGGGTCCGTGCAGCTTAGAGTTACCCGAGATTCGTCTATCAGGATAAGGGAAAACCCCGGAATAAACCTTATCCAGGTAACTCACCCTGATATGGATTCGAATTCGGGACCTCTTGAACGTGAGGCAGACATGCTACCATCCACACTATCGAGGCGGACGCAATCAAGCATGCATTTACACTTGCAACAGGTGAAAGTCTAAACAAAGACAGCACATGAAAGCTGGTTCGCCACCTGCCTGTGTGTTTATCAACTAATTACAGTAACGAGGGGTGGAGTGCTTTTCTTTTAAGCTTTTTTTATTGTATTCACGAAAACTAAACTACAAGCTACGTGAAAGGTATGTACCTATATAAGTTGATCAAGGAAAACAAATTCAACTGTTAATTACGGATGTACCTCATTCAGATTTATCATGTAAAATTATATCAAAGCCACATATTTGCTAAAAGGAAAATTTATTAATAGTCAATAACAACATGAACATGATCTAAGAATTAAAACTTTTACAGCAAGCATTATTAATCATAGCTTCACATCTTTAACATTTTAAAGATGGCTTGACATTGTTGATCACCCATGAAGCTACAATTGTTATCAACGTGATGTTTATTTACAGTAGATGTTCAAAATGTGCTGCTAGAGACTCTTTGCTATGACTCTTGGATTTGGAATTCTCCTAATGGTAACCTTATCCTAAGTGTGGCTTCATGATACTTCCAGTCAGCTTTGCCATAAATAGGAACCTTACTCTTGATTTGTAAAGACTGCCATACATAGCTCTGAACATGTTACATGAATTTGAAACCTGGCAGAACCCACTATTGTGCTAAATATTGCTGCAGGTACTTTTACTGTTTACATTCCTGACCTTCCTTTCTAGACAAATGCAGATGATGTAGGGTTACCAAGCGTAAGCCTGCGGCTTTATCGCAATAGACACACACAGGAATCCAGTCCTTCAAAATCATTTTGTGGCTAAACTCATCATTTTAGCAAAATTTGGTTACCTCCACCTCGTTATCCTAATTGCAAAAGTAAATTACATATAAACTTTAGATGACACGTTGGCGATGAAAACTTTGATTTATTTTGCTTTTATTTTGGCAACCATGAACCTTAGAGGAAAATGGTACAGGAGTTTATAGTTCAGCTTAACGTCAGGAAATTGCTTTTGAAGTCTGTGTACTCATACCTCTTAACATCTTATATATGGCACTGTAGGTGGTAATATTGTTGGTACATGAGATGGTAACTGGGATAGGAAATTTGGGAAGGAAATGTTCAGGGCCGCAGCTTAGGGTAACTCCAGTATTTGTCAGTCATGGCTGAGGAAGAGAAGACATTATGGCAGCATTTGAACATATCAAGTGAGAAAACATTATTATAAATTTGAATGGCTTAGAGCAGTATGATGCAACCCATAATTTTGTGCAATTTTAGTTACCTATGTGATTGTTATGATGTCCTTATTGATATATATTCTATTATTTTCAGAGTAGCACTGACCTGTCCCACAACTTCCTCAAATCTATGGTTTTGGCATTAAAATCTATACCACTAGGTATTATAAACGGACAAAATTTATGTGAATTTGTGCCTATGTGGGGTATCTCAAAAACTCATTCAGCCAATCTTGACAATTGTTCTACCATTGAGAGTCACTATTCTTTTGGATCATGGGCTATATATCATCTTTGAATTACAATTCATAAATTAATAAAAGGCTGAAAAGGCTTTACAAAAACCTATGTTATATTAAAAGAATGGATAAGAATAGCCAAAGAACATATTAGCAAAGTTTCATTCCAAACAGAATAATGACTGTCTCAAATGCATCTCTGCAGTGTACTCAAATGCATGTGGATGTGGTTAAGTAGGCAGCAGAAGTACGGAGAAGGAGCACTGACCTTCAAGCAGGTAGATTAGATTAGATTAAATTGATTTGCATTCAGTAGGTTCACTTGTAGCCAGTAATGGCTGTGAACATTGAACATATCCAGAGGTATAAAGTTTAATAGCATATATATGTACAAAAGTTAACATAAGACACATATTATAGTATACAGGCAATATGAACAACAATATGGAAAACAAAGCAGGGATAATTATATATGATACAAAATTAAACACTTTTTAAACCAGCTTTCACTTGGCTTATGCCAGTACGTCTCAACCTCTTTGCAATGGATACCATTCATTGTTATTTATTAAATACATATGCATTAAAAATAAACTTTCATCTTGCATCAAATATTTATTAGTAATGATTTGTCATTGGAATAGTTAGATGCTACTTATAGAGCTACATATGCATTGTCAGGATAATTTGTCATTCAGATAATCTTGTACAGAATAAAAAGATTTTGAGCAAAGGTACTCTCTAACTGCTTTTTTAAAAGCACCGAAATTATCAATTTTTTCTTTAAGAACATTAGGAAGTGTGTCAAATATTTTGATAGTTTCTTAATACACACCTTTCTGGAAGAAAGAAAGTTTAACACTGGGATAATGGATATTATACTTTTGTCTAGTGTTTATTTTGTGAAATATATTATTTGTTGCAAATAAGGCACGATTGCATACAAAGAATTTTAGGATCGAGAATATATACATGCAAGGAAGCCTTAATATCTTCAGTGTTGTAAAAAAATATTTACAGGAGCATCTTTTGTGGGTCTTAGTAATGATTCTTTAAACCCTCTTTTGCATAAGAAATATTTTTTACTTTCTACTGAGTTGCCCCTAAATAATATTCCATATTCCATAATAGAGATAAGTATGCATAATATACTAATTTAAGTGTGTCAATAGAACTCACATTAACCAGCTCTCAGATAGCATAACAGGCAGAGCTGAGTTTAGGTAAGATAAAATTTATGTGAGCTTTCCAGTCTAAACATCTGTCCACTTGAAGGCCCAGAAATTTTATTTTGTCAATTTCTTCTAATAACATATTCTGTTCTTCTTATTCTTAACATATTCTTCTAATAACATATTCTTCTAATAACATATCCAGATTTCTATATAAGTATGTGATGTACGACAGGTTATAAATTTGACCACTTTTGTTTTGTCTAGATTCACAGATAATTTGTTCGCTTTAAACCAGCATGACATACAGTTCAAAACATAATTCATTTTAATTATACACTCGTTTAAATTTTTACTGGTCACCAGGACACAAGTGTCATCAGTGAATGTACTTGCAATGTCCTTTATATAAAGTGAGAGGTCATTTATACAGATCAGAAATAATAAAAGCCCTAACACGGAACCTTGGGGTACTCCATGAGTTACTACTTTCCAGTTAGAAGTTTGTTTTTCATATCCAATATCACTGACAGCTACTTCAACACTCTGTTTTCTTTCATTTAGATAGGATACAAACCATCTTAAATGTTCATTTTTTAGGCCATAGAATTCCAATTTTGCTATAAGAATGTCATGATTAACACAATCAAAAGCCTTTGCTAGATCACATAAAATTCCACCTACATGTCTTTTATCATTTAAGGCAGTATATTTAAGGCACTTATCATGTATAAGTGTGTAAGTTGCATTATTAGTCGATATTCCCTTTCTGAATCCAAAATGATCACTGACAAGTATGTTGTTATATTCAAGGTGTTTATACAGTCTGCTGAACATAACTTTTTCAAGAAATTTTGAAAAAATTGGCAAGAGAGATATTGGTCTATAATTTGAAATATTATTGCTTTCGCCTGTTTTGAAAAGAGATTTAACAACTGAGTATTTTATTCTGTCAGGGAAAATACCAGTCTTTAGAGACTCATTACATAAATAACTAAGGGGAATGCTAATTTGTGAGGAGCAATATTTTAGGATTTTTGTAGTTATTTCATCATAACCGGAAGAATTCTTCATTTTTAAAGAGTCAATAATTTTATTTATTTTGGAAGGTGTAGTTAAACTGACTTTAAATGTAGGTACAGAGTTTGTGAAACTTGATCTTTGAAATTCTAGTGCTGCATCTTTACTTCCATAATTAATATTTAATTTTTTTGTTACATCCAAAAAGAATTTGTTAAACAATGCTGCAGCTTCAAGAGGTTTGGCAATTTCATGATTCTCACCATTGAGTGTTATTGGGCAATTTTCTGATGAGACCATCCTTCCTTCCTCCTACCGCTTGACTACCACAGTAAGAAGGGTGCTTTTTTAAAGTGACGTTAATATTGTGCTGTTGTGCTTGTGAGGTGAGTCAATATATTGACCATTGCCAACCTCACTGACATAAATGTGTTGGCGCATTCCCCTAAGCGCACAGAATCATTTGAAACACCAGAGATGCGGATGGTAATGATTAAGCAACCAGCAACACAAAAAATGCTACAAAACAAATGAGAATTGAATCTGTGTATGATGTTACCATATGCATAAGACTCAAATGCCAAAATATTTTAATAAGTCTCATTTAAGGGTATTCTATTTTACTTTTGTAATCATATGTGTTTTTTTTCATGAAAAAGTAAGTGACGAGTGTCAATAAACCAACCACAAATAATTTTTATATTAATTTTGACGTCACTGTTACTAAATTCCTCCAAACACACATCAAAACTGAAAGAAAATTGCTATCTTTAGAAACCATTGACATATTTCATAAATAATAATATCCAGATTACTCTTTTCTGTGGTCACAGACCATATATTGACCTCTTTTCCAAAGAGTTTAACTTGGTGACTTGGCCGTGAAGAAACTACATATTTTCATACTCACAAATTTCACTACTCTTTCGCTATATATGTAAAGGTTTTTTTCATGAACTATTGTGCTTTTATATAATTAAATATCTATGGGAGAAAATATAAGGGACAAGGGTAAGTGTTCCAAGCTAATGCTGACATAAGGTTGCATCAGGTACTCAAATTATATTCAATTCTTATTAGGGTAAGGATAGTCATTTTGTGGAGAACACTTAGTCTCTTCAGTCATAAATACGCAAGGGATAACAAAATTATAAGTATTATACAACAGCAACTTTAGGTCTGTAACCTTATTAATAGAGTTAGGTAAGTACAGAACAGTTTCACTTGATACTATAATCTTAAATTATCATAAGGCAGTAATAATGCGCAATGCTCTTAACCGTCTCCGTATGAATCCCCAATACGTATAATGGTTTAAATTTTTATTCTTAAAATCTGTAGAACTTCATTGCTGTCAAAGTTTTAGTATCTCAATATGCAGGTATGTGAAAGGAAGAACAGGACAAAGTACATTTTCCTTCATGGGGTAACTGAAACATGTTTGCATCAAATATGTCCCAGCTCTAGAAAAATAAATAATATTGAGATGTAGATTAAAAGTAGGCTGCACAACATCCAAAAGAGACTGAAGAAGTAAGAATAACGAGCGCAAGAAGCAGAAAAATAGAAGCTGTCAAACCAGATAAAAGTGTCTTAGACTAACTGGCTAAATATAAAAATCAATATAATAGATAATAAATTCTGCATAATGTTTACCTACAAGTGAACTATCACTATACTCAAACCTGTATTCGCTTAAGAGTTTGATGGCATCATATCTGCTCTATGTGGGGACTATGCACCAAAAATCTGCTGCAGAGTAGAACCACAACAACCAAAACTGAAGCCTGGAAAGTGTCGCATGTGACCACTTGCAAGTAGCTGCTGGATATCTCTCGTGAGCTCTTTGCCGTTGCTCTTTATGTATGCCTGTGTGTGAACCTCTTCCACAGGAATAAACAGTCCCTCCCATACAATGCTGTGTTATTATACCTATATGTTCCTAAATACTCTGGACTCATTTTCGGGTACTTCCAGCTATATTCCACACCTGAATTTTGGCACACAGGGCCCACATAGAGCAGAGATGATGCCATCAAACTCTCAAGTATGTACAAGTGTGAGCATTGTAATAGTTCCCTTGATAGGTTATGGTATAACCATTAAATATCTCCTCTCTGAGCAATATCATAAGTGATATGATGAAAAGTTAATAGCTAAGTTCAATACATTTTGTATGCTTTTTGCATAAATTTTAATACTACATTAAATGCCCAAGCTCAATATGCATACTATATGTATCTAAACATACCACATGTGTGTTTAATACTGGAATAACAAAGAAGCTTTGAGAAGCTCATCAGATCTATTAGTACTTAAATACAAAGAAACACTCATTTAGATATCACAACTATGCCACAAAAGTATCATATAATAGCCATGCATATTCAACAAGCAAGCTATCTTTCAAATTAATGATCTTTCGTGCCTTTTATTAACCTCAACTGTGAACGTATATAGGGTCATAGTTGCAGTTAAGATATTGAATATATTTTTGCATGGCCTGAAAAAAGAGCTGGCTCCTGTAGCTTTAAATATGTAAATCAAGGCATAAATAGTAAAGAACTATACATTATAACAGCAAATGCCAGCAGCGGAATACGCTGCAAACTTGGTGGGTATCTGTCACATACTCCTGAGAAACAGGCATGTAAACCAAATTTAACACCACTTTCCAATGGTAGGCCACTCTCACCTACCATGTGATAGAAACTTTGAAAGAACTGAATTGCATTAAAAGAAAGTTAAAACTTACCATTCTCAAGTGAGGAATGGGTGCAATATATATTGGAATGGAACAAGGCAAATGCCATGACACTGTTGGAAACTGTAGATTTTAAAGAGCTATCTCGCTTTTCATACAAAATTATGAAACAAACCAAGTCTGATGATGCATAAGCAACAGTCTTTATGTTTAAAATCTCCTTTCTGGCTTCAAGTAGCCTGTAATCACTGTCTTCAATACCCAGTGTACACAAGCTTGCCATCAAGAAGAAAAACAGAATGTTTCCTGTTGACAAGCCATTAAGGGCATTACAGAAATATAATGCTTCCATTTCCATATGTAGGAACAGCGTGAATGATATATACTGTGCCCAACAAGAGAATAAAGTTCAGTAAACAAAACACAGGTTTGTATCAGACCGCATCCACGTGGGTTGGGAATGATGGTACTGTTACCACTTCGTTAAGTATAATAATATTGTGTATATATAATAAGAATATGTTAATGGGTATAAGTATAAGTATATAAGTATAATAAGTATATGCATTAAGTATTGTGACTTTGTGGGCTCGTGAAATGAAAAGTCCAATTGCACCACTCAAAGATGTTCTTTATTTCCACCGACTTACAGTTAAACACTTGCCAATTACACAGAATTACGTAATGCACAAAATTACAATTCACCAGTTCGTCCGCTACAGTTCCACTTGCACTCGTAATTACGTAAACTCCTCCGACGCTCGTACACAGTCCGTCCCCTCACTGGGCAATCCTCGCAGCTGTTCGCCATGTTCGCCAAACACTGACTGACTTCCAGCCCGACGTGTTGCTTATTTAGGGTCAGCTGGCCAATCTAGAAGTTTCTGGTTTCAGTGAATCACCGCGAAAATTCCAGAGGACAGGGGGAGGGGAAAGAGGCGGCCAGCGACAAGTGACATTTCCCTAATCAACCTCTCAGTTAGTCACAGAGGCTAATGGGAGGGTGTGGCTTGGCTGCCTCTGGACCCTCACAGCTGTCGCTGGTCGGGCCATCCGATAATTGGGGACACTGCTCCCTCCTCAAAGCTGGTCGTCCCGAACAGCACCATCGTAGCGGGCTAACGATCCAGGTGTGCCACCAATATCTTCCCTCAGGGAACCTTCTGGATACGGTAGCCCACGTCCTTAATCCTCTTCACCACCCGGTACGGTCCTTGCCATGGCTGCTGGATCATCGGGCAGCGTCCCTTGGTCCGGGTAGGACGGTACAACCAGACCAGGTCACCTTGCTGGAACCCTTGGCTGTTGGCTTGCCTGTCATGCCTGGTCTTCATGCGGTCACTCGCCTTCTGGATGTTCTGGCGAGCCATCTCGTGCATGTCGTGGAGGTGGTACACCAGGTTCTCCACATACTCGGTCACCGGCTGCTTCGCCTCCGGAGGCCTTCCAAAAGCCAGATCACAAGGGAGGTGTAACTCTCGACCAAACATTAAGCTGGCTGGCGTCATTCCAGTTGTGTCGTGTGTAGACGAGCGGTGGGCCAGCAAGAACAGTGGCACCTTGACGTCCCAGTCTCGCTGATGGCTGGCCACGACCTTCCTCAGGTGTTTCTCTAAGGTCTTGATGTATCTTTCGACCATGCCATCCGACTGGGGATGTAGAGGCGTCGTGCGGGTCTTATTCACCCCAAGCCTTTTTAGTGCCTCCTTCATTAGGTTGGACTCAAAGTTGGTACCCAGGTCACTGTGTAGCTCTAACGGCACCCCAAATCGACAGAACACTTGCTCCACGAGGCAGTCTCTGATTGTCTTTGCCTCTTGGTTTGGGATGGCATACACCTCCGGCCACTTGGTGAAGTAGTCCACGACCACCATTAGGTACTTGTTGCCACGGTCGGAAACTGGAAACGGTCCCGCAATGTCAACGGCGATCCGTTCGAATGGCGCTCCGACGCTGTACTGCTGCATGCGACCCCGGCTCCTAGTCTGGGGGCCACGACTCGCCGCGCACACGTGACACTGACGGCACCATCTCTCAGTATCTGCACGGAGTCTCAGCCAGTGGTAGCGCTGCTGTAGTTTGTCAATCGTTCGGTTCGCTCCCAGGTGTCCTCCCAAAGTACCGGCGTGCACTTCCTCCAAGACTTCCGGGACCTTACTCCGGGGAAGTACCAACTGTTCTCTTTGAGTCTTCCCATCGGGTGATTCCCATACCCGGAACAGCACGCCATCTCTGGTTTTCAACGAGTCCCATTGGGCCCAGTACGACTTGTAGGTGGCGCTCCTCGGTGCGATGTCCTCCCAAGTTGGTCTCGTCCCTGCCTCCACTTCCCTCAAGAGTGACCCAAAGGCTGCGTCCGCCAGCTGCTTCCTCCTCAGGCCTGCGCTATCCCAGCCGTCCGCAGGCACTGCCACAACTACTCGGACTGCTGCGGCACGCTACTTCTCTTCCACTCTTGTGCACTGGCCGCACTCTTCTGGACAGGGTCTTCGCGACGTGGCGTCTGCGTTACCGTGGCTCTTCCCTCTACGATGTTCCGAGGTGAAGTCGTACTCCTGCAGCCTCTGGACCCAACGTGCTGTCTGGCCTTCCAGGTTCTTAAAGCTCAATAGCCAGGTTAGGGCCGAATGGTCAGTCCTCAGGTGAAATGGCTGACCGTACAGGTACTTGTGTAAGTGCTCCAAGGTCTTTACTACCGCCAGTAGCTCCGGTCGGGTGACGCAGTAGTTCTTCTCTGCCTTGGATAGCGTCTTGCTGTAGTAGGCTATCACCCGCTCATGGCCGTCCTGGATCTGCGATAGGACACCTCCAATGCAATGGTCACTAGCGCCGGTGTCCACAATGAAGGCGCCACCCGGTTGTGGGAAACCCAAAATTGGAGCACTGCACAGGGTCTCCTTTAGGTGCTGGAAAGCGTTTTCGGCGTCCTCCGTCCACACATAAGGCCGGTGTTCCTCTGTCAGGTGGGTGAGGGGATTTGCGATGTTGGAGAACCCCTTTATGAAGCGGCGGTAATAACTGCACAGCCCCAGGAAACTGCGCAACTCTTTCTTATTCTGTGGGCGAGGCCAATCTCTCACAGCCTGTGTCTTCTCCGGCTTTGTGGCCACTCCGTTTGCTGAGACTATGTGACCCAAGTAGTTAACTTCCTTGCGGAAGAGCTGGCACTTCTTCGCGTTCAGCTTCAAGTTGGTCGCCTGCAATCTCTGTAGCACCTTACTCAGATTCTCGAGATGATCTTCAAAAGTCTTACCGACGATGATGATGTCGTCCAGGTATAGCAGGCAGGCATCGTAAGTCAGCCCTCTCATCACTGACTCCATGAGGCGTTGGAAGGTAGCTGGTGCGTTGCAGAGGCCAAAGGGCATAACCGTGAACTGCCAGAGCCCTTGGCCTGTCGAGAATACGGTCTTCTCCTTGTCTCTCGGGTCTAGAGCTACCTGCCAGTAGCCCGACTTCAGGTCCAGGGTCGAGAACCACTGTGAACCAGCTAGCGTGTCCAGGGTGTCGTCAATCCGGGGTAAGGGGAAACAGTCGTTCCGGTAACAGCGTTCAACTTTTTGTAGTCTACGCAGAAGCTCAGCTCGCCGTTGTTTTTGTCACCAAGGCTACAGGGGAACACCAAGGGCTGTCCGACTCTTCAATCACTCCCCTGGATCTCATGTCCTCCATCATGTCTCGTACCGCCCCTTGCTTCGACAGCAGAACGCGTCTATGTGGTTGCCGAATAGGCCGGGCGTCCTCGGTGTCGATGCGGTGAAGCACTTTGTCCGTGCGGCCATAGTCACTGTCGCCTTGGCTGAAGACGCTCTGGTATCGCCTCAGCAGTTGCCGAACTTGCTCCAGCTGTTCTGCAGTCAGGTGTTCGGCCGCCCT
Source organism: Mantis religiosa (assembly GCA_030765055.1). NCBI lineage: Eukaryota > Metazoa > Arthropoda > Insecta > Mantodea > Mantidae > Mantis > Mantis religiosa. The sequence goes on along the minus strand of JAUKNK010000377.1, from coordinate 374,168 downwards.
CTCCAGTAGGCCTTCTAGCCGGGGCCCCAGGTGTTGCGTCGGCACCGGCTCCTGTGTCTTGTCGATTGCTGTTACGCTCACCACGGGCTCGCACGTTCCCAACTCCGTCCCGGCCTGGACGTCATGATCGGTGTCCATTGGATTTAGCAGTCTCACTGGCACCTCCTCTCGGCACGGCAGCAATGCCCTGGCTACACACAGTCCGTGTACAGGCGTCTTCTGGTCCAGCATCATGTTCCTGGTTCTCCGGCCTTCTAGTCGCGCCGTCACCACCACCTAGCTCCTCGCGGGGACAACCACGTCTTCGCTCAAGACGACCCTGCAGATTCCAAGGCGCTCTTCGGGTTGACGGAGTATAACCTCTTCTCCGTTGAGCCACAGGACCTTCTTGCCAACGTCGACCGTCACCTCATGGCTCCTGAGGGCATCCAATCCCAGTATTACCTCCTCAGCCACTTTCGCGACGAACACCCACAGACGTACGGTGCTCCTTCCCAAGGTCAGTTTCAGCAGGGCCTCCTTCTCCACAGGCAAGGTGTCGCCCGATGCCGTGACGATCTGGTATGGTCGGCTTGGCTTCCTTGTCGGCAAACCTTTCGCCACGTCAGGTCTGATGATGGTCACGGCCGCCCCGGTGTCTACCAGCACGCGGCACGGCTTTCCTCTTACCTAACCGTCCGCGAAGAGGCTGTCCTCCATACGCTGGCTGACGGCGCGCTGTGTCACTCGAGGGGATGGTGGTGATGGCGCCGACGTGCCCCTCTCCACGACGGCCCTTACTCGTTTTCCGGCTGCTCTTCCTGGTGTGGGCAGTCTCTCTGCAGGTGTCCGGGCTATCCACACCCCCAACACAGGCCACTAGGTGTTCGCCGGCGTCCCTCGGCTGGTCTTCTGTCTCCGGTGTAGCGGACGCTCCTCGTTCTCGACGTCGGTATAGCTGTTACTTTGACCGCCTCCATCCTTAATGCTGCCGTTAGCGCCTCGTGGGTTGTTTTATAATCGCCAAGCATTAGGCGCTGACGAATCTCCGTGTCCCGTACCCCGTCAACGAAGGTGTAGGCAGCTTCCCGGGACACGAACTCTGGTGGGAGGTCTACTAGGGCCTTGCTTGCCAGTTGCTCAACTGCCAGGGCGAACTCCTGCAGCGTCTCCCCTGGCTGCTGTGACCGTGCCTTTAGCTGGCTGCGGTACGCTGCGGCTAAGCGGTGGTTTCCGAAACGATTCTCCAGGGCCTCCCAGATGTCCTTGGGCGCCGCCGTTGTCTGCACTGCGTTTAGGACTTCCACGGCCCGTCCCAGGAGGTTAGCTATTAACTGTGTGGCCTCCTCTTCTGGCGACCATTTGTTGTGCCTGGCCACTGTGTCGAACTGGCGGCGGAAGTCTTCAAAAGTTGACGCGCCGTCATACTTGGGAGGTTTGACGCGCGCAGATGTTGTGTCGCGTCCCGGCGCGTTGGCCTTCAAATCCTTCAGTTACGTGCCGACGACGTCCTCCACCATGGCGTTCAGGGACTTGACGCTGCTGTCGGCCTTTTCCTCCAGGTTGTTTACGCGGTTCGCGAGCTCTTCGACGTCTTCAACCATGGCGTTCAGGGACTTGGCATTATAGTCGGCCTTTTCCTCTAGGTCATTGAAGCGGATCGCCAGGTCCACGACGCGCTCGTCCACTTGGTCCATCCGCTTGCCCAGCTCCGTCACGTTATCCCTCACGCCGGCCAACTGTTCTTCAAATTTGGCGGCGAGAGCCTCGTTCGCTACCTTCATTTCCGTTGTTAGTTCGGCCATCTTTGCGGTCATTGTCGTGGCCAAGTTGTTGTTTGCCGTTTCCGTCTTCGCTGTTAATTCGGCCTTCATTTCTTCCATCTTCTCGGTGATGTTGTCGTTGGCCGTCTTCATTTGTTTCAACTCTGCGGCCAGGTTGTTATTTGCCGCTTCTGTTTTTGTTAACTCGTTCATCTTCGCGGCCAAGTTGTTATTTGCCGCTTCCGTCTTCTCTGTTAATTCGGCCTTCATTTCCATCATCTTCTCCAAAAAAATGTCCAATGCCGCGTCCATGGTTGTAATGTTCGGTGATGTTATCGTCCCGCTCCCTGACACCAGTGTGACTTTGTGGGCTCGTGAAATGAAAAGTCCAATTGCACCACTCAAAAATATTCTTTATTTCCACCGACTCACAGTTAAACACTTGCCAATTACACAGAATTACGTAATGCACACATTTACGATTCACCAGTTCGTCCGTTACAGTTCCACTTGCACTTGTAATTACGTAAACTCCTCCGACGCTCGTACGCAGTCCGTCCCCTCACTGGGCGCTCCTCGCAGCTGTTCGCCAAACACTGACTGACTTCCAGCCCGACGCGTTGCTAATATAGGGTCAGCTGGCCAATCTAGAAGTTTCTGGTTTCAGTGAATCACCGCAAAAATTCCAGAGGACAGGGAGAGGGGAAAGAGGCGGCCAGCGACAAGTGACATTTCCCTAATCAACCTCTCAGTTAGTGACAGAGGCTAATGGGAGGGTGTGACTTGGCTGCCTCTGGTCCCCTCTCAGCTGTCGCTGGTCGGGCCTTCCAATTATTGGGTGACACTAATAATAACTTCGTTAAGTATAACAATAAGTATTAGCAATAATGTGACTACCTAACCACAGATGGTAAAGGATAAGTAACACATGGCTAGATAGTACACAGGGGAATTGCTCAGAGTAGGAAATACATGCTTTTCTAGAGGTTGGGGTTTTCCATTTGGTTCATTTCTACAAAAGGTATAGGTAATACCAATTAAAACTACAATTCACTCAATAAGAATATTTACTACAATAATGTAAAGTACATAGGTGCCCACTGCGGCCGTTTACCTGCCTCAAGAGGCTGTGGAGAAATCCATCCATTCAAGTCAAAGGATGGTCCAAGAGAGTGAGAAACCGGCTTACACCAACTTATTATCGAACGGGTGATGGAGTGGGGAAGGGAAATCACACGTAAAACTGAACTCAAATGAACTACTATTGTGTTAATTAAAACAGTCACTTAGGTCAAGCTATGGCTCCAGTTATTTTTTTTAATTTACGTCCGCCCCAACGTTAAGTTATATCGGACGATGAATGAAGTGGGTGAAATGATGCTCAAATGAGTCCAGGGTCCATTGGCTCCAGTTATGCAAACACCTGTATTTAGACCTGCAATCGAACCATCATATTTTACAAGTGCTTCTTCAGAATCACCATTTGATTTCCTTAGAAACTTTGAAATGGTAGCCTCAGCCAATGGGTGGAATGATGAAATGAGATTGAAATTTTTCCCTTGTTACTTAAAAGATTCTTCTGCACAATGGTTCCAAATTTTTCGACATGGAAATCCATATTATGATTGGATAACATTAGTTAGAAATTTTGTACAATTTTTCAAATGACCAATTCAGTAGAATTGCTAGAAATGAAACTTAGACAGAGGATCCAGTTAGATACAGGATGGATTATACCTATGAGGTACTATCTCTATGTGACCAGATTAATCCATGTATGTCACAAGCTGAACAAATTTAACATTTATTGAAAGGTTTAAAACCTCATAATGTGCAGACTTTGATTCCCCCAAACCCACAATCAGTTGACGAGGTTGTAACTGTCATTCGTAGAGTAGACCGCGCTCAGTTTTATGTACAAAATCGACAGCACATGCTTACTCAAACTAATGTAAATGCTACAGTTCAACCTCCCTTAGGCCTTAACCAACCTCCAATGCCACAACTGTTGTCCTCTACTAGTACTGCTTGTGCACCTCCTGTGTCTATTACAGATCTAATTAGTAGAGTTGACCAGTTATGTACACAGTTCAATCAGTTTCAGACACCACCACCAGTGCCTGTACAATCAAGCTAGCCTCGTTTTCAGTCGCAGTGTAGTCAGCCTTCTGGACAGTCTTCAGGTCGTCAGTATCAGAGCGATCCATCAGTCATCTGTTACAGATGTAACAGAAGAGGCCATATGGCAAGAGTGTGTTGCAGTCCCCTGCCTCAGTCAAAAAATGTCCAGCGCCCAGCCTCAAGACCAGACTTAGCAACATCACAGCCACGTTCCAGCCAGGCTGCTGATCATCCCGCCCAGCTCTACAGGTATCTCAGGTTCCTCACACTCTTTAATACAAGGGAATGTAGCTGGAGGTCAGATGTTAAAGCTTATAGGTATAATTAATGATAATGAAGTTAACATTCTGTTGGATACAGGTAGTGCAGTTAGCATTCTTAGTGCAGTACATGTAACTGACCTTTCAAAATTGCAACTTAATCAAATGATGTTGAAGACTGCTGGAAACAAATTTTTGAATGCACTCTATCGTACTGCCTTAGAATTTGTTTTTGATAACGCTGGTTTTAAGGAAAATGTTTTGGTAGTTAAATATTTAGCACATGGCCACATTTTAGGCAATGTTTTTCTTAATGAACATAGTATAGTTATTGATTATGCTCAAAATGTAGTTACAATGACCACTACTAAATGTAACACTCTTCAATTTCCTATCCATCATGCTACTGCACCTTTTGCTGATATAGCTATTAATCGTTTGCAAGATAATGACTCTGATCAAGTAACTGTTGTCAAGTTTATTGTGGTTCAAGATGTAAAACCCACCCTTTTAACAAGTAGCTTTGTGACAGTATGAATATGCATTTTCAACACAAAAAATATGTATTTATTTAAGCCAACCGCCTAATCGCTTCATTAAGTATAATATTAATAAAAATTTTCGACACTAAACGCGCATTAGTATATGTTAGCGTACGTTCTTTATAGTTGTAATATGCTTAGTGCACACTTGTGCACTGTAGGAAAACGAACTTAGATTCAACACCTCAGAATCAGTACCTTTTCAAGGGACTATTTACATGGCGTAAGCATAATGGAAATTGAAAAGATGGTGCGCTACGATCAACGGTCACGTGGTTTTGTTTACATCTACTTTATTCTGACGCTGCAAGCAGTATACACTCTCCTGTACACCTACCACATGATCTACCAGAATTTAGTTTCAAATAAGGGAATGAAGTGTAATACAAAATTGTTGGAGACGTAAAGGGATAGAAGGACAGACAGAAAATAGTAACTTGAAATCTCTTATTTCTTTATGTATATTTTTAAAAAATTATTCATGTAAAGTAACATTCTGAGCAAAGGTTAACTTTTATTTTTGGCGTCAAAACTTTGGGCCAACAATGATTTTATACCTCAGGTATGCCAGCATATATGTGTTCATACTAGCCCCACAGAAGAGAAATCATCACATACAGTCCTCTTTAATGCATCTGAATGTAGGCATGTATACACCACCTATTACTATAAAAAAAAATGAAACTTAGAATACTTTCAAATGTTACTGTCTTAAATGAATGAAATGTTTAAGAATGTTTTACTCCAAACCTTTCATGTATAACATATAAAAGGAAGTTGCTCTTAAGCTCCTCAGTGTGCCCATCAAGAGCTATATCAGCTTTATATCTCTTGTACTTGTTATAGAACAAAATGCCATATGTATTTCAATTTTCATTAGGAATTTCTAGCAAACGTTAAAGGCATATGAAGGCACGCCATACCAAAGACTCCAATGGATCTTAAGCTTGCCCCTCTTACCAGCGCTGCTGAATGTGGTACAGGCATCTTTTAAGCCTGAACTGAGAACGTTATGTTTATGAATTACACTTGGATAAATATTTGAAAATGGCAGATGAAAATCTTACAATAAGAAAGAATTTTATTTTCCGTGCATGACTGTAAAAAATGATGATGATGATGATGATGATGATGATGATGATGATGATGATGATGATGATGATGATGATGATGATGATGATGATGATGATGATGATGATGATGATGATGATGATGATGATGATGATGATGATGATGATGATGATGATGATGATGATGATGATGATGATGATGATGATGATGATGATGATGATGATGATGATGATGATGATGATGATGATGATGATGATGATGAGTATAAGGGCGCTCAACTGCAGAGGTCATCAGCGCCCTTTTTAAAAGAAACTGGTCATGGCAAAAGCCAGATATAAATTATTCTAAAACACTATAAATATGTCAATAGAATGCGTTAGAAAAAAAACAATAGAAATGTCATCTAAAAAGCCATAAATTCTATTTGCTAAATCCTAAAATCTAATCTCGAAAAGAATATAAAAACCTTCTCCACTACTGCGTTATCGTCCGCTAGCATTTCTGCAAAGATGACCGGCAGCTGCAGAGACGTCCTAAGGTCTGCAAGGTGAAAACACTCTAGCAGCACGTGTCGTACAGACAACGCTTCATTGCAAAACGGACACAGTGGAGAAGGCTGCTTTTTAAAAAGAAAACTATGAGTAAAAATGCAGTGCCCAATTCGTAATCGAGCCATACTCACCTCCTCGCGACCAGATGACCGATAGGAGGTAACCCAGGGAATCGGAAGTTCTTTGACAGATCTAAGTTTATTATTGCGGAGAGCGGACCACTCTTCCTGCCAGCAGGTTTGCACAGCTCTCCGCAATACGGCCATAAAGTATTCCGATGTCACAGATGGTATTCGAACCCTGGGCTTCATGATAGCCGTCTTGGCTGCTGAATCCGCCATTTCATTCCCCCGCAAGCCTACGTGACCAGGCATCCATGCACACACCACGTTAACGCCAGAAGCGTGTAAAACGTGGAGGGCATCCTGTATACGCTGCACAATAGGGTGGTAGTTGTACAGCTGCCGTAGGCTTTGAAGTGCACTGAGGGAATCACTCAGGATTAAGCAGTCCCCCAACTTTCGTCGACGTACGTGTAAAATGGCCCGGTATATTGCATAAAGCTCTGCAGTAAAAATGGAAGTGCTAGTGTGGAATCCGAATGTATACGGTTCGGTTCCACACACGTAAGTACAACCAACACCATTTGAGTTCTTGGAGCCATCAGTATAAATTACAAAATGGTCCTCATATCGCGATAAAAATTCTAAAAGACATGTGCGGATACTAGACATAGACATGGTAGATTTATCATATTTAGTCATGCCCAGATCAACCGGGGACGCTCTGCAAAACCAAGGAGGGTATGTCCTCTCCCCCCTAGGATACATCTTGGGCATTTCAGTATCAAGATGTCTAAGGAGCTCCCGGAAACGAAAACCAGGTGGCTTTGGTTTAATAGAAGTGTTCCTATAACGCACGTCCATGAAGGTATTAAAGAACGGCGTAAACGATGGATGTGTGGGCATGCAATTAAGTCCACAGCCATAATTGGCTAATAACATGTTGCGCCTGTACTGCAGAGGAGGTTCTGCAGACTCAGCATACAGGCTTATAACTCGGCTCGTTGGAAATGCCCCAACTGCTATACGTATGCCACAATTATGGACTGCGTCTAATCTCTTCAGCACAGATGGTCGTGCTGAGCCATAAACGATACTACCATAATCTAATTTGGAACGGATGAGTGCCCGATAAAGTCGCAATAACACTGTACGATCCGCTTCCCACGATTTTCCACTTAGTACCCGAAAGATATTTAAAGAGCGGTCACATCGTGCTTTCCGTTGTGCTATATGCGACGACCAACTAAGTTTTCTATCAAATATCAATCCAAGGAACCTCGTCTCATCTGCAAAAGGTAGTAGATCAGCGCCTAGCTGGAGCCTTGGGGGTAGTCGACTCTGCTGACGCCAGAAGTTAACACAGATGGTTTTCTCAGGGGAGAATCGGAAGCCGTTTTTTAAACTCCAACTCTTAAGGTTGTTCAAGTTGGTCTGAAGACGGCGCTCTAAAAACGGAGTGCGTTGAGATGTACAGAAGACGGCAAAGTCGTCTACAAATAGGCATGACGAGACACCCGGAGGTACACATTTCGAGATAGAATTAATCGCAATAGCAAACAACGTAACACTTAGTACCGATCCCTGTGGTACACCGTTCTCTTGAACAAAAAGGTTCGAAAAAACCGAGCCAACCCTTACTCGGAATACGCGGTCTTTCAAGAATTCCTGAAGGAAGAGTGGTAGGCGTCCACGTATATTCCAGGTGTGCAGAGTGCGTAGCAACCCTGTCCGCCAACACGTATCATAACCCTTTTCGGTCGGGCCCAAATGACCTTGTTGTCGACGGGCCCTAAAACACTACACACTCACTCACTCACTCACTCACTCACTCACTCACTCACTCACTCACTCACTCACTCACTCACTCACTCACTCACTCACTCACTCACTCACTCACTCACTCACTCACTCACTCGCTCACTCACTCATCTTCTCATGGTTACATTTACCCAACATTCACCTATTCAACACAGATAAGCCTGAAAAACAACATTCCTTCCCCACAACACTTATCTGAGGCATAAATAAACAGTGCACCTACTATGGGAATAGAGGTCTCACAGTTTGAAACAGACTGAGTCAATGTTAAATTCGTTTTCAGAGTAGTGCTGTGTTATTTTGTTAAAGTGAACAGCGTCAAACTCAAGCTGAAATATTGTTAATATTACACAATGTTATTATTATACACATGTCTTTTCTCCTGTGTTTGTGATCGGAGTGCATGAACATGTAGCTCCAAGCTGGGACAAGTGACTCTTTGATCAATAAACGTGAAGTGATTCATTCTCAGGGCAAACAAATTATATTTAATGTGAACAAGTTTTTATGAAAGCTCTCTAATCCAGAATATAGGAAAACTGTAGATTTTTAAAAAACCCAGCAATCAACTGTGGAAACTTGTGGTGTAGATAGTGTACATACAGTGTTATGAATTTGTAGTGAAGCAGCTTCATCCTTAGAAAACGGGAGCGTGCCTGTGTTTCAATCTCCGGGGAAGACCCACAAAGTTGGAAAGTGAGTTACGGGATTAAAAACCGTGCATGCTGTTCCTCTGCTGTGAGATGTGTCAAGGTAAAGTTTTAATGTTTTAGGAATATTTAGTGTGTCGTTTATCTGAGGAAAAAATAGGCAGAACCTTAGCTGGTGTAAAACACGCTCTTATGTACAGAACCTCTGCTGCTAGACGCACTACGCTTGGCAGCAGCGTTCCGCTTGAGCACTGGCCAGCATTCACATGCCTTTAGCTTTTGTGAGTGGTATAGAGTGCATATTAATCACCTTGATTCAATATGTTTAATGAACTGAATTTAATTATCTTACTGGAGTCAATATATACAAGTTATTAGATATATGTGGTGTGTGTGGTTTATCTGTTAGCTGTGGATTTATTTCCTTATTTATTTACCTCGGCATAATAAAGCTTTACTATTGAAAATTATTCATGGCTTTCAAGCTATTTTAAAACAAACAATAATGATATATGTTTTAAAATTATGAAGCGTTATGCACTTGAATTGCTTTCCTCAGCATTTGGTTGTGGTGTGGATGGTGGTGGGGATTTGTCAGCAGAAGTGGTGGTGAATATAAGATGATTGATGGTGATGAAGTAAAGAAAAGGACAAGAATATGATGATGGCGAGGACCTGCTAGGCATTGCTTTTTAAACATGTTTTATACCATCTCTACATGAACAAAAGAAATAAGGTAAATGCTTACTGCAGTTATTCGTGGATTCCGTGTAGGAACAAGATGCTCCAATGATTCATCGGCCAATGTGTGCCTGTATAGGCACCTGCTGCCCTGCCTGCAATGGCCTCTTCCATACTGGAAGTTTCTGCAGTCTACTGCACTGTAAAACAGAGAGGAAAGTTTTAAGTACACTGCCGACTAAAGCATCATCCAAAAGAACAGAGTGACAAAAGTAAGTCACCTAATTTACTTAGATTCCAGATACTTAGATACTTAGATTAAGGCTTTCCAGTAAATTTTCTTGAAACTGAATGCCAAGTACACTACATGTATTTTAGATTGTCATGAATAAGATAATAATTTTGTTGTGCTTTAGTGGTGTGTCTTCCAGCTAAAAACAGATATGAAAATATATTGTTTGGAATGTCTTGTTTGCTTTGCTTTAATTTGTGTCTGCTGGGAAGGGAAACATTTAGGAAGTTTATAATTATTGATGTACCATGGGCCACAGAAACCAAAAGAATGCAGCACAGTAATTCACAGGACAGCATAGGAAATGGTTGATAGTTTCAAATGGATTGTCATTATTTTGTACCACTGAATTGGGTTGCACATATATTCGGCCTAACATATCCTTATGCCACACGAAAAGTTGATATTCTCTGTAGGAAATACTGCAAAAAATTGGAGATTTACTTACTCTAGGAAATATGAATGAAAGACAAGAAGGCGTATATTATTTTTGGATGAAACATGGGTTAGTGGAAACATGATATGATGAAACTTTTCAAATGTTAAGGAATTACGTTAAATCTCATCACTTAGTAAACATTTTAATTCCTTAAAGCTCTAACACAATCTAACTGAAGGAACAAACTAAAGTTAGAACCACATTATAATTTTATTATACATAAAAGCTGTATGAAACATCAGAGGTCCTGAACGTTGTATAACTGAATGAATTACATATAATCATCTAAATTTAACTATTTGGTGAATTTTATGTTATTTATTTGCAGAAAGTAACTGACTTTTTGGCTAACTGTGGACCCAGATTTTGTTGGATCTCTGCCATTTCATTTCTGTGATCTTACTTCCAATCTGCCTCTTACTTACCTTTCTCTATCCTTTTCTTATCTGTAGACCTTTTAATGACTGGATTTCAGTTCTTTATTCTTTGTACAGTTATGTATCAGTAATCACCAGTATTGCAAAGTACACCCTTTTCAATACAGAATTCAAATTTGGAATGTAAGGTATTAAGAGATTTAATAATGTATTTTATTTTGGAATAATTGGTTTCTGCAACCTTTTCATCACCTATCCTGTCTGAACTGTTTGAAGAAATGAGTGAGAAAAGTCTCGTTTCTGATCAAGAAAGCTTATATGCTCTTAATTTCATAATGGAATAATTTTTATTTATTAAAGAACATACACTATATCACATTTGTCGATGATCCCATACTACTACAGAAGGTATGAATTGTGTGCGTAATATCATCAGTCCATGAATGTCATATTACTAAGATTTCAAATTGATTGGATTTTCTCCACACTACTGTGAATTTGTGGGTTCAAAAAATTAAAAGTCTAGTTTGCAAAAATTCAAAATGCTCTTTATCTCCATAGAAGGACAGTTTGTACAGCCCTTTGCAGCAATATGACGTAACATACACCAACACAGTCTCTCATGGCTTCACCACACGTAAACAAGCAAAATAATTCACTTTTAAATCACTACACGATGATCAGTGCTCAACTTGCAACTCGGTACAGTTCAAATGTCCACACAACTCACACACTGCACGAAAGCTGACCATTGACAACTCTGGTGCGGCTTGCTGCCTCGCGTCTTTTATAACCAAACCATAATTCCTTGAAAGTTATGGAACTAACACGATCTTTCACGGTGGCGAGGGAAGGAAAGAAATTATCCAGACATCACTCCATCTCCCCCTCTCCCTCCCCGTCTCTTCCTCGGCGAGTGCCAAGCAGTCATCCCCGTGTGGGCTTGGCTTGGAAGCTATCTGTCTCTTTCTTTCCTGCCGGCTGCCTTATCAAATACTGCAACAATTGTTGACACTAATTTAATTGCATTAGTGGCAGTCAAATTTTTCATACTCATAAAGGTTAAGTTGCCAAGATTAAAGTAAGAAAATGGTAATCTCTAAAGTGCTTGGCTGGGGTTTGGTTACCTAGTTTTTCATTCCTAAAATTCAGTCAAAGCTAGGTCTGGTTTAGAGAATGTATTGGGAAAGCACAATGAAGAACTAGAAGAGAGATTACTAGTACTTATTTGCCATTGTGCAAGAACTTGTAATTTACAATGCATTGACCGTGGAATGCAACTGATGCAGATTTGAATGGTGCTGCACAATATCAATAGAAAATCAGCATTGGAAAAATCTTAGTTTAAATAAGGAAGCCAACAGTAATGTGGCACTGAAACAGTAAGTAATTAGCTAATCATCTGCTGCCTTCATGTCAATGAATTTCCAAGACATAACAAATAACAAGTAAATTGTTTAGGATATTGGTTTCTATCCAAAACCTTAACCTATGCATGGCTAATGTGAAGGAACGATTACTTTACATCAATTAACTGAAGTAAATTGTTGTTTATCTGAAGGCACACTTAGTAAAAACTTATGCTCACAAAGGAGATATTTAATTTATTATGCCAGCATGTATTTAGGATATACTACAAAATCTCTTCAGACTAGGCTTATGCAAGAGATTCCTACTCCAATATACCTTTGAAACAAATGCTTGTAACTGCAGAATTATTTATAGGCAGCTATAGTCACTGAAAGTCTTAAGGTAATTCTGGATATGTGCTATCAAATGAGAAAGATTTGTGATTGAGTATATAGTAGTGGATAAGGTGATGAGTAAGAGCATCAAGACTCAAAAGTAGCCAAAATGCAGGTAATGGGCATTTTTCAAATTCAGTTCTTCTTTCCAGCTTTACCTTAATTATAACTTGCATTAAAGAATTATTCCACTGAAAACCCCATCATGGCATATGGTGGATAACTCAAAATCTGGGTAAAAAAAGCATACTGAGTTTTTTATGACCTCTTAGAGTATTTGATATCCATGTAGTAGTATGCAGAAAACTACTAATAAGAAAATAATTCATTAAAAGAGCTGTCACCTTTGCAGCTTTTTAAAGTAAGCTTACAGTGGCAAGGCATGACATTCAAAGCCAGAGAAGCTTCAAGCAATTATTTTCATTAAAATTAGATATAATTTAGTTAGTTAGTTACTAACACTCCCCACATGGCAACCTTGGCCTTCGGGGTAACCTCACCCCACCAAGTGATGACCGGACCCATTTCTCAGGTGGAGGCACCCAGAGGGCGGTGTCCATTACCTCCGATGATAGGGTGATAGTGAAGATGGCGGTGAGGTGAGAGGACCTACAGTTTTTACCGTGGACTCCGAACCACATTGGGCATAGGGGATACTTCACGTGTGCTAGACAGAGGTGAAGGCGTGGATAGGGCCGACTTAAAATCGCCAACCCCAGAGCCGGGAATCGAACTCGGGACCCTTAGAACGGGAGCCGCGAACGAAACCACCGCGCTACCCCGGCGCCCAAATTAGATATAATAAGTAGCATAAATACACTTGTTTTCCTTAATCTCAATAAGAGACTACAATTAATTAATTTATTAATGAAACTCTAACAGTTAGAGAATAAATCATATAGATAGACAGAGTCAACATGAAAAAACTCAATGCCATGGCCGGGACCTGCACCACGTTGCATGGCAGCTCAACGGGCCAGAGCGACCGGACGGAAACCAGGAGATCCGCGGCCCAAGCCCCGGCAATGGCACCGAACTGCCCACCCCCCATGCTGACTCCATCTAACACAAAGAAAATGTTTGTGCCATTGCTTATCTCCTTAAATCTTAATACTACTTTAGTAACATCAAAATACTTTGTTTTGCCATAAGAAAGAATAGATAATTGGCAATTTTGTCGCACAAAATGTACAATGAGCAAAACTTTATGGCCAATGATTGGCGCAAGGACTTGAGGGCTGTGGGAGGGGTGTCTGTGTGTTGGTGTACGTGCATGAGTGTGTGTGTTTAACTCCGAACAGCAATGTAAAACATCTGGAAAGTTAACTAGGTTTTCCAAATATTGTTGTAGGTCTACCTCTGGCTCCCAAAAATTAATAGTTCTTTTAAAAAGATACAGTGGCCTTGCTTGTTTATCGTGTGTTGTGTCATATTACCCTAGTGCCCATATTAGTTGATTATGGTTTATGTTCTTTTTTTCTTGAGTAAATTGAAGCTGAGCCTTTTATTGAATTGCTCGATGGAGTGCATTTTAAACTCCTCATGGAGTTGATATGCCAGTGCGAGTGCTGGTAGCCTGGTAATAATACGAAGTATTCTATTTTGCATTGTTTGCAATCTCTTAATGTGTGTTTTGGCTGCATGTCCCTATACGAGGGCAGCGTAAGTTAGGATGGGTCTAATGAGTGTTTTATATAGTGATTTCCCTATCTATAGTTTTAGTGAGCCGATTGTATTAATAATTGGGTACAGTTTATTTAGTTGGGCATTTGCTTTTCCTCTTACTGTGTTAATGTGTTGTTTCCACGTAAGGCCCTGATCCACTGTTGCACCTAAGTAGGTAATTGTGTCCTTCCATTCGATTTCATCATTCCGGAATGTTAGTGGCATTAGCTCATGTTTGTTGTGGCGGTGTTTGATCCGTTTAGTAAATATTATTGCTTGACTTTTTCACGTGTTGACTTTTATGCGCCATTTAGTGAGCCATAGCTCTAGGTTGGTCAATGCATTACATAGCCTTTTGGCTATTATTCTGCGTGCGGTCGATTGTGTGGCTAGTGCTGTGTCGTCTGCGTATAAGTATCTATCTCCTCTCACTGTTTCCGGGATGTCATTGATGTATGAATTAAATAGGACTGGTCCCAGTAGACTACTTTGGGGTACTCCGACTCTAATGGGTCTTAATGAGGAGGTTTCATTTTCTATTCTTATGCGGAAGGTTCTATTAGAGAGATAATTCTTGATGATAGTTACTAGGAGTCCGCGAACCCTAATGTTATAACATTTCGGAGTAGTCCAGCGTGCCAAATTCAGTCGAAGGCCCTTTCGATGTCTAGTAAGATGACACCTGTTGAAAACATAACTCTGAGGGCGGCCTCCGGTCTCCAAATCTGGCCTCGTGGACTGTTTCGGTCCGCGCCAGGAGGGATGCTATTGTTCTGGTCTGCCTGGGGGTTTCCAACTACAGTACGGTCATTGGATCTGCAGCCCTGACATTTTGCGGTGGAGGGGGAAGGTTAATAATACCAATATACAGTAATGAGTAGAGTTGGGGTTGCTATGTAAATACATATTTTTACATATCTTAAGTATATTATATATTCTAGTGATATCACATGAAATTACATATTTCTATACTTTTTGTATTCACATGTATAAATTTCTCTATAAATTCTAAACTGATGCTATGTGGATACTGCCCCTTGCAACAATAGGGCGATTAAGATGACTGGCAGGCATTGAAGAACAAGGAATGACCATTGTTATGTTAGTAACTAACACATAACAACGTAACTAACTAACCTCGTTAAAATACTTGTATGCATACATCTGTACCGCACAAAAGTTTTGCTGTCGACTGCATACACAAATGCAAAAGAGAAAAGCAGAGCTGTCTGTTATCCTAATATAAACTACATATTTGCTCACCTGTTGATTAAGGGCAGGTCAGCTCACTGGATTTCTGTTGAAAGTCATTCGTCAAGAACTAACACGCAACCTTTACCATGAAACTGCTGCAAGTTCTTTACTGTAAGGGTCCAAGATTCTGTACTGTGTGGTTGGGAGCAATATGCTCAAGTTTATATATGTTGAATAAGAATGGCAGTAGAGAGGGGATTCAAAACTATACATGCTTAAGCTGCAACTGCTCTGAAAGTATTTTACACCAATATGCTTCATTTGACGTGCTTAGCTAATGTGTTGCCGAGGATGTCAGAGTTATGTTTCCAGAAGTGAACACATTAATTTCAGCAACAAAAAATTTGATTCTAAAAGTATCACAGCGAGTGAACTCCTACAAAGAGCAACTTCCAGGAACGCCATTGCCTCCAGAACCAACTAGATGGGGAACGTGGATTACAGCAGTGAAATTTTATGGTGAACATTTCAATGACATAAAGACTGCTTGTGGATTCTTTTGATCCTGAAAGTTCTGCAGCTATTTGTGAATATCAGCATGATTTCAGTGATTCCAAAGTGAGTTGTTCTGTCTCCAACATCAGAAGCAACTTTAGCTGGCTGCCGGAGAGTATCACACGTTTGGAAACTTCAGAACCTCCAATTGAAGCTGCTATTGATTTTGTGGAAGATGCAGTTGAAAAATTAAGTGTAGTATATGGGGAGAATGGTAAGAGTGGATGGAATAAATTAAAAATAGTTTTGAGTAAAAATTCTGGATATTCAACATTTTGCAATATGTGTCAAATTCTAAAAGGGGACAGTAGATTGTCCTGAGAACATTTCCCCAGGAAAGATTCTTTTGTTAAAATTTGCCCCAGTCACATCATGTGATGTTCAGCGGTCATTTTCCGCTCATAAGAACATTCTATCTGACAAACGGCTATCGATGACCCCGGAGAAGTTAGGAAAGTATTTAATTGTCCATTGTGCTGCAAAATTTAATGACTAAATGTTTCTAGCTATGGAATTTGCATTTACATTTGTGTTTATTTATCTTGTAATATTTTTACTTAATACAATTAAGAGTTAATTTTCAAAATTAGATTAATTAAATGTGGTTTCTAGATTTCATTTTCATCAAATAATAATTGTTGGCTGTACTGAGAAATGTATGAATTTCTCTTGGCCATAGTATTAGAAATTTTAATTAAATATTTAATATTTTATATTACATATATTGAAGATTTTACAGACTTTTCTACATATTTTTCCAATTCTCACTACATATTCACGTACATACTTTCCAAATGCTACTACAGAAGAATTCCAGCTCTAGTAAAGAGTCATTGAAAACATATTCTCAAAATTATCTTCAGAATGCAAATATAGGACTATATTAGCTTTTTAGCATTGAAATCCAACTGCAATTTCATTATCATGCAAGATGTTCATTACAACACCATTCTATTTGAATATTTCTTTCAGACCTTTTACCCATAACTGCTTCTGTTGGTAGAACTGGGAGTCTCTACATACAGTATTGTGGTCAGGTAGTTAAAACTGCCTGCCAGCACCAATCAGCATTGTCGCTACTAGGCATGGCCTCCGAATTCAACACCATTTTGGCGGCTTAATGTTGTATGGACCACATGGCTTCAGTTGCTTTTGGTGCTTGAGCTGGTGAGTTTGCTTGCTATTTTGTGCATGCGTGAATTCCGATTTTAAGTTTCTGGAAGTCCTATTATTATCGCTACTATAATAATCTGACAAACGCATGGAATACCTAAAATAGGCAAGCTCCTCTGCCTGAAATTCCTACTAAAGAACTGGCAACAGCGCACTTCCCCTTCTGCACTGTTGTAACTCCTAGGGTCGGGCGCCCTCTGTGTCCTCCCACCTGGGGATGCCCTGCTTGGAACATAAGTACAACAGACCAGCCTGGTCGAAACACCAAGGCCACTCCATAAAATCCTATCATATCCTAGGCCGTGTCGTGGCTGAGCGGTCAGACCACTCAACTTCCAACAAGGTGGCCCGGTTCGATCCCAGGCGATCGCCAAGTGAGATTTGTGGTGAGAGGTGGACGTGAGCTATGACTGGTTTGCTCCGGGATTTCCGGTTTCCCCGCCATCTCATTCCACCAGTGCTCTATCTGTATCTCATGAATCATCAGTGTCAATCCCTGCGGTGCCACATTTAGTAAAAGTGGGCGTTAAACACAACACATTTCATTATCCTATCCTACCCTACCTTCAGTGAACAATGATTTATGCAAATTTGCAAATTAGAACTTATGTGACTTATAATCTCATTAGATGCAAATCTCTAAAATATTTCAGATGATGAAAAAAGTCGTATCACTTCATAGCCTTTAAATATGCATCACAGAATACACCTGACCTTCTTTGGATTATTTTCATCATATTGCACAAACTATTTAATCTGCTACTTCACCTCTAGAATGTGATGGTGAATCTATGTTACATTACGGGTGGAGTTGCAAATTAACATGCCCAAGCACTCCTGTGAGATGTTCATTCCCACGCACTTCTGATCAGGAATTAACAATTGTTATCCATTATGCTATAAGCTTACACTTGTGCAAATATTCTGGGCATTATCTAATGAGGTCGTGGCATTTTCAGCTAGCTCACATTCCTTGATTTATCTGCAATTTATCAGAGCATTGGGCTTCTTGTTGTGTTGTCTTTGTAATAACTGACATTCGTCTGTAAAACTGAAAGAATGGCCTTATTTAAACTCTGCAACCCAGTGCTTCGTCGTAGAAAATGATGAATCTGGCAAAAGCGAATTCCAGTTACTTTATTTCAGTTGGGCTTAAACCCATTGATATAAAGTGCTTCATTAGTGCATGACATTCGATTCATTTTTTGGAAGAAACGTAAATTTATTTCAAAGGGCTACAACCAACAAACAAAAGAGAGAGCAGGTATGATATTGCACAATATAACATCTATGCAATGCACTTGAACACTGATCTGGGTATTTAATACTGTCGCAAACCGTCATCTACGATAACGCGGCTTGTGTACACAAACAGCCGGCAAAAAAGATAGCGGAGGTAAAGGACTTGCCGGCGCAGATTAAGTTACGCTTCTGGAAGGTTCAGATTTCGTCATTCGAGGTCTTGTTATTCCAGAAACATCTAGTGGTTGTACTGGAAGTCGGCTTCTTGTTTGTACCAGAAATCTCTTGAATTTATGAATGAGATATATAAGAGATTGTGACACGCCAGAGGACAGTTGTAAAACAAGGGTGGTAGTAAACAGCTGTAAAGTGTTGTAACGAGAACTGTTTGTTATTGTCATCGACCTTCGTAAACTGTATGAATGTGAGGTAATATAGTTACGTGAGAATTGAACCGTGTATTTCTAGAGAAATAAAGAACATTTGGAATATCTGCAAATTGGACTTTTAATTCTACGAACCCACAAAGTCACAATTGCTGTCAGGAGTGGGATTTAACAGAAACAAAGACGGCGAATGACAACCTCGCTGCGAGAACAGAAGCGGCAAATGACAACCTGGCAGCAGAGCTGAAACAAATGAAAACGGCTAACGACAACCTCGCCGCCAAAATGGAAGAAAAGTTGGAGACTGCAAATAACAACTAGGCCGCAACGATGACCGCAAAGCTGACCGAATGAACAACTGAAATGAAGGCTGCCAACGAGGCCCTCACCGAAAAATTTGAAGAACAGTTGGCTGGCCTGAGGGATGACGTCACGGAGCTGGGCAAGCGGATGGGTCAAGTGGACGAGCGCGTCGAAGATCTGCTGAGCCACGTTAACGACCTGGAGGGAAAGACCCACAGCAACACAAAGTCCCTGAACGCCATGGTAGAGGGCATCGTCGGCAGGAGGTTGAAGGACTTGAAGACATACGACCCGGGAGGTCACACAAGGCCTGCACGCGTCAAACCTCCTAAATACGACGGCGCAAAAACTTTCGAAGTCTTCCGCCGTCAATTCGACACGCTGACCAAACACAACAAATGGTCACCAGAGGAAGAGGCCACACCGTTAATAGCCAGCCTCCAGGGACGGGCCGCAGAAGTCCTGAATGCGGTCCAGACAGCGGCGGGCTCCAAGGACAACTGGGACGCCCTGGAGAATCGCTTTGGAAACCACCGCTTAGCCGCAGCGTACCGCAGCCAGCTGAAGGGAAGGACACAGCAGCCAGAGGAGACACTGCAGGAGTTCGCCCTGGCAATTTAGCAACTTGCTAACAAAGCCTTAGTCGACCTCCCACCAGAGTTCGTAACCTGAGAAGCCGCCTACACATTCGTTGACGGGGTACGAGACACGGTGATTCGTCAGCGCGTAATGCTTGCCGACTACAAAATCATCCACGAGGTGCCAACGGCAGCATTGATGATGGAGGTGGCCAAGGTGACAGCTACCCCGACTTCCAGAACAATGAGTATCCGCTATAATGGAGACCAAAGACCAGTCGATAGACGGCGGCGAAGACCTAGAGTCCTGTGTTGGGGGTGTGGACAGCCGGGACACTGGAGAGAGACTGGCCACACCAGAAAGAGAAGCCGGAAAATGAGTAAGGGCCGTCGTGGAGAGGGGAACGTCGGCGCCATCAGCACCTTCCCTTCGAGTTACACTGCGCGCTGTCAGCCGGCGTATGGATGACAGCCTAATCGCAGACGGTTGGGTGAGAGGGAAATCGTGCCGCGTGCTCGTAGACACCGGAGCAGACGTGACCAACCCTAGACCTGACATAGCCAAGGGTTTGCCGTCGAGAAAACCAAGCCGACCATACCAACTTGTGACGGCATCGGGGGACACTTTGCCTGTAGAGAAGGACGTCCTGCTGAAGTTGACTTTGGGACGGAGTGTCGTGAGTCTATGGGTGTTCGTCGCGAAGGTGGCTGAGGATGTGATACTGGGATTGGATGCCCTCAGGAGCAACGAGGCGACCGTCGACGTCGTCAGGAAGGTCCTGTGGCTCAATGGAGAAGAGGTCATACTCCGGCAACCCGAAGAGCGCCACAGAATCTTCAGGGTCATCTTCAAGGAAGACGTGGTGGTCTCCGCGAGAAGCGAGGTGGTGGTGACGGTGCGTCTGGAAGGCTAGCGGACGAATAACATGGTGCTGGATCAGAAGAAGCCTGTGCACGGATTATGTGTAGCCAGGACATTGTTGCCGTGCCGAGAGGAGGTGCCAGTGAGACTGCTCAAACTGGCAGACACCGATCACGACGTCCAGGTCAGAGTGGAGTTGGGGACGGGGAAGCTCGTGGTCAGCGTGACAGCAATCGACAAGACACAGGAGCCGGTGTCGACGCAAAACGTGGGGCCCCGGCTGGAAGGCTTACTGCAGAGGGCGGCCGACCACCTGACCACAGAATAGCTGGAGAAAGTTCGACAACTGCTGAGGCGATAGCAGTGTGCCTTTAGTCAAGGTGTCAGCGATTACATCCGCACGAACAGAGTGCTCCACCGCATCGACACCGGAGACGCCCGGCCTATTCGACAACCACCTATACGCTTTCCGCTTGCAAAACAAGTGGCGGTACGGGATGTGCAAGATGACATGAAATCCAGGAGAGTGATTAAGGTGTCTGACAGCCCTTGGTTTTCCCCTGTAGTTCTGGTGACTAAGAACGGCGAGCTGTGCTTCTGCGTGGACTACAGGAAGTTGAGCGCCGTTACCAGAAAGGAAAGCTTCCCGGAACTTCAACAGCCGTGGCAAGGAGCTACCGGGTGGTGAAGAGGATTAACGCCTCAATCTACCGCATCCAGAAGGTGCCGCGAGTGAAGTTGTCGGTGGTACACCTGGATCGTCGGGCCCGCTACGATGGTGTTGTTCGGGACGACCAGCCTTAAGGAGGAAGCAGTGTCGCGGACCCGTTATCTAGGATAACGCGGCTTGTGTACACAAAGAGCCGGCAAATAAAGATAGTGGAGATAAAGGACACACCAGCGCAGATTAAGTTACTCTTCTGGAAGGTTCGGATTTCGTCATTCGAAGTCTTGTTATTCCAGAAACATCTAGTGATTGCATGGAAAGTCGGCTTCTTGTTTGTCCCATACATCTCTCGAATTTATGAATGAGATATATAAGAGATTGTGACACGCCAGCGGACAGTTGTAAAACAAGAGTAGTAGTAAATAGTTGTGAAGTGTTGCAACGAGAGCTTTTTTTTTATAGTTTACGTCCAACGTTAAATCATATCGAACGATGAACGAAATGGGTGAAATTATGTTCAAATGAGTCTTTATTAAACGAGAGCTGATTGTTATTGTCATCGACCTCGGTAGACTGTGTGTATGTGACGTAATGCTGTTACGTGTGAACTGAACAGCGTATTTCTACGGAAATAAAGAACATTTGGAATATCTGCAAGTTGGACTTTTAATTCTACGAACCCACAGTCACAATACTGTTAATGACAACTGCATCAGACCAAGAACATTTCAAACTGGCCTGATACGTTTCTTTTGGGTTGGTATAATAGCACCTTATAGACAATCCAGCTTCAGAATACCAGTTGCAGTGTTGCCTATCTAAGGAAGTTAATTGGTTTTATAGCAAGAGATAATAAAAAATAAACAACACATAGAGGGCCAAGGCCTGCCCACCCAACTGCTGGCCTCATGCCCACATATGCAAGGTAGAGGTGAGGGATCATCCAACGGATACGGAGAGAAGTGGTCAGCATCTCGGCACCTTCAGCTGGTGCCCGCCTCGGTAGCTTAGATGGTAGCGTGTGTGCCTCACGTTCAAGAGATCCCGAGTTCGAATCTCGTTCAGGGCGAGTTACATGGATAAGGTTTCCTCCGGTGTTTTCCCTTATCCTGATAGACGAATGTCGGATAACTCTAAGCTCCATGGACCCCGGACTCATTTGAGCATCATTTCATCCATTTCATTCATCGTCCGATATGACTTAATGTCTGAGGACGTAAATTAAAAAAAAAAGAAAAAAACACCCCCAGCCTTGTCTAGAATACGCTTACCTATCGTAATCTCGTCAATTTCCTCACGATGCTGAGCGGACACCGGTCTTATACCCAGGACTTAAAATCCGCACCTCCAGGGGTGGGATCAATCCCGGGCCACGTTCCGTGACAGGGAACCAAAGCAACATGCATTAGCCCACTACACCACGGCACAGGACTATAACAACAGATACAAGTACGTAATCAGCATGTCTAGTTCAGTTTATTAGACACCAGCCCACTGATCCCAAGCTTATGGGTTTAAATTCGGTCAAAGCTAATGTCTTTCAAGTGTGATTAAAATGGACTGACCTATGTCAAAAGATTTGCAGCACCTCCTACAGGATGAAATTCCAGCATACTAGTGCCACTGATATAATTCTCACAATTCACAGGTTGATAGCAAATAAAAGTATTATTATTTCAAATATGTAGGTTAAGAAAGTATAAAACTTATTTTTATATTTTGCCTAGCAATAATGATTCTAACCCTCATTAGCAAAGCAAAATAGTTTTCCCGTGATATGCAATACAGTGTGTAAAATGCTCAGTACTTTTCTTCATATACCAAACAAAAATAATTTTTAAAATTTACAAAAGTAACATATAAAATAAATAATAGAATTTCCACTTTATAAGAATACTTACAGACCTTGTAATACTGAATTTTTATTTTTTTCTGGTACCACAATAAATATGCATTTAAGTAAGGCAATCATTTGTTAGCCTTCACTAACATTTCTAGTCTATATTTTATGCTTCATAAATGATAAATAAAAGCTGTCATAAAAACGTGATACTTTATTCATAAGCAGTATGAATAAGATAGCCTTAAGAAAGGTTTCTTTACAATTAATATCATTCACTTTTGAATGTTCTCTTAGTTACTAGACATCATTATTGTGCAATCAAATTTTAAATCTGTAGACTATGTTTATTATTGCAGTTCAGTGAAGGAAACAATGCTTGTGAAGGACAGACATACAGAGAAACTCTGGCCTATCATAGCACTACATACCAATTATGGTAGTACATTTTAGTTTGTAATCTTAAGGTACGGTAAGATGAGCACCCGAAGTGTGAAATGCTCTAACCCTACAGTCACCCTTACTTTTTCCTTCCATCTGGCACGTAAACAAACAGCTGATGTCTGGCACAGGGTGGTCGTTTGGTTTTTGGATGAAAGGTCTTATGTGCATGCCTCTGGACGCAAGATTGGCTAGTTAATGACATAAGAGAACATGAGTAAAAGGCTTAACGAAAATGCTAGACATCTCATATTGGCTTTGTCTGAGAAACCGTCCTCTCACCGCTATGCTGAACTTAGTCAAACTTTAAGATGACGAAAGCAGTCTGTAGAATTAAAATGTTTATTCCGTTTGTTTTGTTTAGTTATCAAATAGTAGTTGCACTATTCCTTATTTCCCTTATTCTTCTAAAGATATTTAAATGGTTTCTATACAGTATTCTAAAGACGAAACAACACAGTTTACCTGAAAATTGCATTAAAATTGTTTAAAATGTACATTGATAGAGTGTGGCACACTCATAATGATACTTTCTTAATTCACATGATTGCTATCCTTGTTGGTTTCCTTTTAAATATTAGTGTTTCAATGTCCAGCTGCAAATACACAGGCCGACAGAAGCATTCGAATAATATAACATGTAACATTACACGTACTATAGATACTGTAATATTTATTTGGCAGCGTTGGATTGTTAAACATGTAAACATTAACATTTTGTGTCTCGGAAGCAATATTTAAAATATCACTTTGCATGTATTTTTTACAAAATCTGGACTGTATTTATTCTATTGTCCCTCTTATTGGAGGACATAAGTATTCGAACGTACCCAGCCAAAGAGAGAGAAATGTGGTTTTGCGTACCCTACACGCCCCTACCACATAGCAGTTGTGTTTATGTGCCTCGAGACAGTGTGCTCAAAGTTATTCAGCCGATTGTAAACTCAAAGGTAATATGGGACGTATAGGTAAGGAGACAATGGTGGCAGAGAGGAATATCGTGATAAATATGTACAAACAAGACAAATATATCTCTGAAATTGCCACAACCATTAGACGCAAAACTAGTGTTCTGCATAATTCAACGCTTCAAACAGACGAATACTGTTGTAAATAAACTAGAAATGGCGCTCCTTCTAAACTCACCATTAGAGAGAGACAGGAGGCAAATAATAAAAATAGTGAAGCAGAATCCGAGAGTCACTGCATCTGAGATCAGAGGATGCCTTGAGCAACATTCTGGCACTGTGGTTCACACCAGAACAATTAAACGGGTTTTAAATAGTACTGGGTACAATGCCCGCGTTCCTAGGAAGAAATCAGATGTTAATAAGGTGAATAAGAAAAAGCGTATAGAATTTGCCAAATAGTATGTGGTGAAACCAACACAATTCTGGGATAAGGGCAATATTCTGGCACTGTGGTTCACACCAGAACAGCTGAACGGGTTTTAAATAGTAATGAGTACAATGCCCGCGTTCCTAGGAAAAACCCATATGTTAATAAGGTGAATAAGAAAAAGCGTATAGAATTTGCTAAACAGCATGTGGTGAATCCAATACAATTCTGGGATAAGGTTCCCTGGTTGGTCGAGAGCAAATTCTGTTTATACAAGAGTGATGGAAAGTATTTGACTATTCAAACGCTGACTGGACAGCCTTCACAGAACACATCAGGAACAACATGCAACCCATGCCACAGCACAACATACAACATACACACCAAATAGACACAATCACTGAACAAATAACTGCCGAAATCCAAACCGCACGTGACAACACCATACCTACAAAGATGATAAACACCAACCGCTTCAGTCGACCACTACCTAAAGAAATTATAGAAAGAATTAAAGAAAAACGAAGAGCTCACCGCAATTATATGAGGACTCACGACGTAAACGACAAGAAAATACTGAATCACCTACGACAAGAAGTAAGGACAGCAATACACAAATTTAATAAACAAAAATGGGAAACCACAGTGGCAGATATCTCAAAAGCAAGGACAGCCCAACCAAAGAAGTTCTGGCAATTTATAAAAAGCATCCGCAGCAAATAGCAATTCACTTACCCTTTGCAGGTAGACGGAAAAAACATTCACTCTACGGACGAAAAACTGAAAATATTCGAGGAACACTACCGCACGGTTTTTCGCACACCTGAAAACCCGGAATTTGACAGAAAACAATTCACAAACACAAACGACTACATTGAACAGAACAGACAACGTTTCCTGCCCTTGATACCAGCACCGGCATTAAACCCGAACGACGACATCGAAGGACCAATAACAACAGACGACTTTGCCAACACCGTAAAACGCCTTGGAAAATCCGCACCCGGCCCAGATACAATCACGTACACAATGTTGAAAAATCTCCCACATCAAATGATAGCAAAAATTGTACATCTATACAACTTAATACTACAACACGGGCATCATCCAGAAGCTTGGAAGAAAGCACATTTAGTATTGCTAGAAAAGCCCGGAAAAACCAACACGGACCATACAAAATACAGACCAATATCCCTAACAGCAACATTATCAAAAGTATTAGAGAAAATACTAGTCAAACGCCTCACCAACCACCTGGAGCAACGCAAAATAATACCTGAGACACAAGCCGGATTTCGCTCAACCATAACAATCGAAGATCAGCTCCTTAAAGTCACCTCAGAAATCAAGGAAAAAACAAATAGAGGTTTCACAACTGCAGCCACATTCCTGGACATGCAAGGAGCCTTCGATCGATGCTGGACACGTGGATTGCTGCACAAAATGGCAAACCTAGAACTACCTGAAAAGCTGACGAGATGGACTTCAAGTTTTCTATCCCACAGAACAGCCCGGATAAAGATAAATGGACAACTATCAGCACCCATCCAACTTGAAGCAGGAACCCCTCAGGGTAGCGCCATATCCGGCATACTGTATATAATATACACTTCTGATACTCCCCAATCGATCCACCCAACAATCCAACTGGCACAGTACGCGGACGATACCGCATACTGGTGCTCAGCACCAAAACTACGGAGCAGCAAATCACGACTTGAGAAACAGCTCGCAATCTTCAACAAATGGGCGAACAAGTGGAGAATAACCATAAACCCGGCAAAAACCCAATACATAATTTTCCGTATACAAGCCAAGGAAACCTACAGAGCTTCCACCATTTCCTACAACAATCACGACATACCGACCCAGAGGAAAGTTAAATACCTTGGAGTGACATTAACCGAAATGCTATCAACCTGTACGCATTACCAAAACAAACTTCAAGAGGCAAAAGCAGCAACATCATGCCTAAGGCTCTTGGCGAAAATAGGGAAAGAAGGACTAGCCCCAAGCACCCTAACACAGATCTACAAAACCATAATTAGACCAACACTTACCTACGCTGCAATCGCCTTATGGCCCATCACCACGCAAAACACAAAAGACAGAATATCCGGATATGAACGGAAATGCCTACGCATAGCAATGAAGCTACCACCATGGTCCAGGAGCAACGAAGTGTATAAAATAGCAAAATCTACAAGTATAGAAGAAACGATAAAAAAGAATACCACCAAATACATGGACAACGCAAAGGACCGAACCCATAGACAGAACATCATTGACGCCGCAAGGAATTATAAGCAAAGCCAGATGCATCAGAGTAAGAATTTAAGCGACCCTCCTCTAACAACCATCATTAAACAGTACGAACAAGAAAAAGAAGAAGAAGAACAGAAAATACAACAGCACCTACGACAATTTCTGACCTAGGAAAACTCATCTGACGACCTACGGATACATTTCTCACTATGTAGAATATCATAGAACATGTCAAAAAATTAATAATAATAAAATAAGATATCAAAAAAATAATACTTATTAATAAAAAAAATTAAATGAAAAAATGAATAAATAAAATAATAACAATAAAAAAGCCACCTGCCTCTCCCAAACAAATAAAAATTCTGGCTGAAGAGGGCGAAATAAGCCCTAAAGCAGCCTTGGGTGTAAGTAGACCCAGAATCCCCCTACCCAGACCCAATGATGGACGTCTTAAAGTGTGGAGACTGCCAGATACAGAATGGGAGCCTAAGAACATGGTAGCTACAGTGAAACATGGTGGCAGTAGTGTGATGGTATGGGGCTGCATAGCTTCATCTGGCTTTGGGGAACTTGTGTTCATAAATGGGATCATGGACAAATTTGAATACAAGAGGATTCTTGAAAACAATTTTAAAAAGAGTGCAGAGAAGCTGGGATTAGGGCATTGTTATTACTTCCAGCAAACTTCCATAGATATATATTTTAACGATATTAAAATAAAGGCCAATTCTAGTGAGAGGAAACAATAAATTTCCTGCTGCCCTGGCACAACGTGTCTGCTCACATTATATCTTTGTTTATGAATGGTTCGTAATCTCTATTTACTCTAGAGAGTTCAAAGTGGTTGGTATTTATGTATGTACATGTACTTTTAATTACTCAGAACTGAAATTTAAGCTACTGATATGACGTGATAAAAGAATTGCTGTGAATAAGTCAAGGGGTTAAATTCGAGAAAGAGCAAACACTTCATTTCCTGTTAGCCTGTGGAATGCTGTATGCTTGTGTTTATGATAAGAAGTGTTTATCTACTCTGGAGTGTTCAGATCAATATCATTCAGTTGTTCATTACACAACGGTAGAGTAAGAGTTAAATAGTGCAATAGCTTCTTGCGGTGAATTTAGTGGCGAGTCAAAAAGACAGGTATTGCGAAGTCAGGCTCGAAGTATTATTTTTAAGGTGCACACGTTCTTAAAAAATTGGGCAATGAGGAATATAGAAATCAGCTCGATTTCAAAATGCTCAACGGCTTACTGCTGAAGTGTGTGGTTTAAGTAAAACAAGTGTACCCGCATTTGTAGAGAGGCAAGAAAATGTTATCCCAGTGGCGCCCAGGTGTTTGTGTCGCCCAGGAAATATGTTGGTCCTCCGAAGAGGGTTACAAATTTAAGTGACTTTGACAAGAACGTTGTACGTAGAACTGTGTTCTAGTTTTATGACTAAGATGAATTTCCAACTATACAGAAAATAACTTGCACTCTTAGAACCAAAATTTCATACACTGGGTCAAAGTCATCGAGTTTCAGAATTTTGAGGGGATTAGGGTTCAGGTACAGAAAGACAAACTATGGGCGTCAATATTTAATGGAGAGGAGTGACATTGTTGCGGCAAGATTAAAACTCTTACGCAAAATGCATGAAATTAGACATTCTGGTGATCTGAAACCTATGTTTTACTTAGACGAGACATGGGTAAATAAAAACCAAACTCAACAGTCAATCTGGCAAGACTCCTCAAAAAAAAAGGGTGGCCTAAAGGTGCCTGTTGGAAAAAGCAGTCGGCTCATCATTTGTCATGCTGGATGTGGTAAGACAGGCTTCCTGCCAGAAAGCAAATGGATTGTTTCTCCAAACTTACCTCAGACTATCACGAAGAGATGAAAGTTGATACATTTAAAGAACGGTTTCTTAACAGATTCTTAAATTATTTATAAGAGAGAAGCATTATTATAATGGATAATGCACCGTATCATTCGGTTATTGCAAATATAATACCAAATTCGGCCAGTAGAGAAAAACGTAATTGTTGAATGGTTACAAAAAGGGGGGTTGAATTTTCGGAAACAGAAACTAAAAATGAGTTATTGCAAAGAGTGCTTCCGTTTAAAATCACGGAAAAAGTGTATCAACGGACCAAATTGCAATTGAAATGGGACACGAGGTAATACACCTTCCACCTTACCACTGCCAGTATAATCCAATTGAGTTAGTGTGGGCTCAAATAAAAAGGGGGGAGGGTTGCAAACAGAAATAATACTTTAAACTGACGGAAGTTGAACGATTTGTTCACGAAGAAACTGAAGTAACACAACAGGACTAGGAAAACTGCGTAAGGCATTCAGAAAACCTTCAAGAAGACGATTTAAGAAAGAAATAGCACGTGACGAGATTTTGGAACTTATAATCATAAACTTGCAAGACTCAGACGGTGAAGACAGTGACAATGACGAATTGTCTCTTAACGGAAGTGACACTGTCAGCGATATTGATGAGCCACTGACAGTTTCATTGGAATAGAAAAACCGGTAATTCATAAGCTCTAATTATAGTTATAGTATTTAACAGTATACATAATTTGCGAAAATGCTTGTTCTAATTTTGATTTTGGCGACTGCATCATTGTAAAAGTTTGTAAAATATAATTTTCTTACCCCTACGTCTGCGCCAAGCACACCTGCATGACGTGTGCGTGTGCGAGAGAGGGGAAAATATAAAAGGAGTGGGGTAACAAGCTGGCACACATAATAGATTTACAGTTTTAGCACCGAAAGACAATTTTATTCACAGTGGCTTATTTCACACAGAGTCTTCTCACTGAATAATGCTCTGATAACTGGTCTTCACTAGACTTTAGCATGAGGTACATTGAATGACTCCTTAGGGAGAAGCTCAAAATGTATTCAATATTAGAAGGATATATGCTTTACGATCATGAAGAACGAGAAAATGCTTGCTCTTGTGGCACAGAGAATCCACCATTTCAATGAAGCCAGGACTCTGTAAATGTTTTAGTTGGTTCAGTCTAGCTGTGTCAAGAAAGTAGTAGGGATAAGAGGGAGGGTAAATTCACCCCTGATTTAAGGCAATAGAATTTAATGCCTTAATGATGAAAATCTTCAACATTTTGAATTTGACAACAAAGCCGTAAAATACCTTCTTTGTAGTAAACAGGCCTCTGCTCTTCTAAAGTTTATGAAAAATCTATCAAGATTGGCAAGTAAGCAATATAATCTTAAAATATTCTAATAATTTAACATGACTGCATTTTATGAAAACTGAAATTTCCAAACACACAATATTAAGATCACTAGAATTTAGACAAAGGAAAGCAAAGACTTAAACAGAAAATTAATCCATGTTAAACACTTATTATTGCCCCACATAAAATTTATTGTCAAACAATGGGTTCTTGAATCTTTTCCTGCCAATGATTTGGTAAATGGAGCAATAGGAATGTTTAACGTCAATTTTCAACCCATGAACTACTTACCCCATTAGTTTCAAGATTTACTTACCTTAATTTGTTTTTGCAGGCTCTGATTAATTCCTTCTTTTCTTCGTCAGATTTTAGCCAACAGTGGCTTTTGAGCACAAAATCTGATTGCGTTCGGCACACTGGGCAACCTCTGTAATACACATAAATTTCCTCAAAAATAATCGTAAAATACAATGCATAGTGAATTATTCACTAAACATTACAAGTTTGTTATGTAGAGATAAATGACTGCAATATTGCAACTTTCAGGGTCCGTAGAATTAGAAGTTCAAGTTACAGACATTTAAAATGCTCTTTATTTCCGTAGAAACACACTTTGGTCAAAACTTACAGTAGCAGAATTACGTAACATACACAAATACAATCTTCCAAGGTCGTTCACCACAAACAAAAGCCTCCAATTTCAGAATACGGCACACACAATTCAGTTCTGATTACATTCTGTTTACAACAACAACTATCTCTACAACTCCGTTACAACTCTGCTACTACTACGCTGGCGTATTGCGATCTCTTATATATACATCCATTGATAATTCTAGACTGTTCTGGAATGTTCTCTATCAATCAATATATCACTAGAGTTTTCCAATTATCTAACCTTATTTCTTTCGGCATACCTTATATCTCAGCACTATTTTAATTAGTTTTTGGTGTGCACAAGCCGCGCTATCGCGATAACGGGTTCGCGGCACTGCTCCCACCTCAAGGCTGGTCGTCCCGAGAAGCACCATCGTAACGCGCCAGACGATCCAACTGTACTACCAACATCTTTCCTCGGGGCACCGTCTGGATGTGATAGACCACGTCGTTAATCCTCTTTATCACCCGGTACGGTCCTTGCTATTGTTGAAGTTTCGGGCACCGTCCCTTGGTCCGGGTAGGGCGGTACAATCAGACCAGGCCACCTTGCTGACACCCTTGCCTGTTCACTTGCCTGTCGTATCAGGTCTTTATGTGGTTGCTCGCCTTCTGGATGTTCTTACGAGTCATCTCATGCATGTCGTGTAGATGGTCCGCCAGTTTCTCCACATAATCGGTTACTGGCTGTTTTGCTTCCGAGGGGGTCCCAAAGGCTAGGCCACAGGGGGGGGGGCGTAACTCTCGGCCGACCATTAAGCTGGCTAAGGTCATCCCAATGGTGTGTGTTGACTAGCTGTAGGCCAACAAGATCAGTGACACCTTGACGTCCCAGTCTCGCTGATGGCTGGCCACGTCCTTCCTCAGGTGTTCTTCTAAGGTCTTGATATGCCCTTCGACCATGCCGTCCGACTGGGGATGAAGAGGTGTTGTGCGAGTCTTATTAACCCCAAGACTTTCTAGTGCCTCCTTCATTAGGTTGGACTCAAAATTGGTACCCTTGTCGCTGTGGAGCTTTAAAGTCAATCCAAAACCTCAGAACACTTGCTCCACAGGACAGTCTGTGATCGTTTTCGCCTCCTGGTTCGGGATGGCATACACTTCCGGCCACTTGGTGAATAGTCCACGACCACCAACAGGTACTTATTGCCTCGCTCGGACACTGGGCGTGGTCCAGCTATGTCGACGGCGATCCGTTCGAATGGCGTTCCGACGTTGTACTGCAGCATGAGACTCGGGCTCCCAGTTTAAGGCTCGCGACTCGCCGTGCACACGTGATATTGACGGCACCATCTCTCAGCGTCTGCTGGAAGCCTCAGCCAGTAGTAGCGCTGAAGGAGTTTGTTGATCGTCCAGTTTGCACCCAGGTGTCCTCCTGAAGTACCGGCGTGCACCTACTCCAAGACTTCCGGAACCTTACTTCGGGGAAGTACCAACTGTTCTCTCTGTACATTCCCTTTGGGTGATTGCCATACCCGGAACAGCTCGCCCTCTCTGAAGTTCAGTGAGTCCCATTTGGCCCAGTACGACTGGTATGTGGCGCTCCTTGTTGTGACGTCCTCCCAGGTCGGTCTTGTCTCTGCCTCCATTTCCCTCAAGTGTGGCCCCAAGTCGGCGTCCGCCAAAGCTCCCTCCTCAGGCCTGCGTTATCCCAGCCGTCCGCAGGCACTGCCGTGTCCACTCTGAGAGCTGCGGCACGCTCCCTCTCTTCCACTCTTGTACACTGGCTGCACTCTTCTTGGCAGGGTCTCCGGGAAATGGCATCTGCGTTACCGTGGCTCGTCCCTCTACGATGTTCAGAGGTGAAGTCGTACTCCTTCAGCCTCTGGACCCAACAGGCTGTCTGGGCTTCCAAGTTTCTAAAACGTAGTAGCCAGGATAGGGCAGAGTGGTCAGTCCTCAAATGGAATGGCTGACCGTACCTGTACTTGTGGAAGTGCTCCAAGGACTTTACTACCACCACAACTCTCACAGGGTGACGCAGTAGTTCTTCACCTTGGATAGCGTCTTGCTGTATCAGGCTATCACCCGCTCGCGGCCGTACTGGATTTGCGATAGGACGCCTCCTGTGCAATGGTCGCTGGCGTTGGTGTCCAAAATGAAGGCCTCACCTGGTTGTGGAAATCCCAAAATTGGAGCACCGTAAAGTGTGTTCTTCAGCTGCTGGAAACGCGTTCAGCGTCCTCCGTGCACATATAAGACCGGTGCTCCTCTGTCAGGCGGGTGAGGGGTTTGGTGATGTTGGAGAAGCCCTTTATGAAACGGCGATAATAACTATACAGCCATAGAAAACTGCGCAATTCTCTTATCCTTCGGACGAGGCCAATCTCTCATGGCCTGTGTCTTCTCCGGGTCTGTGGCCACTCCGGTTGGTGGTAATATGTGGCCAAAGTAGTTGAATTACTTGTGGAAGAGCTGGCACTTCAACGCGTTTAGCTTCAGGTTGGTTGACTGCAGTCTCTGTAGCACGTTACTCAGATTGTCGAGATGGTCTTCAAAAGTCTTGCCGAGGATGAAGATGTCCAGATATAGCAGGCAGGATTCATAAGTCACACCTCTCATCAGCGACTCAATGAGGCGTTTGAAGGTAGCTGGTGGGGTACAGAGGCCACAGGCCATATTTGTGATCCGCCAAAGCCCTTGGACTTTTGAGAATGCGGTCTTCTCCTTGTCTCTTGGGTCTTGCGCTAATATCGCCTGCGATGCCGTATGTAGTACAAGCGGGCGTTAAACACTACACATTTACATTTGATTTCTTTCGCCTACTGCCAGCAACCCAACTTCAGGTCGAGTGTCCAGAACCACTGGGCACCAGCAAAGGTGTCGTCAATCCGCGATAATGGGAAGCAATCTTCCCTGGTAACAGCTTTTATCTTCCTGTAGTCCACGCAGAAACGTAGCTCACCGTTCTCCTTCGTCACCAGAACTATAGGGGAACACCAAGGGCGGTCAGACTTTCCACTTACTCCCCTGATTCACATATCATCTAGCATGTCCCGTATCACCGCATGTTTCGCCAGCGGAACGCGTCTAGGTGGTTGCCGAATAGCCCTCGCGTCTCCGGTGCGGATGTGATGGAGCACTCGGTCCGTGCGGCCGTAGTCGCTGTCGCCTTGGCTAAAGACGCGCTGGTATCGTCTCAGCAGTTGTCGAACCTTCTATAGCTGTGCTGTTTAGCTGTCAGGTGGTCGGCTAATCTCTCCAATAGGCCTTCCAGCCGGAGCCCAAGGTGTTGCATCGGCATCGGCTCCTGTGTCTTGTCGATTGCTATCACGATGAACATGGGCTGGTACGTCCCCAAATCCGTCCCAGATTAATATCTCGATCGGTGAATATCAGCTTGAACAGCCTCAGTGGCGCCTTCTCTCGGCAAGGCAACAATGTCCTGGACACACAGATTCCGTACACTTGCGTTTTCTGGTCCAGCATCATGTTCTTTGTCCGCTGACTTTCCAGTCGCGCCGTCACCACCGCCTTGCTTCCCGACGGGACAACCACGTCTTCCCTCAGGATGACCTTGCAGATTCCAAGGCGTTCTTCGGGTTGCCGGAGTATGACGTACGTCACTCCTTCTCAAGGCCAACTTCAGCAGAGCCTCCTTCTCCACAGGCAAGGTGACGCCCGATGCCGTCAGTAGTATTAGTCCCGGATTAAGCAATTGGATTAACGATAATCCTGCCGCTAGGTGGCGCTAGTGTCGCGTTAATCCGTCTTAATCCGTGGATTAAGATGGATTAAGGATGTTGGCGGTAAATTTGAAAATTGAGCGCCAAGAGCGGATGGATTATGGTTCGGCCAGTTGCTTAATCCGGGACGGTTTATCGTTGAGGATAAGGATTTTAAAGTCACGTGACTTGTAGAAAGGATTAGCGATGTGTTGTTGTTGGGATGTGGGAAGTGAAAGAAGGAAAGGTTATTTTTTAAGGAAAAGGGTAAATATGAAATGGGAAGTGACGTTGAAGAGATTTGATTGGAGAAATGAAAGAATGGGATGTGGTTGGTTGATGGGAGAAGATAAGGATTTTTTTTAAAAAAAAGTCACGTGACTTTGGGAAGGTGAGCGGCGATGTGTTGTTGTCGGGAGTTGGTAAGGAAATGAGGCAGGGATGTTTAAGGAATGGGTAGACATGGACTGCGGTAGTGACGTGTGTTGATGTGATTGGAGAAAATAAGACGAGATGGGATTGGTTGGTAGGTTTGAAGAAAGATGTGGATTGGAGGAAATAAAGAGCGTTGCGATTGGATGAAGGATGGGGGAATGAATGTGAGAGAGAGGTGGGGAAAAGGTATAAAAGGGGAAAATGTGGGATGAAAGATAAAGAAATTGCAAGAATGATTGCGATAACGATAGTGTTGTTGACGGTGGGTTTAGCTGTGGGGGAGAAGAGTTGCGTTAGTTTTGGGAGGTGTGGGTTTGAGTTGAATGACGAAACGGGTCATTTAGAAAATGTGACAAGATGCGAAAAGGATAATGAATTGATGCCAAATTGCACGTGTGTTGACCGGAAGGGAAGTGTGTGTAGGTTTGGATCTGACTTTATAAATTTGGGGACGTTGAAGAACGTTTACAATTGTTTAAAACCGATAACGAGATGTCAGAGGGGGAGGAGATGTGCGGGAATGATGTATGGTAGCGTGAGGATGGGTCAGCTTGAATGTGCGGAAGGATATGTGTCAAATGAAAGTTGTGGGTGTGAGAAAGGAAAGAAGAAGTCGGAAGATGGGTGTAAATTTTATAAAAAGCCGGTGAGAATGTATGCTGAGGACAACAGTTCGATTCTTGTGGAGATGGTGGATTGTAGTTTGTTGATGGATACGGTAGATTTGCCGGAGGGTTTACAACTGCAATGGAAGTTGGCCCCGGAGGAAAGTGAGCTTGTGATAGCGTATAGCGTGGTAAATGAGATGAATTCCTACTTCTCCGAAAATTATGGCTACATATTTGGGGAGTGTGGTAATGGCGAATGGCAGTTAAATTTAGGAGGAGAGAGGAAGGTAAGAGGGAGGGTGAAGAGAGCGTCTAGGTGGAGTGCGGAGGGGAATTTGAAAATAAATTCCGAATGTCAAGGAAATGGAGGGGCGGCGGTGGGAAGGGTGTCGGTGAATAGCATAAGAAAAGCTGCTTCGGAGAGGTGTAAGAAGGAAATAAATGGAATAAAGCAGAAGATGAGAAAAGAATGTGATAACAAGATAAGGGAAAAAAGAAGGGAGGTAGACGCCGCGAAGAAGGAAAAGCAAGAATGCGAAGAAAGATCATTGCGAATACGGGAGACGATGGAAAGAATGAAACAAGAATTGGAAGAGAAAAAGCAAAATGTGACGAAGCAGCAGGAATTGGTAAATAGAATAAAAGGAAATGTGGTAAAACTGAACAGCGACTTTGAAGCGTTAAAGCAGATGATAGAAAATTTGGAAAGCGCATGTACGCGCGGAGTTGATGAATTTCCAAATTATGAAGGAAATTACGACGAAAGTGCAATTGCAGAGGAGGAGGAGGTGGAAGGAGGGGAAGTTGAGGGAGGTGAGGAAGAGGCGTTGGAATTTGAGACGAAGTAAAAAAAAAGGTTAGCTGAAAATTAAGAAATTTAAATATACAACAATAATAATACAGCAACTTATTGGCGAGTCTTTTTCTGATTGAAGAAGTATTTGAATAGCACTAGCAGAAATTTCACTTTTGAACTCTTATAACTTTTTTTTTTGTTTTGTTTGTGACAACTATGAAAATTGAGGGAAAAAGGAAAGGATCCCTGCCTAGGTAGAATGAAAAAATGGATAAATGAAATACTTTAAGACAAGATTTATAAATATCTATATATTTTAAAGATTTGGCAAGATAAAGCAAAATAATAATAATAATAATAATAATAATAATAATAATAATAATAATAATAATAATAATAAATACAAAAAAAGACATAGGAATAAATGTGCATATATATATTGATAAGAATTGAGAACATGTAAAAATTTACAAAAAAAAAGCCCTTGTGTTACATTTGCATTTATATATAAACAAAAACACCACACCGATGAGAAAATAATTAATAATTTATATGGGTAAAGTTTTGGAATGCCCCACAGCGTGGGCAATGAAAACATGAGCATTCTTCATCTTCACAGCATTCACAACAGTCACGATGATGAGATTTTTTAACGCAATGCGAGCACGTGCACGGTGATTTTAAAACGTGAGCATATGGGTCAGGTAAGCTATTCAAGACACATATGCGCTTTGCCAGACACTGCAAACATGCCGGTGAATAATTCTTTGTTTGGCTTTTACACACATAAGGTTGCCATTTACAGACCAGATAATGTTTACGATGCCAGTCATATTTGAAACAATGCCAACAATAGGAATGGTTGCAATAATTTTCACAAAATTTTGTGCAGAAATGGAACCGTTGAGATTCGCTTTCATCAGCACCACAATAGTCACACTTGTCCATGATGGATGCTACAGAGGAAAGGAGTAGTTATGTTTTTTTATATGATACAAGCAGAAAATTATCGGCTGCAACGTTGGCAGTTATATAACAAATGAAATTGACTGATGGCGTGATTTAATGGATTTGGAAGATTGTTTAACACACATGCTCGCACAGCTTGACATTGCAGACATCGAGGGGAGAACGAATTTCTTTGAGGAGGGAATGCCAGCCACACAGTGAAATGTTTTTTAACGCATAGAACGTAGTGTTTTTCTGAATATCTAAAATGTCCGCATTTTGAACAAATGCACTGAGGCATGGCAATAGCTATTTGTTTTTTGAAACACAAGGAACTTTTTTAAAATTAAATTCTGCACACATATATATATATATATATATATATATATATATATATATATATATATATAAGAGGAAAGACACTAGAGAAACAATTGAGAAAAACAATAGCAAAAAATTAAGCTAATGAAACACTGACTAATTATACACATAATAAACTAAAAAAACCTCTGAACATAAAATATCCACTGAACACAGGTTCACCCACTAATCGCTGCACTGTCTGCGTCGCTTGACGCCGAACTCCGGGGAGAGTGCCGCCAAACGCCGCCGATCCTTGAGGGCAATCGGCAGCAAGTGTGGAACAGCGAGGGAAGAAATGTGCTGGTCCTCAACCTCTGGCAGGGCGGCTAGCAGATGGTCGAATCCGTCCTCGACGCAGCTGCCAAATCTGCACCAGCCGGGGCTGTGTTGCAAAAGCAACGACTGCGCCGACCACACCGGAAACAGGTTGCGGCGTGCTGCCACACCAAATTTGTTAGGCGTGCAGGACAGCACTCTTAACAGTGACGGGTCTGACGCACCATTGTGAAACGTTGAATTTTGCAAAGCAGGAGGCGAGATTGATTTTTGTGTTAGGATGGGTGAGTGGGAGAAGGGGACTGCTATGATGGAGGGGGAGGAGGAGGACGACACAGTTAGGGGAGGAGGAGGGTAAGAAGGGGAATGGGGAGAGAGAGGTTGAACGCTAATATCCTGAAGTGGCACCGGTTGGTGGGTGGAGATGAAAGAAAAAGAAGAAGATGGAAGAGGTGTGGAGGAGTGTTGAGGTTGTGGCGTGGAAACAGAAGAGAAACCAGGAGAGCTACGCTGATGGAAAAAGTCTGGTGAATAGCAAGCGGAGGAGGCTAAAGTTGACTGATATGGTGTCGCCCCTGCTGAATGGAAGATGTTTGTCTGCGAAAAGACCCCGCTGTCAGCCGCGGTGGAGCCTGACGGATAAGCCGGCGAGATGAACTGCACAGAAGAAGAACTGGAGCCCTGATCGCCGGAGTCGGCTAGTGCTGGCAACTGCGGCCAGTGGGGCAGCACATGCTGAAATTGAGGCGCAAAGGCCGGCAAAGGCTGTTGATGATCCTGCTGCTGCTGCTGCTGCTCCTGCAGAGGTTGGTGAGGTGCCTCGAGCGGAGGCAAATCGAATGGCCA
The DNA here is from genome assembly GCA_030765055.1 of Mantis religiosa. Taxonomy (NCBI): domain Eukaryota; kingdom Metazoa; phylum Arthropoda; class Insecta; order Mantodea; family Mantidae; genus Mantis; species Mantis religiosa. Next base: position 335,508 of record JAUKNK010000377.1, on the reverse strand, counting down.
GTCCTGTGGTTGCTGCTGCTGCTGCTGTTGGTACGTGTGCACGTTAAGCAGTGCTTCAAGAGAGTGCAGCTGCTGTTGCTCTGTCAGCAGTTGCCTATAGACTTGACCTGATGTCGGAGAAAAAAAAAACGCTCCGTGGTGACGGTGACGACAGTAGTAGCCGGATGGTACATGTCGACAGGCTGAAGCAAGACTGAGAATGAAGCTAGCGATGCAAAGCTGCCAGTTTAAAAGGACAAGTAATCAGCACAGGATTTCCGCCAAGCAATATGGCCGATGTGATTAAAGGTCTGGAGAAAGCACGTGGGAGAATTAAAAGGACGGGTGAACGGAAACTGATTAGCACGAAACTCTTTAATTGCGGTTCTGCGTTGGACGATTGCGAATGTAACACCATATCGAAACCGGATGAACGGGCGCCCGAGTGGCGAGACCGGAAACCTGTGGCGAGAGGCAGCAGATTGCCAGTCGGGAAGTTGCGGTGCGATAACCCGCCGGACTTGCTAATGAGGCATTTAACTAGTGCGCAAGCGGAAACTGCGGTTGCGATAAGGTGGCCTTTAAAAGAGCGAGGCGATAAGCCGCTCGCCGAAGTGACAACTGGACGTTGACAGTGATGTTTTGTTGAAACTATGCGATTATTTTAACATCGTAACATAAAATCCTACTTATACGCATTTTTTGTTAAAAGAGCAGCTTTTTCTTTAACGATAAACGAGCAGGACCTTAGACCGTAGGAAAAATATATTTCCGAGTTGATTTCCGAAAACTTTCATGTATAGAATAAAAAGAGAGGAAGCGAATGAAAAAAGAAAACGCTTTGAAAGGAATTTCAAAAAATAAAGTGCGTGTGTTTGCGAGTGGTTGTGCGCGCGCGAAGCAGCAACATGGAGAATCAACCGGGGGTAAGTGGAGACTCGACCTCTCAGCCTACCTTTGAAATATTAGCACATAGGCAGAGATCGATGAAAAGACTATTTTCCGGCTTTACCGAAACAGAAATTTCAGTGAACCCGACCCCCAGAGATGCAAACCCCGAGCAATGGGTGGCGCATTTATTTAACGATATTCTAAATTTTGCCAAGGAGAACCTTCTAGACGGCGAACCCGGTTACTTGGGAATATCGCTGTCGGACGAGAAGGAGACCTCCAAAGAGTTTAACATGAGCGTGAGGCGTGCAGACCAAGTGAACGCAGATGCCGTTATTCAAAGCATCGAAAAGGTCATGCAGAGCAACAATCAGTTCTTGCTAAACGGTCCTCTGAAAGTTACTTTTGTGTGGACCAAAGAGGTCGCGGGTTCGTGTTACAAACCCTGCGATGCTTGCAGCGGCAACAAAGGCTTTGTGGAAATTAGAAACAATGACCGCCTGTGCTTGGCAAGAACCATTGTTGTCGCCAAAGCCAAAGTGGATCGTGACGTCAATTACACGACGATGAGACGCTCAGAATTCCTCCAAAAACAAAAAGCCGAAGCTCTGTGCCAGCGCGTGGGGAAAGGCAACGTCAGCTGCACCATAGATGACGTCAGATGTTTTGATGCGGAGTTAAAGGGCTACGCTGTGACGGTGTTTGGCGATCATACGGGTAAGCACGTGCTGTACGAGTCCGATAAGCAAAGCGATAAACACATAGACGTCATGTATCACGAGGGGCACTTTAACGCCATCGTCGACCTTCACATGTGTTTTAAATGTAAATATTATTGCCGACAATGTCGCCATCCCTCGGCACACAAAAGAGAATACCATCGGTGCGAAGCCAAGTGTTGTAAATGCCACCAGCAATGCGATGCCCGATCCGATGCGTACATACACTGTCCTGCGTGCAACAGAGATTTTAAGGGACCTACATGTTATATGAACCACGCCAAGAAAGGCGCATTTTACCCTAAAGACCTCTCGGTGTGCGACGTCGAGAAGGCGTGCACGTCTTGCCATAAGCTGGTGAATTCCAGATACAGAAAAACCCCGCACGAGTGCGGAGAAAAGTTCTGCAAACATTGCAAGACGCACGTTAATTCTGCACACATGTGCTTTATGCAACCATACGCCTGCAAAAACAAAAGAAATAGATACGTGTTTATGTTTATAGATTTCGAATGCACCCAAAACGAGCCGTATTCCGGCAAGCAGAACGTCTACGAGCATGTGCCTAACTTGTGCGTGTTATACCAAGCCTGTCCGCTTTGCATCGACGAGCGCCGCAAGATGGCGTACTGTACCGAGTGCGGCGTCAAAGAATGGGTGTTCGCGAGCGACCCGGTAAAGCAGTTCTTCGAACACGTCACGCAGCCGAGGTTCGAAGCCTGGGACGTCATCGTGGTGGCTCATAACCTCAGAGCCTACGACGGTCAATTTTTATTAAAGTACATGGTGGGACATTTAAAATGGACGCCGGAGCTTATCATGAATGGTTGCAAGATATACCGAATGAGATACGGTGACGTCACATTTATAGACTCGCTCAACTTCATACCCATGCCACTGTCTCGATTTTCCAAGACGTTCGAGTTGAAGGAATGCAAAGGCTACTTTCCTTACTTATTTAACACCAAGGAAAACGAGCACTACGTCGGCCCCATTCCCGACAAAAAGTATTACTGCCCGGAGGGCATGTCGGTAGAGGCTCGAAAGGCCTTCGAACGGTGGCACGATGAAAAGGCGGCCTCCGGCGACGTCTTCGACATGAAGGCGGAGATGGTGAAGTATTGCAAGATGGACGTCTTTCTCCTGAGCCAAGGAGTTTCCAAATTCAGAAGGGAATTCCTAGACGAGAACGACATCGATCCCTTCAGGGAATGCGTCACCATCGCGCAGGCGTGCATGTGCGTGTACAGGAAGCGCTTCATGCCGCCGAAGAAGATCGCCCTCCTGCCCCCGGGAGGGTATCGACTCGCGGACAGGCAGTCTCGCATAGCATGCATATGGCTGACTTGGCTGGAGCTGAAACGCGGCATCGTGATTCAGCACGCTTTGCGAGGACGCGAAGTTAAAATCGCGGGCCACAAGGTGGACGGGTGCAGGGAGGAAGAAAAGACCGCGTACTTCTTCCACGGGTGCTTCTACCACGGCTGTCCGCGCTGCTTTCACAACCGCCATGCCCCGATCTACAACACGGCCAACGAAACCATGGCCTCCAGGTTGGAGGGCACCGAGAAGGTCGCGGCCAAGATCAGGCAGGCCGGCTACGCCGTGGTGGAAATGTGGGAGTGCGAGTTCCACGCCGCGCTGAAGGCGGACCGAGAGCTCGAGCGCCACGCGAGAGACTTCCCGGTTCCCGAACCCCTGAACCCTAGAGACGCCTTCTACGGAGGCCGCACCAACTGCACCAAGACGTATAGCGAGGCCAAGGGGGACAGCAAGATATTCTATTACGACGTCTGCAGCCTGTACCCGTTCGTCAACAAGACGAAGCCCTACCCCGTCGGCCACCCGAAGATTCACGTGGATCGCTTTCCTCGGCTGGAAGACGTGCCCGGCGGGCTGGTCAAGGCGAAGGTTCTACCGCCCCAACATCTCTACCACCCGGTGCTGCCGGCGCGCATCAACGGAAAGCTCATGTTTCCACTATGCCGCGCTTGTGCAGAGGCGGAAAACCAGGCAGAGTGCGACCACAGAGACGACGAGCGAGCCCTGACGGGCACCTGGGTGGTCGACGAAATGAAAGTCGCCCTCGAAGACGGGTACCGCCTCCTCCAGGTCTACGAGATCTGGGAGTACGACGTGGTGCAGTACGACCCGGCCACCGGAGCCAAGGGTCTGTTCGAGGACTACGTCGACCAGTTCCTCAAGATCAAGACGCAGGCCTCCGGCTGGCCATCGGGCTGCGACGCGCCTGCCGCGAGAGAGAGGTACCTCAGGGAGTTCTCGGAGCACGAAGGCGTCGACCTGGATCCCCAGGCCATCGCACCCAACCCCGGTCGGCGCGAGCTGGCCAAGCTGATGCTCAACAGCTTCTGGGGCAAGCTCGGGCAGAGGGACAACCTCCCCACCTGCGAGCTAGTGGACCGGTACGACCGTCTCCTGGAGCTGCTCAACGATCCGGGCGTCGAAGTGCAGACCTACATGCCCGTCACCGACGACATCATGTACGTGGTGTGGAGGTTCTGCGAGCAGTGTCCCAAGGTCAACCCCACCTCCAATGCGGTCGTCGCGGCGTACACCACGGCCCACGCACGCCTGGTGCTCTACTCCTACCTCAAGCGCCTCGGAGAACGGGTGATCTACTTCGACACCGACTCCGTCGTCGCCGCCGCGTCTCCGGGGGAATGGACGCCGTCCGTCGGACGCCTCCTGGGAGACATGATCGTCGTTCACCAGCTCCAAGTTCCCCGAATTCAGGGTGATGCCCTTCACCTTGCACACCGAGAAGGTCTTGCCCGTCTCCGGGGACCGAATCTCCATGCAGTAGCTCTTCGGCCCCGTGGAAGCAAACCGGGAGATGTACGAGCCCCGTCCGTATTTCTCCAACGGCGTCCATTCCCCCGGAGACGCGGCGGCGACGACGGAGTCGGTGTCGAAGTAGATCACCCGTTCTCCGAGGCGCTTGAGGTAGGAGTAGAGCACCAGGCGTGCGTGGGCCGTGGTGTACGCCGCGACGACCGCATTGGAGGTGGGGTTGACCTTGGGACACTGCTCGCAGAACCTCCACACCACGTACATGATGTCGTCGGTGACGGGCATGTAGGTCTGCACTTCGACGCCCGGATCGTTGAGCAGCTCCAGGAGACGGTCGTACCGGTCCACTAGCTCGCAGGTGGGGAGGTTGTCCCTCTGCCCGAGCTTGCCCCAGAAGCTGTTGAGCATCAGCTTGGCCAGCTCGCGCCGACCGGGGTTGGGTGCGATGGCCTGGGGATCCAGGTCGACGCCTTCGTGCTCCGAGAACTCCCTGAGGTACCTCTCTCTCGCGGCAGGCGCGTCGCAGCCCGATGGCCAGCCGGAGGCCTGCGTCTTGATCTTGAGGAACTGGTCGACGTAGTCCTCGAACAGACCCTTGGCTCCGGTGGCCGGGTCGTACTGCACCACGTCGTACTCCCAGATCTCGTAGACCTGGAGGAGGCGGTACCCGTCTTCGAGGGCGACTTTCATTTCGTCGACCACCCAGGTGCCCGTCAGGGCTCGCTCGTCGTCTCTGTGGTCGCACTCTGCCTGGTTTTCCGCCTCTGCACAAGCGCGGCATAGTGGAAACATGAGCTTTCCGTTGATGCGCGCCGGCAGCACCGGGTGGTAGAGATGTTGGGGCGGTAGAACCTTCGCCTTGACCAGCCCGCCGGGCACGTCTTCCAGCCGAGGAAAGCGATCCACGTGAATCTTCGGGTGGCCGACGGGGTAGGGCTTCGTCTTGTTGACGAACGGGTACAGGCTGCAGACGTCGTAATAGAATATCTTGCTGTCCCCCTTGGCCTCGCTATACGTCTTGGTGCAGTTGGTGCGGCCTCCGTAGAAGGCGTCTCTAGGGTTCAGGGGTTCGGGAACCGGGAAGTCTCTCGCGTGGCGCTCGAGCTCTCGGTCCGCCTTCAGCGCGGCGTGGAACTCGCACTCCCACATTTCCACCACGGCGTAGCCGGCCTGCCTGATCTTGGCCGCGACCTTCTCGGTGCCCTCCAACCTGGAGGCCATGGTTTCGTTGGCCGTGTTGTAGATCGGGGCATGGCGGTTGTGAAAGCAGCGCGGACAGCCGTGGTAGAAGCACCCGTGGAAGAAGTACGCGGTCTTTTCTTCCTCCCTGCACCCGTCCACCTTGTGGCCCGCGATTTTAACTTCGCGTCCTCGCAAAGCGTGCTGAATCACGATGCCGCGTTTCAGCTCCAGCCAAGTCAGCCATATGCATGCTATGCGAGACTGCCTGTCCGCGAGTCGATACCCTCCCGGGGGCAGGAGGGCGATCTTCTTCGGCGGCATGAAGCGCTTCCTGTACACGCACATGCACGCCTGCGCGATGGTGACGCATTCCCTGAAGGGATCGATGTCGTTCTCGTCTAGGAATTCCCTTCTGAATTTGGAAACTCCTTGGCTCAGGAGAAAGACGTCCATCTTGCAATACTTCACCATCTCCGCCTTCATGTCGAAGACGTCGCCGGAGGCCGCCTTTTCATCGTGCCACCGTTCGAAGGCCTTTCGAGCCTCTACCGACATGCCCTCCGGGCAGTAATACTTTTTGTCGGGAATGGGGCCGACGTAGTGCTCGTTTTCCTTGGTGTTAAATAAGTAAGGAAAGTAGCCTTTGCATTCCTTCAACTCGAACGTCTTGGAAAATCGAGACAGTGGCATGGGTATGAAGTTGAGCGAGTCTATAAATGTGACGTCACCGTATCTCATTCGGTATATCTTGCAACCATTCATGATAAGCTCCGGCGTCCATTTTAAATGTCCCACCATGTACTTTAATAAAAATTGACCGTCGTAGGCTCTGAGGTTATGAGCCACCACGATGACGTCCCAGGCTTCGAACCTCGGCTGCGTGACGTGTTCGAAGAACTGCTTTACCGGGTCGCTCGCGAACACCCATTCTTTGACGCCGCACTCGGTACAGTACGCCATCTTGCGGCGCTCGTCGATGCAAAGCGGACAGGCTTGGTATAACACGCACAAGTTAGGCACATGCTCGTAGACGTTCTGCTTGCCGGAATACGGCTCGTTTTGGGTGCATTCGAAATCTATAAACATAAACACGTATCTATTTCTTTTGTTTTTGCAGGCGTATGGTTGCATAAAGCACATGTGTGCAGAATTAACGTGCGTCTTGCAATGTTTGCAGAACTTTTCTCCGCACTCGTGCGGGGTTTTTCTGTATCTGGAATTCACCAGCTTATGGCAAGACGTGCACGCCTTCTCGACGTCGCACACCGAGAGGTCTTTAGGGTAAAATGCGCCTTTCTTGGCGTGGTTCATATAACATGTAGGTCCCTTAAAATCTCTGTTGCACGCAGGACAGTGTATGTACGCATCGGATCGGGCATCGCATTGCTGGTGGCATTTACAACACTTGGCTTCGCACCGATGGTATTCTCTTTTGTGTGCCGAGGGATGGCGACATTGTCGGCAATAATATTTACATTTAAAACACATGTGAAGGTCGACGATGGCGTTAAAGTGCCCCTCGTGATACATGACGTCTATGTGTTTATCGCTTTGCTTATCGGACTCGTACAGCACGTGCTTACCCGTATGATCGCCAAACACCGTCACAGCGTAGCCCTTTAACTCCGCATCAAAACATCTGACGTCATCTATGGTGCAGCTGACGTTGCCTTTCCCCACGCGCTGGCACAGAGCTTCGGCTTTTTGTTTTTGGAGGAATTCTGAGCGTCTCATCGTCGTGTAATTGACGTCACGATCCACTTTGGCTTTGGCGACAACAATGGCTCTTGCCAAGCACAGGCGGTCATTGTTTCTAATTTCCACAATGCCTTTGTTGCCGCTGCAAGCATCGCAGGGTTTGTAACACGAACCCGCGACCTCTTTGGTCCACACAAAAGTAACTTTCAGAGGACCGTTTAGCAAGAACTGATTGTTGCTCTGCATGACCTTTTCGATGCTTTGAATAACGGCATCTGCGTTCACTTGGTCTGCACGCCTCACGCTCATGTTAAACTCTTTGGAGGTCTCCTTCTCGTCCGACAGCGATATTCCCAAGTAACCGGCTTCGCCGTCTAGAAGGTTCTCCTTGGCAAAATTTAGAATATCGTTAAATAAATGCGCCACCCATTGCTCGGGGTTTGCATCTCTGGGGGTCGGGTTCACTGAAATTTCTGTTTCGGTAAAGCCGGAAAATAGTCTTTTCATCGATCTCTGCCTATGTGCTAATATTTCAAAGGTAGGCTGAGAGGTCGAGTCTCCACTTACCCCCGGTTGATTCTCCATGTTGCTGCTTCGCGCGCGCACAACCACTCGCAAACACACGCACTTTATTTTTTGAAATTCCTTTCAAAGCGTTTTCTTTTTTCATTCGCTTCCTCTCTTTTTATTCTATATATGAAAGTTTTCGGAAATCAACTCGGAAATATATTTTTCCTACGGTCTAAGGTCCTGCTCGTTTATCGTTAAAGAAAAAGCTGCTCTTTTAACAAAAAATGCGTATAAGTAGGATTTTATGTTACGATGTTAAAATAATCGCATAGTTTCAACAAAACATCACTGTCAACGTCCAGTTGTCACTTCGGCGAGCGGCTTATCGCCTCGCTCTTTTAAAGGCCACCTTATCGCAACCGCAGTTTCCGCTTGCGCACTAGTTAAATGCCTCATTAGCAAGTCCGGCGGGTTATCGCACCGCAACTTCCCGACTGGCAATCTGCTGCCTCTCGCCACAGGTTTCCGGTCTCGCCACTCGGGCGCCCGTTCATCCGGTTTCGATATGGTGTTACATTCGCAATCGTCCAACGCAGAACCGCAATTAAAGAGTTTCGTGCTAATCAGTTTCCGTTCACCCGTCCTTTTAATTCTCCCACGTGCTTTCTCCAGACCTTTAATCACATCGGCCATATTGCTTGGCGGAAATCCTGTGCTGATTACTTGTCCTTTTAAACTGGCAGCTTTGCATCGCTAGCTTCATTCTCAGTCTTGCTTCAGCCTGTCGACATGTACCATCCGGCTACTACTGTCGTCACCGTCACCACGGAGCGTTTTTTTTTCCTCCGACATCAGGTCAAGTCTATAGGCAACTGCTGACAGAGCAACAGCAGCTGCACTCTCTTGAAGCACTGCTTAACGTGCACACGTACCAACAGCAGCAGCAGCAGCAACCACAGGACTGGCCATTCGATTTGCCTCCGCTCGAGGCACCTCACCAACCTCTGCAGGAGCAGCAGCAGCAGCAGCAGGATCATCAACAGCCTTTGCCGGCCTTTGCGCCTCAATTTCAGCATGTGCTGCCCCACTGGCCGCAGTTGCCAGCACTAGCCGACTCCGGCGATCAGGGCTCCAGTTCTTCTTCTGTGCAGTTCATCTCGCCGGCTTATCCGTCAGGCTCCACCGCGGCTGACAGCGGGGTCTTTTCGCAGACAAACATCTTCCATTCAGCAGGGGCGACACCATATCAGTCAACTTTAGCCTCCTCCGCTTGCTATTCACCAGACTTTTTCCATCAGCGTAGCTCTCCTGGTTTCTCTTCTGTTTCCACGCCACAACCTCAACACTCCTCCACACCTCTTCCATCTTCTTCTTTTTCTTTCATCTCCACCCACCAACCGGTGCCACTTCAGGATATTAGCGTTCAACCTCTCTCTCCCCATTCCCCTTCTTACCCTCCTCCTCCCCTAACTGTGTCGTCCTCCTCCTCCCCCTCCATCATAGCAGTCCCCTTCTCCCACTCACCCATCCTAACACAAAAATCAATCTCGCCTCCTGCTTTGCAAAATTCAACGTTTCACAATGGTGCGTCAGACCCGTCACTGTTAAGAGTGCTGTCCTGCACGCCTAACAAATTTGGTGTGGCAGCACGCCGCAACCTGTTTCCGGTGTGGTCGGCGCAGTCGTTGCTTTTGCAACACAGCCCCGGCTGGTGCAGATTTGGCAGCTGCGTCGAGGACGGATTCGACCATCTGCTAGCCGCCCTGCCAGAGGTTGAGGACCAGCACATTTCTTCCCTCGCTGTTCCACACTTGCTGCCGATTGCCCTCAAGGATCGGCGGCGTTTGGCGGCACTCTCCCCGGAGTTCGGCGTCAAGCGACGCAGACAGTGCAGCGATTAGTGGGTGAACCTGTGTTCAGTGGATATTTTATGTTCAGAGGTTTTTTTAGTTTATTATGTGTATAATTAGTCAGTGTTTCATTAGCTTAATTTTTTGCTATTGTTTTTCCTCAATTGTTTCTCTAGTGTCTTTCCTCTTATATATATATATATATATGTGCAGAATTTAATTTTAAAAAAGTTCCTTGTGTTTCAAAAAACAAATAGCTATTGCCATGCCTCAGTGCATTTGTTCAAAATGCGGACATTTTAGATATTCAGAAAAACACTACGTTCTATGCGTTAAAAAACATTTCACTGTGTGGCTGGCATTCCCTCCTCAAAGAAATTCGTTCTCCCCTCGATGTCTGCAATGTCAAGCTGTGCGAGCATGTGTGTTAAACAATCTTCCAAATCCATTAAATCACGCCATCAGTCAATTTCATTTGTTATATAACTGCCAACGTTGCAGCCGATAATTTTCTGCTTGTATCATATAAAAAACATAACTACTCCTTTCCTCTGTAGCATCCATCATGGACAAGTGTGACTATTGTGGTGCTGATGAAAGCGAATCTCAACGGTTCCATTTCTGCACAAAATTTTGTGAAAATTATTGCAACCATTCCTATTGTTGGCATTGTTTCAAATATGACTGGCATCGTAAACATTATCTGGTCTGTAAATGGCAACCTTATGTGTGTAAAAGCCAAACAAAGAATTATTCACCGGCATGTTTGCAGTGTCTGGCAAAGCGCATATGTGTCTTGAATAGCTTACCTGACCCATATGCTCACGTTTTAAAATCACCGTGCACGTGCTCGCATTGCGTTAAAAAATCTCATCATCGTGACTGTTGTGAATGCTGTGAAGATGAAGAATGCTCATGTTTTCATTGCCCACGCTGTGGGGCATTCCAAAACTTTACCCATATAAATTATTAATTATTTTCTCATCGGTGTGGTGTTTTTGTTTATATATAAATGCAAATGTAACACAAGGGCTTTTTTTTGTAAATTTTTACATGTTCTCAATTCTTATCAATATATATATGCACATTTATTCCTATGTCTTTTTTTGTATTTATTATTATTATTATTATTATTTTGCTTTATCTTGCCAAATCTTTAAAATATATAGATATTTATAAATCTTGTCTTAAAGTATTTCATTTATCCATTTTTTCATTCTACCTAGGCAGGGATCCTTTCCTTTTTCCCTCAATTTTCATAGTTGTCACAAACAAAACAAAAAAAAAAGTTATAAGAGTTCAAAAGTGAAATTTCTGCTAGTGCTATTCAAATACTTCTTCAATCAGAAAAAGACTCGCCAATAAGTTGCTGTATTATTATTGTTGTATATTTAAATTTCTTAATTTTCAGCTAACCTTTTTTTTTTACTTCGTCTCAAATTCCAACGCCTCTTCCTCACCTCCCTCAACTTCCCCTCCTTCCACCTCCTCCTCCTCTGCAATTGCACTTTCGTCGTAATTTCCTTCATAATTTGGAAATTCATCAACTCCGCGCGTACATGCGCTTTCCAAATTTTCTATCATCTGCTTTAACGCTTCAAAGTCGCTGTTCAGTTTTACCACATTTCCTTTTATTCTATTTACCAATTCCTGCTGCTTCGTCACATTTTGCTTTTTCTCTTCCAATTCTTGTTTCATTCTTTCCATCGTCTCCCGTATTCGCAATGATCTTTCTTCGCATTCTTGCTTTTCCTTCTTCGCGGCGTCTACCTCCCTTCTTTTTTCCCTTATCTTGTTATCACATTCTTTTCTCATCTTCTGCTTTATTCCATTTATTTCCTTCTTACACCTCTCCGAAGCAGCTTTTCTTATGCTATTCACCGACACCCTTCCCACCGCCGCCCCTCCATTTCCTTGACATTCGGAATTTATTTTCAAATTCCCCTCCGCACTCCACCTAGACGCTGTCTTCACCCTCCCTCTTACCTTCCTCTCTCCTCCTAAATTTAACTGCCATTCGCCATTACCACACTCCCCAAATATGTAGCCATAATTTTCGGAGAAGTAGGAATTCATCTCATTTACCACGCTATACGCTATCACAAGCTCACTTTCCTCCGGGGCCAACTTCCATTGCAGTTGTAAACCCTCCGGCAAATCTACCGTATCCATCAACAAACTACAATCCACCATCTCCACAAGAATCGAACTGTTGTCCTCAGCATACATTCTCACCGGCTTTTTATAAAATTTACACCCATCTTCCGACTTCTTCTTTCCTTTCTCACACCCACAACTTTCATTTGACACATATCCTTCCGCACATTCAAGCTGACCCATCCTCACGCTACCATACATCATTCCCGCACATCTCCTCCCCCTCTGACATCTCGTTATCGGTTTTAAACAATTGTAAACGTTCTTCAACGTCCCCAAATTTATAAAGTCAGATCCAAACCTACACACACTTCCCTTCCGGTCAACACACGTGCAATTTGGCATCAATTCATTATCCTTTTCGCATCTTGTCACATTTTCTAAATGACCCGTTTCGTCATTCAACTCAAACCCACACCTCCCAAAACTAACGCAACTCTTCTCCCCCACAGCTAAACCCACCGTCAACAACACTATCGTTATCGCAATCATTCTTGCAATTTCTTTATCTTTCATCCCACATTTTCCCCTTTTATACCTTTTCCCCACCTCTCTCTCACATTCATTCCCCCATCCTTCATCCAATCGCAACGCTCTTTATTTCCTCCAATCCACATCTTTCTTCAAACCTACCAACCAATCCCATCTCGTCTTATTTTCTCCAATCACATCAACACACGTCACTACCGCAGTCCATGTCTACCCATTCCTTAAACATCCCTGCCTCATTTCCTTACCAACTCCCGACAACAACACATCGCCGCTCACCTTCCCAAAGTCACGTGACTTTTTTTTTAAAAAAATCCTTATCTTCTCCCATCAACCAACCACATCCCATTCTTTCATTTCTCCAATCAAATCTCTTCAACGTCACTTCCCATTTCATATTTACCCTTTTCCTTAAAAAATAACCTTTCCTTCTTTCACTTCCCACATCCCAACAACAACACATCGCTAATCCTTTCTACAAGTCACGTGACTTTAAAATCCTTATCCTCAACGATAAACCGTCCCGGATTAAGCAACTGGCCGAACCATAATCCATCCGCTCTTGGCGCTCAATTTTCAAATTTACCGCCAACATCCTTAATCCATCTTAATCCACGGATTAAGACGGATTAACGCGACACTAGCGCCACCTAGCGGCAGGATTATCGTTAATCCAAATCCTTAATCCGGGACTAATACTACTGCCGTCACCAGCTGGTATGGTCGGCTTGGTTTCCCGGACCCCAAACCGTTGGCCACGTCAGCTCTGATGATGGTCATAGCTGTCCCTGTGTCCACCAGCACACGGCACAGCTTCCCTCTCACCAAAACGTGCGCAATGAGGCTGTCATCCATACGCTGGCTAACGGCGCGCAGTGTCACTCGAGAGGATGGTGGTGATGGCTCCGACGTGCCCCTCTCCACGACGGCCCTTACTCGTTTACCGACTGCTCAACCTGGTGTGGATAGTCTCTCTCCAGGTGTCCCTGTTGTCCACACCCCCAACACACCACTAGGTTTTCGCCGGCGTCCCTCAGCTAGGCTTCGGTCTCCCGTATAGCGGATACTGCTTGTTCTGGATGTCGGGTTAGCCGTCACCTTGGCCACCTCCATCCTCAATGTTGCCGTTAGCGCCTCGTGGATGGTTTTGTAAACGCCGAGGATTAGGCGCTAACGAATCTCTGTGTCACGTACTCCGTCAACGAAGGTGTAGGCGGCTTCCCGGGATACAAACTCTGGTGGTAGCTCAACTAAGGCTTTGCTGGCCAGCTGCTCAATTGCCAGGTCTAAATCCTGCAGCGTCTCCCCTGGCTGCTGTGACCTTGTCTTCAGCTGGCTGCGGTACGCTGCGGCTAAGCGGTGGCTTCCAAAGCGGTTTTCCAGGGCTTCCCAGATATTCTTGGGCGCCACCGCTGTCTGGACCGCGTTTAGGACTTCTGTGGCCCGTTCCTGGAGGCTGGTTATTAGCTGTGCGGCCTCTTACTCTGGTAACCACTTGTGCTTGGCCACTGTGTCAAAATGGCTTCGGAAGACTTCGAACATGTACGTGCCGTCGTACTTCGGTGGTTTGACGCGCGCAGATGTTGTGTCGGGTCCTGGCGCGTAGGCCTTTAAATCTTTCATCCTTCTGCCGACGATGTCCTCCACCATGACGTTCAGGGACTTTGCGTTGCTGTCGGCCTTTCCCTCCAGGTCGTTAACGCGGTTTGGCAAGTCTTCGACGCGGTCGATCACTTGACGCATCCGTTTCCCCAGCTCCGTGACGTCCTCCTTCACGCCGACCAACTGTTCCTATTTCGCGGCGAGGGCGTGGTTCGCAGCCTTCATTTATGTTACCAGGCTGTCGTTCTCCGCTTTCACTTCTGTGGTTAATACGATCTTCATTGCAGTCATCATCGCGGCCAGGTTGTAGTTTGCAGCTTCCGTCTTCGTTGTTAATTCGGCCTTCATTTCTTCCATTTTCTCGGTGAGGTTATCGTTAGTGGTCTTTATTTCCTTCAGTTCCGCGGCCAAGTTGCTATTTGTGGTTTCCAGCTTTGCAGCCGGGTTGTTATTTGTCGCTTTTGTTTCCGCAGTGAGGTTATCATGCGCTGTTCTCATTTCTTTCAGCTGTTCTAGAATTTTTGCCAATGTAGCGTCGATCTTCGTATGTCGCACTCCGGACACCAATTGTGACTTTGAGGGTTCGTAGAATTAAAAGTCCAAGTTTTCGAAATTTAAAATGCTTCTTATTTCCTTAGAAACGCACTTTGGTCAAACCTTACAGTAGCAGAATTACGTAACATACACAAATACAGTCTTCCAAGTCCGTTGAACACAAATAAAAGGCCTTACTTTCAGAATACGGCACACATAATTCAGTTCTGGTTACACTCTGTTTACAACAACAACTCCCGTTACAACTCCGTTTAGGACTACTACGCTGGCGTATTGCGATGTCTTATATACATATATCCATTGATAATTCTAGACTGTTCTGGAATGTTCTCTATCAATAAAGATGTCACTATATTTTTCCATTTATCTAACTTTATTTGTTTCGGCAGACCTTTTATCTCCGTGCTATATTTATCAGTTCCTTTGTGTGCAGAGGTTCGCGACTGTACGATTCTTGTTCGTGAATTAAAGGTTTTATTCTGCTTATTAAATCCTCAAACTTACAACATTTCTATGATGTTCTCTTATATATTGGTACGACAAGTCTAACCCATTTCCACTCCAAGCAACTACCTATTTTACACTGTATACAGCAATATTCATATGAAATGTGAAATATTCTCATTTACTTAAGTGACACCAGAAACCTAATCATAGAGAGAGGAAAAGATTTTAAGGATGCCAGCAATACTCTTTGATTAACAAGACAAATGGGAAGAAGCTGTTACACAATGCACCTTTAAGAATGCCAAAGCAGCAAATTTAACTCCTAATTCCTAAGATAATATTTTCATAAATGCTATATTCTATAGGTTTTACACGTACTATACATGAATTTGGCAAAAAAGAGTTTTAACATGGACATTAAATATATTTAACTCAAAAGACTTACCTAATTGAGTTTGCATTAAAATGCGTCTGTCTGCGCCATCTCTGGATGCATTGATAACAAAACTGGTGTGTGCAATTCTCTAGAATTCCAAAGTTGTTTTCTGGCTCAGGCTTCTGCACTACAGTCTCCAAGCAAATGCTGCAGGTTATGCTTGAAGGTTGCCTGACTCTTTCCTATTAACAGTAGACATACATTAAAAGTTTCTGTACCACATATAAAATTAAAGCATAAAACACACCAAGGATTGTAAAAACACACACGAATTCTTTAAATAGATGTGAATGCATTTTATCTTAGGCTTTAAAATATCATTTTCCAAATAGAATATTATTGGTTCCAGAGCACATAATGCTGTGCAATAATTTTTTGCATAAATTACCGTGAATACCAGCTTAATGGTATATTGTAAGCATTTGCTAAAGAATGTACACGTGAGAGTCAGTGATAAAATAGGGAATTCCCAAACCAATGAAGCAAAATTCAAAGTTTAAGCCTGCCAAATATTTCTTTATTTTTTTCTTTCATAAAATCTTTGTTTGTTGTCTATTTGCTATTATTACTATTGCTAAAAGTAATCACGTTGATCAGATGAGCAAAAGACACAGAAATATTCTAAAGATCCACATATAATGTATAATCAGAATTGTTCATGGAGGTGACTTTAAAAATGACACTATGATCCTGAACTAATGAACTGCGAAATAAGGAAAACACGACGTTGTACTAAATTCACTTTATTTGTCTCTGGATTTTTTTTTTTTTACAAATATACAGAGCAAAAGTATCTCTTCCTGTAACACTGTCAGTTTTATGTCCCTGTTGCAACACAAATGCGTGCTGCTCGTAGCTTTATGACGCACACAAAACGTTTCACTAATACATAAACTGCGATACTCAACGGTTAACTCACAACTAGACACTGAACTTCAGGCTGACTTTTGCGCTTCCTGCCGGTAATAGAAGAATGTTCGGGAAATCGAAATCTCTCGGAATCGAAGTAATGAAACATTGTCGAAGCCGAATCTTCTAGTTCTGTCGAAATCGAACAATCTGCAATACCAGCGCGGTACAACAAAGGTGTTACTTATAGCTCACGTCAGTGCCTCTCCTTGAGTTTTCGGTACTTTTGCTTCCCTTGACGACAAACAACAAAAACGGTAGAATGGAATTACTCAGCACAAAAATGTGCTGTTACCTGTGGAAACGAAATAACTAGTGTGCAAGGCAAATCACAATAATATTTTTGCTAAACTTTATTTATTCACTTCTGGGAACCGCAACAAAGAGAATTTCTTCTTAAGATGTCTATCAATGCTATGCCTGTCAATGTGGTGTGGAAATAAAAGCCACCACTATCGGTGGTATACGTATTGCATCATATAACTAAGCAACATTTCAACCATTTTCTTTACTAGCCGTCGGTTGACCCTTACCGGTTTGTCACAGGTCGTTAATCATAAAAAGTAATTTGGGAAGTAATGCTTACATTAGCAGCGCATGCATGCTTCAGCGGCCGCTGAATTGAATCAGGTAAAGGAAGGAAGTAAAAACAGTACTGCCACTACAGTATTATCTTAACAGATTTATCAACCTCGGAACTTTGTTTTGGGACTAGATTTATACACTACATTTAGTAGTAAGCACACGTTTTAAAAGCATTTTGGACAGTATTTGTAGGAGCATTCTTAGTGTGGTCAAACTAGCTACTTTCGATTTAGAGAGGATTGAATGGAATTCCATGCTATTTAGAGATTTAGTGTGGGTTTTAAATTTACTCCCTCTAGACTATGTGGTTTAGAGGGGGCTTGGGAAGTTACTTATGCAGAATGACAGGCATTAGAATTAGAACTCTGGTTTTAGGGTACTGAGGGTTTGAGTTAAAACAGTGGAGTAGAAATACGTGCCAAAACTGGAAATAAAGTATGAAAACATCAGTTTTCAGCACATATCCCCTCGCTAATAATATTTAATACTAGCTGACACGGTGAACTTCGTACCACGAATAAAAGTTATCTGAACTTTCCTGTATAATTAAAACAAATTCGGATTATTTATTCTGCAGTTGGAGGTGAAGTTTGTATAAAATTCAATTAAAATTAAGTAATTTAATTTAAAGCTTTCTGATAAACAATATTTTTTGTCTTTTCTGTGGTGCGTAAAAGTTTAGAGATGATGGCTTTCCGACGCATGAACATACGACGTATAATTGCCATGAGAGAAACAGGGAAACTCCAAGTTGATTCAGCCCGCGCCGTGGCTCAGTGGTTAGACCGCTTGGCTCTCACCAAGGTGGCCCTGGTTCGATCCCAGGCGACCGCAAAGTGAGATTTGTGGTGGACAAGAGGCACTGGGGTGGGTTTTCTCCGGGATCTCCGATTTCCCCCGCCATTTCATTCCACCGGTGTTCAATCTTCATCTCATGTATCATCAGCGTCATCGCCTGCAGTGCCGTATGTATTAAAAGCGGGCGTTAAACACTACACATTTCATTTCATTTCCAAGTTGATTCCGCAAACTTCCAACGACTGCCCTTAGGATTTTTTTATGGTCATCGCAAAGGCCAAACGCCCGGGAAATTCTGGACGCTTAAGGACACTGGGAGGTCAATAGGTTTTAAAAAGTCCATCTTTTGTTTTTAATGTTAAACATTGTATAATTCTTCAGCTTTAAAATGATATATATAACATAGGTTGTCCTCTGGTATTAAAACCCTTTAATTCGTTAATTTAAAGATGGCGGCGTAATGATACGCCCACTTCCTGAGAATGGTGCTTAATCTTTGATAGTGATTTCCCAAAACCTTGTAGTTGCATGTTTCGCAAAAACTATAAAAGATATTGACACAAAATTTTCAGTGATTATTTGACAGTGTCCCTTGAACACATTCGGCTAACATTTATACTCATGTGATTTATAAAATGGATGAAAACAAATATTCAGTCCTTGAAAATATTATATTATTTTTAGTCAAACTAATTATTGTTTCATGTGTATAGTATAAACTATATGTGATTTTCATTTAGGCGATATTATAAAACTGTATCTTAGGTTATTTAGGTTAAAACTTGGTGCATGTAGCTTTAAATTCCTACAAGTAAAGTGAACCTGAAATATAGGGTGCAATATTTTTTTCAGGACACACGGTGTGATTTATGCCCATTTTGCATGGACCTCTGAGAACGTAATTTAAATATTATACAGTAGTTAAATGCACACATCCTTTTACAGTAATCCTACCGAATTTCAATTTCTGATAATGTTTAGTTTTCTATATATTCAAATTTTAATATTGGTAAAAATTAGCCTTGTCTGGGTAAAAAATAACCTTCTAGTGCCCTTCAAATCAAAAGGTAAATCCGCTGGAATCAATGGAATATGTAGGATCTCCCTTGTAGTTTCCCTTGGTGACTGTTGCCTCGATGACATTATTCATTAGCTTTTTCAGTTTCGTTCCATTGCACAGACGTGATTGGTTAATGCTACGCAGCATGATCACAACTGATCTTACTTTTAATTTTAAGCTGCGAGGTGGGAAAAAAATGAAATGTGTAGTGTTTAACACTCACTTTTGCTACATACGGCACCGCAGGCGGTGACACTGATGATACATGAGATGAAGATGGAGCACCGTTGGAATGAGATGGCGGGGGAAACCGGAGGACCCGGAGAAAACCCACCCCAGCGCCGTGTTGCGTGCGGTGGGAGTCCAGACAATTGTAATGGATTTAAAAACTCTGTGAGATAGTTGACTACGTCATCCTGGTTTATAACTGTCAACTGATTTGTACGAAAACGTCTCCCTCGGAAGAAAATTCTGTATGATCGCATTGAAATCATGTACATCTGTATTTTTTGCCGGCAATATTGCTCGTTAAATGAGTCATAAACACGTTGAATAAGCTCCTCTTTTGAGTCTGTGAAGTGACAGGAATCTGTCGGTAATGTAATTAATCCGGTCGAGGTGTCAATGGTGACTTTATATCGGGGACGAGTGAAATATCTTTGTAGACTTTGGCAAGGAGTGAAATATCTTTGTACTTTGTAATTTTGTTTGTTTGTTGAAAATGAAAGAATCTCTCTCTCTCTCTCTCTCTCTCTCTCTCTCTCTCTCTCTCTCTCTCTCTCTCTCTCTCTCTCTCTCTCTCTCTCTCTCTCTGTGTGTGTGTGTGTGTGGGTGTGTTTGTGTGTATGTCTGTGTGTGTGTGTGTGTGTGTGTGTGTGTGTGTGTGTGTGTGTGTGTGTGTGTGTGTTCCATAAACGTTTACGTGTGTTATATTTTAGCTAATAACCCGGTCCATTATCACTTCAGGTATTTTTCTCATCTTTTAAACCTTCCTTGGACTTATACAAACATTTCAAAACCAAAATTACGCAAATTTGTTCAGCCGTAATCGAGGTTTTGTGAGACTAACAAACGTCAATTTATATATATGAGAATCATCGATCTTCTGAATCCTAAACGTTAAAGCAAGGAATTTAATCCCTAGATAATACAATCCCAGTTTTAAGTTCTCAACACAACACTGCCAAAAGCATTTCAGAGTTCAACCTGTTCTATAGAAACAATGCCAAGCTGAGCGTTTGTTTGGTGCATTAATGTGTGGTTAGATGTAACACCCATAAGTCCCAATTCACAATGACGACGCAAAACTAACGTAATGGGGGTATGAGATAAGACTATTTACAGTGCAGCATTAAGAATAACACAAGATCTTGGCACAGCTTTATAGTTCTGTACATTGTATGCAGAAATCTTTTGAGTAAATAATGATAATGATGATGATGATAATAATAATAATAATAAAAATAAATAATAATTATTATTAATAATAATAATAATAATAATAATAATAATAATAATAATAATAATAATAATAATAATAATAATAATAATAATAATAATAATAATAATAATAATAATAATAATAATAATAATAATAATAATAATAATAATAATAATAATAATAATAATAATAATAATAATAATAATAATAATAATAATAATAATAATAATAATAATAATAATAATAATAATAATAATAATAATAATAATAATAATAATAATAATAATAATAATAATAATAATAATAATAATAATAATAATAATAATAATAATAATAATAATAATAATAATAATAATAATAATAATAATAATAATAATAATAATAATAATAATAATAATAATAATAATAATAATAATAATAATAATAATAATAATAATAATAATAATAATAATAATAATAATAATAATAATAATAATAATAATAATAATAATAATAATAATAATAATAATAATAATAACAACAACAACCCATGGCGCGACAGCCCTTAAAGGGCCAAGGCCTACAAACCCGACTGCCGGCCTCACGCCCACTTACGCACGGCAGAGGTGGACGACCATCCAACCGATACGGGGAGAAGATGTGGTCAGCATCTCGGCATCCCCCAGCCGGAATGTTTGTTTCCGTGACCTGGGCCGCTTACCTAGCGTAATATCCTCACTTTCCTTACGATGCTGAGTGGGCACCGGTCCTATACCCGGGTCCTAAAATCCCCACCACATGCTTGGGATCGAACCCGGGCCGCTTTCCGTGGCGAGCGACCAAGGCATGCTACCTTAGCCCGCTACGCCACGGCGCAGGACTTTTGGGTATACTGCAGGTTTTAAAATCGAATGAGAAGTTAAAGTTATCGGGTACTGAACTTAGAAGTTGTCAGGTTAATGTAAGCACGATAACATACACGGTGTTCGTTTTTATTGGTTATTTTCCGCCCTCCGATTGAGCAAGAATGACGTCATAGTTGACTGGTGAATCCACAGAGTGAGTCTATTTTGAAATCATAGTATCATCTACGGAAAAGAAGTGGTAATTTCTGCGGAACGATAAGCAAATTACAGCGCTCTGAGTGTGGTTGCGACGATAACTTTTACAACCAGCCTCCCCTGGATACGAAGAGAGACCACCGCGTTTTCATGGTTGAATACTACTTTCGTATCGGCATTAAAATTGGTACGACATATAAATACAATTCAAACCGCACGTAGAGAAGTTTATATTTGGAGCGGACGTAAATGAAAAAAGAGAAGTTTATATAGCGCTATCGGGCATTCAGACAAGTCCCTCGGAGCGTAATGGACATATCTTTGTCTGCTACATAAACGTCTTACGTTTCATCAGTATACAATATAAATTGTTGTCCTTCTCACGCTTAATTAAAATATCTATTAATTTTGGTATCCTCATGTCTTTTAAAACTAATAGGTGCATCAAACATTTCCAAGATACAGGATCAGCTACTCGCTAAAAGAGGGACACTGGACGCTATAAACTGACTTGACCCAATCTAGCAACAAATAATGTTACGACAGAGAGACCTCAAGCATACCTTCTCGCAATACAGATAGTGTTTAAGGGAAAGAGAGAAAGAAAATATAAGAAAATGGACACATAGGACTATGTATTAAAGATATTTTCTAGTTTATACTTGGATTAAAGCTTTGTACATATTGTAACACTAATTTATTTTTCATTCCTAGAACGTGTTCTGCTAATTTTGTGCTTTGTAATGAAATTACACTGTGAGGAAACTGTGGGTGATAGAAAAGAACTGAGGTTGAAATATTTCTATTTTATGTGACAGGTTTACAATATGCATATAGGTCTTTTAGAATAGAAAAACCGATGTTCATTGGGAAATAAGTGTCCATTGACTTATCATTTCGTATATTCTTCATGCTATACTTTTATGGCTGCATAATTTGGAGTACCATTAGAGCTCCACAGCTGATACTTTAGGTATACTTTTCACAGTAATTCCGTTTTCCTCCTGATCTCAGTGGAATTTCCTGTTTTCATGGGCCCTTCAATTATTGTCTTTGTTGGTAATTACAACCATTTCAATGGCACTAATTGGTCTCTCCATTTTTGAGTTTCTTTATACTCTAAAACCCAATGGAACTCATCCATGTGTCCATAAAATGGAAGACATAGATGTGATTTCTTCTTTTACTCTATATCATTTTGCTACTTCCATCCTAAACATGCCCACCCCCTTATTTTATGCACACACACACACGCACGCACGCACGCACACACACACACACACACACACACACACACACACACACACACTTTTTTCCCCTACAATTCATGCTTAATGTTTCTGTGCAACGCTAAAATTGTCATTCCTCTGATATACAGCTGAAGATTTTATATAGAACAACTACTACAAAATCCAGAATATACAACTCTAACAAAAGTTCTATTAAAGAGATACATAGAAACGACCAGAAAAGCAATTAAATAAAATACCATAGTTCCAGATAAGATAAACGGACCCAAATGACCTTGTTGTCGACGGGCCCTAAAACACTACACACTCACTCACTCAGATAAGATAAAAAGAGCATAATTGTAAAAAATGCTAATTTGCCAAAATTATACTGCCTAGCGAAGATCCACAAGACAGGCTACAGTATGTGACCCATTATTAACAATATAGATGCCCCAACTTACAAACTGGCAAAATAGTTGGTGAAAGAATCTGAAAGGTTGACAAGGTTGAAAATTTTGAATGTCTAAGCATAAAAAATGTATTTGATTTGGTAAATAAAATTCAAAACACAGTTACAAAAGCTGGAAAGGTGATGGTATCCTTCCATATCAAATCTCTATTTACAAGTACACCAGTAAAACAACAACAACAACAACAAAACAAAAAAATTTGATGAAAGGCTGCTTATCCAAAAGCAACGTTGTAGATTATAAAATAGAGGAATACATCAAACTAACCATCTTATGTATTGAACAAAATAGTTTCATGTTCTCCAGCAAGATCTTCCAACACACTGCAGGCTTGGCCACGGTTAGCCCCCTTTCACCGTTGTTATATAATCTGTTCACGAGTAATGGATATTAATGGTACCTAATAGTGGTTAACTATAAAGCACGGGCCTTAAAGTACTTGCATAGTAAGTCTCCATTAAGGTAGTTGTCTCATGTGTTTATGAGAACTCCTAGTGGTTTACCGGGAAAAACACGAGTCAGTTGGAGAATTTAATGTCATTTTGGCATGTTGGCCATAGTAGCTCAATAGTTAGAGCAGCTGCATGGAGACCAGAGGATCCATGGTTCAAATCCCGGCTATGGCATTGAATTTTTCAATCTGGCTCCACCCTTTCATTGTTCATGAGTAATTTGGAAACACATACTACTAAAGTCATTCCACAAATTTTCAAATTTTGGCATTGATATTGTCACAGATTGTAGTAATTTACTCTGACTCAAGTAGTAGTTGATGTCACTCGCTCCCCTCCTTGATGTCTGGATGAGTGGTTTATAGGCGAGAGACTCTCTCTCTCTCTGTAACTGCCAACTGAATGAACAACATGTATCTGTAGGCAGCTCCGCTTCTTTGTAGGTAAACGGCCGTTATGGCCGCCTTTGTAAATCTGTTTGTTGTAGTAAATATTCTTATTAAGTAAATTCCACTTTTAATTAGCTTTACCCTAGTACAAAATTGAATCGAGAATATATTGACACACATATGGCACTAGTCGA
This sequence comes from Mantis religiosa, assembly GCA_030765055.1. Taxonomy (NCBI): domain Eukaryota; kingdom Metazoa; phylum Arthropoda; class Insecta; order Mantodea; family Mantidae; genus Mantis; species Mantis religiosa. Next base: position 311,612 of record JAUKNK010000377.1, on the reverse strand, counting down.
GTATCAGCTGAGGATAGGAGCAAGAGCTCTTGAAACATGTCCTGTGAATAAAACAGTGTGAGTGAAGCAATGTGTCAATATATTCTCGATTCAATTTTGTACTAGTTTGTGCTTCACTGTCCCTACGCTTCTTTCAAGTTTATAGCTTTACCCTACCTTTTTACCAATGAACCATTATAGGAAAGATCCCATCCTCTCGCTAAAGCATGTAGTTCTGCTCTGAGTGTTTGCTCCTGAGTGTTCGACCTGACCACGTGTTTCTTAATTATTCACAAAGTATGAACAGGTCGTCACAATATGTCGACGATGTTTGCTATAGTTCCTAGAAGACTAACCGATGATGCTATAAATTGCTAAAGCTATAAGAAAAATCCATAGTTTTCACTGTTGAAGTAGAACAGGATGGAGGCTACCTTTTCTAGATTTGAAAACCATAAGAAGAATACAAATAGGATTACAATTTGGAATATACAGAAAAGCAACACATGTTGACACTTACATTAAATGTAACCTATTTAACCCATTACAAAATCAATATGCAGTTTTCCATAGTTTGGTTCACAGGTCAATATTTCATACAAAATACTTCAAAAATTTGGAAAGGTATTTAAGAACTTCAACATAAAATTAGCCGCACAGAAAAAAAACACATCTGCAACTTACTAAACCAGCCTCTGAAAAATAGCACACCAAATACTCAATTATCAGGCATTTATCAAATGAGCTGCTAGGATGGCAACAAGATATACATTGGGAAGACAAAAAGGAATCTAGAAACAAGAATGAAAAAACACTTCCAAAATATTAAATTCAAACACATGGACAAGTCTGCCGTAGCACATTACTTTTGGTCTGAGAATCACAACATAAAGAAAGAAATAGAATTGATCAAACAGGCAAAGAAACCTCTAGAACTGTAGATTTGGGAACACATATTTGTTACGAAGAAACAGAACCTCTTGAAGATTTTTGAAGGTCCCGCTGTGGATGACGTCATCAAACTTACCAGATTATCAGATGGCAGCATAACACCAAGCCAGGCGCAGATACCGGTTGCACCATCAGTCAGCCGCAGAACTAAGGATAGGGAAGAAGTTCCCAGAAACTAGTCTTCATTAACAAACTTGCACGTGGAGAAAAGTGTGTAGAACATTCACTCGTTTATGTAATATTAAATATTTTATGATTATCTACATCCTCCATTCTTAGCCTTTTGGCTTTTGAGAAACCTTAATCTTAAGTTTCTTTCAGTCACCATGGATTATCCATCTCCATTTTCCTTAATAGTGTTTTCAGCATCATCAGCCAGCTACTTATTTTATCACCCTTCTGTTGCATTCTTGAGCATGGTCCATATTATATTCATCCAGTGGTTTAACCCTTGAGTAGTCACTCAGGCTACATATGTAGCCCAGCCATTTTATTTTGGCAGAAGCGCATCTCCTTCTGCTTTTATAGTGGTGGGGGTTTTAGTAGCTTCTTGATGCAATATGTTCTAAATAGTCAGTTGGCAATAATAATCCTGAGCTAGACAGTAATTTTGTTATTTGCGATTAAGCTCAGTTGCACACAGCTGGGCTACATATGTAGTTCGTGCGACCACTAATGTAAAAGTTGTTGAAATGACTACTAAGAGAAAGGTTTGTCATGAGTGAATTCCTCAGCATGATTTGCTAATTACACAGTGCTAATTGCACACTAATTCTTCAATGTTTGCATTCCACAGAAATATGAGTGTTGTATTGTCCGAAGAATAAAACAGTTTTAGTCTTGCCATCTATTCACCATGGAAAACATCTTAACCCCAATTCAGGTGAGCTAAGGAAAACTGAAAGGATCAGACATTTTATAATAGCACAAAAATTGGAGTTGACATACTACTTTACAAAAAAGTTGACATACTACCATACTATGCCAACTTTTTGCCAAGTATGATGTTGCTCATAACACAAGACATTGGACTATGGTCATTTTCTTTTTCTTACTCAACATCAGTGTGATCAATGTCATGTGTATTTTTTCTGCAAATCAAAAGTATAAGAAAATCAAACGACGTTTGGTTCTTGAGACAATATCCTAGGAGTTCATAAAGCCTCAAATAGAAAGAGTGCAAAACTAAACACTATATAAGTCTCACTAACAAAGCATGCTAAGATTATCCATGGAATTGAAGACGTTCCCAGAAAACAGGTCTCAGAGTGTGACAACAAGGAGATGCTACTTATGTGGAAGAAGCAAGGATAAATCTACCAGGAAGAGTTGCAGCATGAGTCAAAGAAAGATTTGCAATAATCATTCCATGGCGGTGTGTAGAGTGTCTACAAGAGGAATTGTAAAAGAAATGGTATTTTTGTGCTTGTGTTATACTCTGAGACCATTACTGGACATTCATACGGTAAATGTTGGCACAATGAAAACATTTAATGCATTCTTTATCAGATATTGTTGTTTTCAGTATAATTAACTTGATTGATATCATTCAGGAATGTAAAGGAACACTATAAACGAGTTTACCGTATATTTTAGATGACATATAGTGTAATTTAATTTAATATCAGATTATCAAGAAACAGTTCATAAAACTCTATTTTAATGTAAGTAAACACTATAAAGAAATGAAGGAATATCTCAGAAGGTTATTACAACAATCATAAGCAGTGCATAAAGTACATTTTATATGGGCTACATATGTAGCCCACGTCACAAAGCACCACATCACTACTTGAGGGTTAATTCCAAACAAATATGTTAGCAATCTTTGAATCATTTGACCCTTACTCCCAACACTAGCAATGTAAACCCATTTTTTGTTTAATAGGTAAAACCATAATCAATTTATAACACAATCTTCTTGCTGGATCCATTATCCATCCTTCATCATAAAGCCTAAATCTCCGCCCAATTACATAACTTTTTCATGCATTATCACCATACACTCCTTTACATTTTCAATGTATAAAGTATTATTGATAGGACAGCAGAGAAAGATGTCCATCAGAGAATTCAGATATGTGTGTCATGAAATATTGTAACGAAGAATCTTAAATTCATACAGACAGCAGTAAATGTGTTGAAGGGGAGTGTCATACTAATATTAATCAGTTCAGATAAAAAGATGAATACTGCCATATTTTCTATATTATTTTTGTACAAAATGTATAAAGTAACTAGGTGAAAAATCTGGCATTACCTATGATTTTATAATTGATCCTTATAAGTTTTACAGACTTAAGTTGCACTTGCACAAAGCCTTGCATTTATTTGGACATATTGTGACTTTGTGGGTTCGTAATCCGAGTTGCAGAAAGTCAAATCGTTCTTTATTTGCATAGAAATACACTCACAGCAGCAGTATTACGTCACATACACAATTACAATCTACCAAGGTTGCTGATCACAAACAAAAGCGCTCTCCATCATCACACATCAGCTTCTCGTTATGACATTGTTTACAACTCTCTTGTTACGATTCCTGTTTACGACTGTCTTTACAACTGTTTACTACTTACGACTGCCCCTTGGCGAGTCGCCACTTCCTTAAATACCCATATTGATAATTCTAGATATTTCTGGAACAAACAAGAAATAGAATGTTCTGTCACAGGTCTCAAGGTAAAACATGAATTTTCTAGACGCGTAACCTTATCTGTGTTGGCCCGCCTTTTATCTCCGGGCTTTCTTTACCTGCTAATGCAAGCTGTTTATCGCCACACTGCGCGATATCTGTTATCGCTCCACGCCATCGTAAATAATGGGTTCGCGACACTGCTCCCTCCTCAAAGCTGCTCGTTCCGAACAGCACCATCGTAGCGGGCCAGACGATTCAAGTGTAACATAACGTCTTCCCTCGGGGCACCTTCTGGATGCAGTAGACCACGTCGTTAATCCTCTTCACCGCCCGATACGGTCCTTGCCACGGCTGTTTAAGTTTCGGGCAGCGTCCCTTGATCCGCGTAGGGCGGTACAAACAAACTAGGTCGCCCTGCAAGAACCCTTGCCCGGTTGTGGAAATCCCAAAATTGGAGCACTGCTAAGCGTCATCTTCAGCTGCTGGAAAGCGCCTTCGGCGTTCTCCGTCCACACATAAAGTCGGTGTTCTTCTGTCAGGCGAGTGAGGGGCTCGGCGATGTTGGAGAACCCCTTTAGAAAACGGCGGTAATAACTGCACAGCCACAGGAAACTGCGTAATTCCCTCTTATCCTTTTGCCGAGGCCAATCTCTCACGGCCTGTGACTTCTCCGGGTCTGTGGCCACTCCGGTTGGTGATACTGTGTGGCCCAAGTAGTTGACTTCCTTGCGGAAGAGCTGGCAATTTTTCGAGTTCGGCTTCCGGTTGGTCTCCTGCAGTCTCTGTAGCACCTTGCTCAGGTTCTCCAGAAGGTCCTTGAATGTCTTCCCGACGATGATAATGTCGTCCAGGTATAGCAGGCTGGCATCATAAGTCAGTACTCTCATCACTGACTCCATAAGGCGTTGGAAGGCAGCTGACGTGTTGCAGAGGCAAAAGGGTATAACTGTGAACTGCCAAAGCCCTTGGCATATCGAGAATGCAGTCTTTTCCTTGTCTCTCGGGCCTAGAGCTACCTGCCAGTAACCCGACTTCAGGCCCAGGGTCGAGAACCACTGTGCACCAACTAGCTTGTCCAGGGTGTCGTCAATCCAGGGTAAGGGGAAACAGTCTTTCCGGGTGACAGCGTTCAACTTCCTGTAGTCCACGCAGAAGCGTAGCTCGCCGGTCTTCTTCGTCATCAGAACTACAGGGGAACAGCAAGGGATGTTAGATTCTTCAATCACTCCCCTGGATTTCATGTCCTCTAGCATATCCCGTACCGCAGCTTGTTTCGCCAGCGGAACGCGTCTTGGTCCTTACGTAATAGGCCGCGCATCTCCGGTGTCGATGCCGTGAAGCACTTTGTCTGTGCGGCCGTAGTCACTGTTACCTTGGCTGAAGACGCGCTGGTATCGTCTTAGCAAATGTCGAACTTTCTCTAGGTGTTCTGCGGTCAGGTGGTCAGCCGCCTTCTCCAATAAGCCTTCCATCCGGGGCCCCAGGTGTTGCGTCGGCGCCGGCTCCTGTGTCTTGTCCATTGCTTTTACGCTGACCACGGGCTCGCACGTCCCAAACCCCTTCCCGGCCTGGACGTCGTGATCGGCGTCCCTCAGGTTTAGCAGTCTCACTGGCACCTCCTCTCGGCGCGGCAACTGTGTTCTGGCTACACATAGTACGTACACAGACGTCTTCTGGTCCAGCGTTACTTCTGTTTATCGCCACACTGCGCTATGTCGGTTATTGCTCCGCACCATCGTAAATAATGGGTTCGCGACAATATTTGAGAATATATTCTTAAGACACTTGCAAAGATAATTTAAATTCTTAGGACACCATAAAGAACAAACAGTAAACAAAATAAAGGAATAAGAACACTGATGAAGTACTGTATAAAAGCATTGTTGAACAATCACAAATACCACAAAAGGAAGAGGCACATTAAATATAAATTACAACATTTTGAGTTAAGAAACAAGGATCACTTGTATCTCTATTACACAAATTTAGAATAGTATTGATTTATTAATTTTAAAATCACTATTTGTAGAAACACAAGGAGTATAACTAATCCAAATTGGATCATCATTCTTGCAGTAGTTATTGTGTAACCAGAATTTATAATAGTGTCATGTATGAGTTTTCATAGTTTCCTAATGAAAATCCAGGGTGCTTAAAACTATTAAAATTTGCTTTATCTGGTAACCTACAAAATACATAAAGAATATTCATGTTCTTAATTACCTAGCATTTCCCATATTTTGACAGTTTATCCCTACAATATTTACCTTTATGATGCACTTCTCCTCCCTGTTTATACAGAAATTATTCATGTTTCCGTATCATATGCTGGTTTTCTCAGCTTCCTAACAGATACTAGGATCATTTAAAATATTTCAGTTTGCAGAAGGACCATTAAGGCAAAATTTGATGCAGCTTTACATCTCTATGACCACATTATATAGGCTGATTCCCAGGTTAGTATGCGTGCGTGGAAACTTGATAAAAGATTCTTCTGTTACCAAAATTTAGCCATGTTGGTTTATGCTGCATAGGTTAGTATGGGTACAGAAATGGGATAATGAAGTCCTGGATTATCAAAAGTTAGCTCTTAACACTTAGAACGACCGGCGAGTATGGTCTACCGAGAAGGCCGAACCCGTCATTTTGACGGGTGCAGTTTTATTTGCCCATTTTAAAATGGTAAACACATTTGAATGCATACCAGTTTATTTAATATTAATTATACAATTTAAGAATATATAATTTTACTTTTCTTTGAAGATTTACACAGAAAAATGAAAATTTTAAGCCTAAAAATTAATCCAAATATATGCGATAACCAAATGTAAACTGGACAACTTCCCTTAGCAAACACATGTGTTTCAACATAAAATTTTGAATACTGCACCTGCATTGTGTACCTGCATTTATCAGTCAGAGTGGATTGATGGTTAGGTACTGGTCTGCTGATCCCAAAGTGGCTGGTTCAAATCTGGCCCAGAACAATGATTTTTAGGTGCTTTTAAAATTGGCAACCCCAAGCAGGTTAATTCATTGGTATATAAAAGAACTGCTGGGAAGTGAAATTTGGCACACTAGCAGTACTGATATGTTCCTGATAATTGCCAGCATCGTTAACAAAGAGAAACAGTTTCTTTGCATCGAAGTGGCTTTTCCTCTAAAGTTTGCAACTTATGAAGATGTCACAATTTTGGGGGGGGGGGGGTGGGGTTAGTCCATCCCTCTAACCTGTGTAGTCTGTGTGCACGCCTTTTCCTTATACATGTAAACTAGACATAATTCCATACTTTAAAACTGTAATTTCTTTTATGCACAGATTAGTATGAATTTCTACAAACTACTTTGTACTATGCGACAAAAACTACACTGATGGGACTTACACAATGCAACATAACCACAATATTGTGTCATACACCCTCCAAAACATGTTGTTTAACCTCTCGGTTTATAAGACACATTTGACAGCTGCATAAGCTTAATATACGTAAGTGTATAAAGATCGGTTTTTACTGTACTGTGAGTGCATTAGTTGAATCATAGGAATTTAGAAATCATTGAGAAATCCAGAGTAGTTGCTTTCATTTTTAGTGGGCTTTGTGCTTTCAAGGCTAACCAGAGTGATCTGATTTTCTGTACTTAGATATTAAACTGATTTTCTATATCAAGTATACATATAGAATACTTACAGAAGAAATCTCAAAGGATTTAATTTTGGATTGCTATATAATAGAGAATTATAAGTATGTGTTTTCTAGAAGCAAGTAATTACTGTTACTTTACCATTGATATATAACCTGGAGAAGGTTGCACGCTTAACGATATTTTCAAAAAGTCCTGCAAATGTTAAAATTATTCAAAGTGACTGCAAATGTTAAACAAAACTAATTAGTACTCCGATATAAATTGAATTACCTTGTGCGCCTTGCGCCCTCCAGTCCATTTAATATTGTCTGTTGATGAGCAATGCATTTTACAATATGTCTGCTTAAAAAATTACAGAATGATTGCTGTGGAAATAAATTCCACTAAAGAGGACAGCAACAGAGCGCATATCCAGGTTAACCAACACACGAAATGCACTTTGTAATCCAATCACAGAGTATAGGAACATAGAGTGAATTAGAGATTGAGCAGGGCTGTTAGGTTTAAGGACCTGGACACAACTAGATCATTTGGTCATACAAAACATTGAGAATTTAGCAATAAAAATTATTCCAGCAACTGAAAAGAAGGAAGAACGTAAGAGTAAACCATGTTACAGATCAAGAAATCAGCCGCCAAATAATGCACGAAGCAAGCAAATTTAACCCTTCCCCATTTCACAGTAAGAAAAGAATCAACAGCAGGGGCGGCCAGTGGGACATTGTATTGACCGACCGACCGACCGACCGACCGAACGACCGACCGACCGACCGACCGACACACCGACCGACCGACCGACCGACCGACCGACCGACACACCGACCGACCGACTGACCAAACGACTGCCTGACCGACTGATTGACTGAACGACTGACTGACTGGCCGACTGACTGACTAACCGAACAAACACACCGAAAAAACGGAACCAACAGAACCAAACGAAACAAACCAACCAAACCAACCGAACCAACCTACACAACCAATCCAACCAACCAACCAAACCAACCAAACCAACCAACCAACCAACCAAACGAAATAAACGAAACAACCGAACCAAACCAACCAATCCAACCAACCAACCAAACCAACCAACCGAACCAACCAACCGAACCAACCGAACCAAACCAACCAACCAACCGAACCAACCAAACCAACCGAACCAAACGAACCAACCGAACCAAACCAACCAAGCAACGAAACAATCAAACCAACCGAACCAACCGAAAAAACCAACCGAACCAACCCAAACAACCAACCGAACCAACCGAAACAAACGAACCAAACGAAACAATCAATCCGAACCAACCAAACGAACCAACCGAAACAACCTGCCCAAACAACCAACCAACCAACCAAAACAACCGAACCAACCAACCGAACCAACCGAACAAAACCAATTAAACCAACCAACCGAACCAACCAAACCAACCGAAACAACCGAACCAACCAACCGAACTAACCAACCAACCGAACCAACCGAACCAACCGAACCAACCGAACCAACCGAACCAACCGAACCAACCGAACCAACCGAACCCACCGAACCAAACGAACCAACCAACCGAACCAACCGACCAAACCAACCAAAACAACCGAACTAACCAACCGAACCAACCGAACCAAACCAACCAAACCAAACGAACCAACCAACCAACCCAACCAACCAACGGAACCAAAAAACCAAACCCACCTAACCAACCAACCGAGACAACCGAACCAACTAACCAACCGAACCAACCAACCAACCAATCGAACCAACCAACCAACCGAACCAACCAATCAACCAACCAACCGAACCAACCAAACCAACCAACCAACCAACCAGCCAACGGAACCAACCAAACCAACAAACCGAACCAACCGAACCAACCAACCAACCAATCGAACCAACCAACCGAACCAACCAACCGAACCAACCGAACCAAACAACCGAACCAACCTAACTAACCAACCGAACCAACCGATTCAACCAACCGAACTAACCAACCAAACCAACCAAACAAACCAACCAAACCAGCAAAACCAAAGGAAACAACCAACCAAACATCCGAACCAACCGAACCAACCGAACCAACCAACCAACCAACCTACCGACCAACCAAGCAAACCACCCGAACCAACCAAACAACCGAACGAACCGAAGACACCAACGGAACCAACCGAACCAACCAAACCAACCAAACCAACCGAACCGACCGAGCCAACCGAACCATCCAAACCAACCGACCAAACCAACTAACCGAAACAACCAACAGAATCAACCGAAACATCCGAACCAAGCAACCGAACCAACCAAATCAACTGAACCATCCCACCGAACCACCTATCACGAACCAACCAACTAAACCAAACGAACCAACCAAAAGAACCAGCCAACCGAACCAATCCAACTGAACCCACCGAACCAAACGAACCAAACGAACCAAACGAACCAACCAACCGAACCAACCAAACCTAGCGAACCAACCGAAACAGCCAACCGAACCAACCGAACCAAACCAACCAACCGAACCAACCATACCTACCGAACCAAACGAACCAACGAACCAACCGAACCAACCGACCAAACCAACCAAAACAACCGAACCGACCAACCGAACCCCCCGAACCAACCAACCGAGCCAACCGAACCAACCAACCAAACCAACAAAAACAACCGAACCGACCAACCGAACCCCCCGAACCAACCAACCGAGCCAACCGAACCAACCGACCAAACCAACCAAAACAACCGAACCGACCAACCGAACCCCCCGAACCAACCAACCGAGCCAACCGAACCAACCAACCAACCGAACAACCGAACCAACCGAACAACCGATCCATCCAACCAACCAACCAACCAACCGAACCAACCAAACCAACCAACCAACCAGCCAACGGAACCAACCAAACCAACCAACCGAACCAACCGAACCAACCAACCAATCGAACCAACCAACCAATCGAACCAACCAACCAATCGAACCAACCAACCGAACCAACCAATCGAACCAACCAACCAACCGAACCAACCATCCAACCTAAACAACCGAACCAACCGAACCAACCAACCGAACTAACCAACCAAACCAACCAACCGAACCAACCGAACCAATCCAACTGAACCCACCGAACCAAACGAACCAAACGAACCAACCGACCCAAACCAACCAATCAACCGAACCAATTAAACCAACCGAACCAACCGAAACAACCAAACCAACCAACCGAACCAACCGAACCAACCAATCGAACCAACCAACCGAACCAACCATCCAACCTAACCAACCGAACCAAGCGAACCAACCAACCGAACTAACCAACCAAACCAACCAACCAACCGAACCAACCAACCGAACCAACCAACCGAACCAATCCAACTGAACCCACCGAACCAAACGAACCAAAAGACCCAAACCAACCAATCAACCGAACCAACCGAAACAACCAACCGAACCAACCGAACCAAACCAACCAACCAACCGAACCAACCAAACCTACCGAAACAGCCGAAACAACCAAACGAACCAACAGACACAAACGAAACAACCAACCCGAACCAACCAAACGAACCCACAGAACCAAACGAACCAACCAACCAACCGAAACAACCGACCAAACCAACCAAAACAACCGAACCAACCAACCGAACCAACCGAACTAACCGAACCAAACCAACCAAACCAACCGAACCAAACGAACCAACCAACCCACCGAACCAACCCAACCAGCCAACCAACTAAACCAACCAAACCAAACGAACCAACCAACCCACCGAACCAAGCGAACCAACCAACCAACAAACCCAACCAACCAACGGAACCAAAAAACCGAACCCACCGAACCAACCAACCGAGCCAACCGAACCAACCAACCAACCAACCGACCCAACCGAACCAACCAAACAACCAACCGAACCCACCAAACCAACCAACAAACCAACCAGCCGACGGAACCAACCAAACCAACCAACCGAACCAACCTAACCAACCAACCAATCGAACCAACCAACCGAACCAACCAATCGAACCAACCAACCAACCGAACCAACCAACCAAACTAACCAACCGAACCAACCGAACCAACCAACCGAACTAACCAACCAAACCAACCAAAACACTGAACCAACCAACCGAACCAACCAACCGAACCAACCTAACTAACCAACCGAACGAACCGAATCAACCAACCGAACTAACCAACCAAACCAACCAACCGGACCAACCAAACCAGCCAAATCAAAGGAAACAACCAACCAAACAACCGAACCAACCGTACCAACCAACCGATCCAACCTAACTAACCCAACCAACAGAACCAGCCAACCAACCAACCTACCGAACAACCAACCTAACCACCCGAACAAACCAATCAACCGAACGAAACGAAGCAGCCAACGGAACCAACCGAACCAATCGAACCAACCAAACCAACCGAACCATCAGAACCAACCGACCAAACCAACCAACTGAACCAACCAAAAGAACCAACCGAAATATCCGAACCAAGCGACAGAACCAACCAAATCAACTGAACCATCCAACCGAACCAACCAACCAACACGAACCAACCAACCAAACCAACCGAATCAACCAAAAGAACCAACCAACCGAACCAATCCAACCGAACCAACCAACCCATCGAACCCACCGAACCAACCAACTAACCGAACCCACCAACCGAAACAACCAAACTAACTCACCGTACCAACCTAGGCAAACAAACCAACCAAACCAACCAACCGAAGCAAGCGAACATGAAAAACGAACCAACCGAACCAACCATCCGAACCAACCTACCGAACCATCCGAACCAAACGATCCAAGCAACCAACCGAACCAACCGAACCAACCAACGGAACCAACCAACCGAACCCACCGAACCAACCAACCGAGCCAACCGAACCAACTAACCTACCGAACAACCGAACCATCCAACCAAGCAACCAACCAACCAACCCAACCAACCAAACCAACCAACCAACCAACCAACCATCCAACGGAACCAAGCAAACCAACCAACCGAACCAACCAACAAACTAGTCGAACCAACCAACCGAACCAACCAATCGAACCAACCAACCAGCCGAACCAACCAACCAAACTATCCAACCGAATCAACCGAACCAACCAACCGAACTAACCAACGAAACCAACCAACAAACCGAACCAACCAACCGAACCAACCGAACTAACCAACCGAACCAACCGAACCAACCAACAGAAATAACCAACCAAACCAACCAACCGAACCAACCAAACCAGTCAAACCAAAGGAAACAACCAACCAAACAACCGAACCAACCGTACCAACCAACCGAACCAACCAAACCAACCAACCAACCAACCGACCGACAAACCAACCTAACCACCCGTACCAACCAACAAACCAACCGAACGAACCGAAGCAACCAAAGGAACCAACCAACCAACAGAACCAATCCAGCTGAACCCACCGAACCAAACGAACCAACCAACCAAACGGACCAACCGACCAAACCAACCAAAACAACCAAACTAACCAACCGAACCAACCAACGGAACCAACCAACCGAACCCACCGAACCAACCAACCGAGCCAACCGAACCAACTAACCTACCGAACAACCGAACCATCCAACCAACCAACCACCCCAACCAACCAAACCAACCAACCAACCAACCATCCAACGGAACCAAGCAAACCAACCAACCGAACCAACCAACAAACTAATCGAACCAACCAACCGAACCAACCAATCGAACCAACCAACCAACCGAACCAACCAACCAAACTAACCAACCGAATCAACCGAACCAACCAACCGAACTAACCAACGAAACCAACCAACCAACCAACCAACCGAAGCAACCAACCGAACCAACCGAACTAACCAACCGAACCAACCGAACCAACCAACCGAAATAACCTACCAAACCAACCAACCGAACCAACCAAACCAGTCAAACCAAAGGAAACAACCAACCAAACAACCGAACCAACCGTACCAACCAACCGAACCAACCAAACCAACCAACCAGCCGACCGACAAACCAACCTATCCACCCGTACCAACCAACAAACCAACCGAACGAACCGAAGCAACCAAAGGAACCAACCAACCAACAGAACCAATCCAACTGAACCCACCGAACCACACGAACCATCCAACCGAACCAACCGAACCAACCAACGGAACCAACCAACCGAACCCACCGAACCAACCAACTGAACCAATCCAACTGAACCAACCAACCCACCGAACCCACCGAAACAACCAACTAACCGAACCCACCAACCGAAACAACCGAACTATCTAACCGTACCAACCTAAGCAAACAAACCAACCAAACCAACCAACCGAAGCAAGCGAACCCGCCAAACGAACCAACCGAACCAATCATCCGAACCAACCAACCGAACCAACCGAACCATTCGAAACAAACGAACCATCCAACCGAACCAACAGAACCAACCAACCGAACCAACCAACGGAACCAACCAACCGAACCCACCGAACCAACCAACCGAGCCAACCGAACCAACCAACCAACCAACCGAACCAACCGGACCAACCGACCAACCAACCGAACCAACCAAACCAACCAGCCAACGGAACCAAGCAAACCAACCAACCGAACCAACCAACCAACTAATCGAACCAACCAACCGAACCAACCATTCGAACCAACCAACCGAACCAACAAACCAAACTAACCAACCGAATCAAACGAACCAACCAACGGAACTAACCAACCGAACCAACCGAACTAACCAACCGAACCAACCAACCGAACCAACCAAACCAGCCAAACCAAAGGAAACAACCAACCAAACAACCGAACAAACCGTACCAACCAACCGAACCAACCTAACAAACCGAACCAACCGAACCAACCAACCAACGGAACGAACCGAAGCAACCAACAGAACCAACCAAACCAACCGAACCGACCGAGCCAACCGAACCAACCCACCAACCGACCAAACCAACTAACCGAACCAAAAAACAGAACCAACCGAAACATCCGAACCAAGCGACCGAACCAACCAAATCAACAGAACCATCCAAGCGAACCACCCAGCAAGAACCAACCAAATGAACCAACCAAACCAACCAAAAGAAGCAACCAACCAACCGAACCAAACCAACTGAACTAACCAACCCGCCGAACTCACCGAACCAACCAACTAAACGAAACCCACCAACCGAAAAAACCGAACTAACTAATCGTACCAACCTAAGCAACCAAACCAACCAAACCAACCAACCGAAGCAAGCGAACCTGCCTTCCGAACCAACCGAACCAACCGATCCATCCGAACCAACCAACCGAACAATCCAACCGAACTATCTGAACCAACCAGCCGATCCAAACAACTGAACCAAGCATCCGAACCAACCAACCCAACCATCCGAACCATCAAAGCCGTCCAACCGAACCAACCATCTGAACCAACCACCCAACCGAACCAACCAACCGAACCAACCAACCGAACCATCCAAATCAACCAACCTAACCTACCAACCGAACCAACCAACCGAACCAACCGAACCAACTGAACCAGCCAACCGAACCAGCCGAACCAACCAACCGAACCATCCGAAGTAACCGAACCAACTGAAGCTTCCGAACCAACCGAACCAACCAACCGAACTAACCAACCAAACCAAACAACCGAACCAAGCAAACCAGCCAAACCAAAGGAAACAACCAACCAAACAACCAACCAAACAACCGAAACAAACGTACCAACCAACCGAACCAACCTAACCTACCGAACCAACCAAACCAACCGAACCAACCAATTCAACCAACCAACCAACCAACGACAAACCAACCTTACCACCCGAACCAACCAGCCAACCGAACGAACCGAACCAACCAACCGAACCAACGGAACCAACCAAACCAACCGAACCGACCGAGCTAACCGAACCAACCAACCAACCGACCAAACCAACCAAACGAACCAACCAACAGAACCAACCGAAACATCCGAACCAAGCGACCGAACCAACCAAATCAACTGAACCATTCAACCGAACCACCCAACACGAACCAAATAGCTAAACCAACCGAACCAGCCAAAAGAACCAACCAACCAACCGAACCAATCCAACTGAACCCACCGAGCCAAACGAACCAACCAACCGAACCAACCGACCAAACCAACGAAAACAACCGAACTAACCAACCGAACCAACCGAACCAAACCAACCAAACCAACCAAACCAAACGAACCAACCAACCCACCGAACCAACCGAACGAACCAACCAACCCAACCAACCAACGGAACCAAAAAACCGAACCCACCGATCACACCAACCGAGCCAATCGAACCAACCAACCGAACCAACCAACCAACCGAACCAACCAAACCAACCAACCGAACCAACCGATCCAACCAACCAACCAGCCAACAGAACAAACCAAGCCAACCAACCGAACCAACCGATCCAACCAACCAACCAATCGAACCAACCAACCGAACCAACCAACCAACCGAACCAACCAAACCAACCAACCGAACCAACCGAACCAACCGATCCAACCAACCAACCAATCGAACCAACCAACCGAACCAACCAACCGAACCAACCAAACCAACCAACCGAACCAACCGAACCAACCAACCAACCAGCCAACAGAACAAACCAAGCCAACCAACCGAACCAACCGATCCAACCAACCAACCAATCGAACCAACCAACCGAACCAACCAATCGAACCAACCAACCAACCAACCGAACCAACCAACCAAACTAACCAACCGAACCAACCGATCCAACCAACCGAACTAACCAACAAAACCAACCAACCAACCGAACCAACCAACCGAACCAACCAACCGAACCAAACAACCGAACCAACCTAACTAAACAACCGAAACAACCGAATCAACCAACCGAACTAACCAACCAAACCAACCAACCGAACCAACCCACCCAGCAAAACCAAAGGAAACCACCAACCAAACAACCGAACCAACCGTACTAACCAACCGAACCAACCTATCCAACCGAACCAACCGAACCAACCGAACCAACCAACCAACCTACCGACCAACCAACGAAACCACCCCAACCAACCAAACAAACGAAAGAACCGAAGACACCAACGGAACCACCCGAACCAACCGAACCAACAAAACCGACCGAACCGACCGAGCCAACCGTACCATCCAAACCAACCGACCAAACCAACCAACCGAACCAACCAACAGAACCAGCCGAAACTTCCGAACCAAGCGACCGAACCAACCAAATCAACTGAACCATCCAACCGAACCACCCAACACGAACCAACCAACTAAACCAACCGAACCAACCAAAAGAACCAACCAACCAACCGAAAAAACCGAACCAACCAAACCAACCGAACCAAATGAACCAACCGAACCAAACCAACCAAGCAACCAACCAACCGAACCAACCGAACCAAACCAACCAACCAACCAACCGAACCAACCAAATCAAACGAACCAACCGAAACAACCAACCGAACCAACCGAAACAAACGAACCAACCGAAACAACCAACCCGAACCAACCAAACGATCCCATCGAACCAAACGAACCAACCAACCAACCGAACCAACCGACCAAACCAACCAAAACAACCGAACCAACCGAACCAACCGAACCAAACCAACCAAACCAACCGAACCAAACGAACCAACCAACCCACCGATCCAACCGAACCAACCAACCAACCCAACCAACCAAACCAAACGAACCAACCAACCGAACCAACCGAACCAACCAACCAACCCAACCAACCAAAGGAACCCAAAAACCGAACCCACCGAACCAACCAACCGAGACAACCGAACCACCCAACCAACCGACACAACCGAACCAACCAACCAACCAACCAAACAACCGAATCAACCAAACCAACCAACCAACCAGCCAACGGAACCAACCAAACCAACCAACCGAACCAACCGAACCAACCAACCAACCAATCGAACCAACCAACCGAACCAACCAATCGAATCAACCAACCAACCGAACCAGCCAACCAACCTAACCAACCGAACCAACCGAACCAACCAACCGAACTAACCAACCAAACAACCGAACCAACCAACCGAACCAACCAGCCAACCGAACCAACCAACCGAACCAACCTAACTAACCAACCGAACGAACCGAATCAACCAACCGAACTAACCAACCAAACCAACCAACCGAACCAACAAAACCACCCAAACCAACGGAAACAACCAACCAAACAACCGAACCAACCGTAACAACCAACCGAACCAACCTAACTAACCGAACCAACAGAACCAGCCAACCAACCAACCTACCGACCAACAAACCTAACCACCCGAACCAACCAATCAACCGAACGAACCGAAGCAACCACCCCAACCAACCGTACCAATCGAACCAACCAAACCAACCGAACCGACCGAGCCAAGCGAACCATCTGAACCAACCGACCAAACTAACCAACCGAACCAACCAACAGAACCAACCGAAACATCCGAACCAAGCGAAAAAACCAACCAAATCAACTGAACCATGCAACCGAACCAACCAACACGAACCAACCAACTAAACCAACCGAACCAACCAACACGAACCAACCAACTAAACCAACCGAACCAACCAAAAGAACCAACCAACCAACCGAACCAATCCAACTGAACCAACCAACCCACCGAACCCACCGAACCGAAACAACCGAACTAACTCGCCGTACCAACCTTAGCAAACAAACCAACCAAACCAACCAACCGAAGCAAGCGAACCTGCCAAACGAACCAACCGAACCAACCATCCGAACAAACCAACCGAACCAACCGAACCATCCGAACCAAACGAACCATCCAACCGAACCACCCGAACCAACCAACCAACCGAGCCAACCAACCAACCGAACCAACCAACGGAACCAACCAACCGAACCCACTGAACCAACCAACCGAACCTATCCAACTGAACCAACCAACCACCGAACCCACCGAAACAGCCAACTAACCGAAACAACCGAACTATCTCACCGTACCAACCTAAGCAAACAAACCAACCAAACCAACCAACCGAAGCAAGCGAACCTGCCAAACGAACCAACCGAACCAACCATCCGAACCAACCAACCGAACCAACCGAACCATCCGAACCAAACGAACCATCCAACCGAACCAACCGAACCAACCAACCAACCGAACCAACCAACGGAACCAACCAACCGAACCCACCGAACCAACCAACCGAGACAACCGAACCAACCAACCAACCAACCGAACCAACCGGACCAACCAACCAACCGAACCAACCAAACCAACCAACCAACCGAACCAACCAACCAACTAATCGAACCAACCAACCGAACCAACCAATCGAACCAACCAACCGAACCAACCAACCAAACTAACCAACCGAATCAACCGAAACAACCAACCGAACTAACCAACCGAACCAAGCGAACTAACCAACCGAACCAACCAAACCAGCCAAACCAAAGGAAACAACCTACCAACCAACCGAACAAATCGTACCAACCAACCGAACCAAACTAATCAACCGAACCAAACGAACCAACCAACCAACCGAACGAACCGAAGCAACCAACAGAACCAACCAAACCAACCGAACCGACCGAGCCAACCGAACCAAGCCACCAACCGACCAAACCAACCAACCGAACCAAACAACAGAACCAACCGAAACATCCGAACCAAGCGACCGAACCAACCAAATCAACAGAACCATCCAACCGAACCACCTAAAAAGAACCAACCAACTAAACCAACCTAACCAACCAAAAGAACCAACCAACCAACCGAACCAAACGAACCAACCAACCAACCGAACGAACCGAAGCAACCAACAGAACCAACCAAACCAACCGAACCGACCGAGCCAACCGAACCAAGCCACCAACCGACCAAACCAACCAACCGAACCAAACAACAGAACCAACCGAAACATCCGAACCAAGCGACCGAACCAACCAAATCAACAGAACCATCCAACCGAACCACCTAAAAAGAACCAACCAACTAAACCAACCAAACCAACCAAAAGAACCAACCAACCAACCAACCGAACCAAACCAACTGAACTAACCAACCCGCCGAACTCACCGAACCAAACAAGTAACCGAACCCCCCAACCGACACAACCGAATTATCTAACCGTACCAACCTAAGCAAACAAACCAACCGAACCAACCAACCGAAACAAGCGAACCTGCCAAACGAACCAACCGAACCATCCATCCGAACCAACCAAACCATCCGAACCAAACGAACCATCCAACCGAACCAACC
Source organism: Mantis religiosa (assembly GCA_030765055.1). Lineage (NCBI taxonomy): Eukaryota > Metazoa > Arthropoda > Insecta > Mantodea > Mantidae > Mantis > Mantis religiosa. Next base: position 292,147 of record JAUKNK010000377.1, on the reverse strand, counting down.
GAACCAACCAACCAACCGAACCAACCAACCAACCGAACCAACCAACGGAACCAACCAACCGAACCCACCGAACCAACCAACCGAGCCAACCGAACCAACCAACCAACCGAACCAACCAACCAACCGAACCAACCGGACCAACCAACCAACCGAACCAACCAAACCAACCAACCAACCAACCAACCAACCAACCAACCAGCCAACGGAACCAAGCAAACCAACCAACCAAACCAACCGCACCAACCGAAACAACCAACCGAACCAACCGAAACAAACGAACCAACCGAAACAACCAACCCGAACCAACCAAACGAACCCACCGAACCAAACCAACCAACCAACCGAACCAACCGACCAAACCAACCAAAACAACCGAACCAACCAACCGAACCAACCGAACCAACCGAACCAAACCAACCAAACCAACCGAACCAAACGAACCAACCAACCCACCGATCCAACCGAACCAACCAACCAACCCAACCAACCAAACCAAACGAACCAAGCAACCCACCGAACCAACCGAACCAAACAACCAACCCAGCCAACCAACGGAACCCAAAAACCGAACCCACCGAACCAACCAACCGAGCCAACCGAACCAACCAACCGACACAACCGAACCAACCAACCAACCAACCGAACCAAACAACAGAACCAACCGAAACATCCGAACCAAGCGACCGAACCAACCAAATCAACAGAACCATCCAACCGAACCACCTAAAAAGAACCAACCAACTAAACCAACCAAACCAACCAAAAGAACCAACCAACCAACCGAACCAAACCAACTGAACTAACCAACCCGCCGAACTCACCGAACCAAACAACTAACCGAAACCACCAACCGACACAAGCGAACTAACTAACCGTACCAACCTATGCAAACAAACCAACCAAACCAACCAACCGAAGCAAGCGAACCTGCCTTCCGAACCAACCGAACCAACCATCCGAACCAACGAACCGAACCAACCGATCCATCCGAACCAACCAACGGAACAATCCAACCGAACTATCTGAACCAACCAGCCGATCCAAACAACTGAATCAAGCTTCCGAACCAACCAACCGAACCATCCGAACCATCCAAACCGTCCAACCGAAGCAACCATCTGAACCAACCACCCAACCGAACCAACCTACCGAACCATCCAAATCAACCAACCGAACCTACCAACCGAACCAACCAACCGAACCAACCGAACCAACTGAACCAGCCAACCGAACCAGCCGAACCAACCAACCGAACCATCCGAAGTAACCGAACCAACTGAAGCTTCCGAACCAACCAACCGAACTAACCAACCAAACCAACCAACCGAACCAACCAAACCAGCCAAACCAAAGGAAACAACCAACCAAACAACCGAACCAAACGTACCAACCAACCGAACCAACCTAACCTACCGAACCAACCAACCAAAACAACCAACCAACCAACCGACAAACCAACCTAACCACCCGAACCAACCAGCCAACCGAACGAACCGAAGCAACCAACCGAACCAACGGAACCAACCAAACCAACTTTACCGACCGAGCTAACCGATCCAACCAACCAACCGACCAAACTAACCAACAGAACCAACCAACAGAACCAACCAAAACATCCGAACCAAGCGACCGAACCTACCGAATCAACTGAACCATTCAACCGAACCACTTAACACGAACCAACCAGCTAAACCAACCGAACCAACCAAAAGAACCAACCAACCAACCGAACCAACCAACCAACCGAACCAACCAAACCAGCAAAACCAAAGGAAACAACCAACCAAAAAACCGAACCAACCGTACCAACCAACCGAACCAACCTATCCAACCGAACCAACCGAACCAACCGAACCAACCGAACCAACCAAAGACACCACCCCAACCAACCAAACAAACGAACGAACCGAAGACACCAACGGAACCACCCGAACCAACCGAACCAACCAAACCAACCGAACCGACCGAGCCAACCGTACCTTCCAAACCAACCGACCAAACCAACCAACCGAACCAACCAACACAACCAGCCGAAACATCCGAACCAAGCGACAGAACCAACCAAATCAACTGAACCATCCAACCGAACCTCCCAACACGAACCAACCAACTAAACCAACCGAACCAACCAAGCAACCAACCGATCCAACCGAACCAACCAAACCAACCGAACCAAACGAACCAACCGAACCAAACCAACCAAGCAACCAACCAACCGAACCAACCAAACCAACCAAACCAAGCGAAACAACCAACCGAACCAACCGAACCAAACCAACCAACCAAACAACCGAACCAACCGCACCAACCGCACCAACCGAAACAACCAACCGAACCAACCGAAACAAACGAACCAACCGAAACAACCAACCCGAACCAACCAAACGAACCCACCGAACCAAACGAACCAACCAACCGAACCAACCGACCAAACCAACCAAAACAACCGAACCAACCAACCGAACCAACCGAACCAACCGAACCAAACCAACCAAACCAACCGAACCAAACGAACCAACCAACCCACCGATCCAACCGAACCAACCAACCAACCCAACCAACCAAACCAAACGAACCAAGCAACCCACCGAACCAACCGAACCAAACAACCAACCCAGCCAACCAACGGAACCCAAAAACCGAACCCACCGAACCAACCAACCGAGCCAACCGAACCAACCAACCGACACAACCGAACCAACCAACCAACCAACCAACCGAACCAAACAACAGAACCAACCGAAACATCCGAACCAAGCGACCGAACCAACCAAATCAACAGAACCATCCAACCGAACCACCTAAAAAGAACCAACCAACTAAACCAACCAAACCAACCAAAAGAACCAACCAACCAACCGAACCAAACCAACTGAACTAACCAACCCGCCGAACTCACCGAACCAAACAAGTAACCGAACCCCCCAACCGACACAACCGAATTATCTAACCGTACCAACCTAAGCAAACAAACCAACCGAACCAACCAACCGAAGCAAGCGAACCTGCCAAACGAACCAACCGAACCATCCATCCGAACCAACCAAACCATCCGAACCAAACGAACCATCCAACCGAACCAACCGAACCAACCAACCAACCGAACCAACCAACCAACCGAACCAACCAACGGAACCAACCAACCGAACCCACCGAACCAACCAACCGAGCCAACCGAACCAACCAACCAACCGAACCAACCGGACCAACCAACCAACCGAACCAACCAAACCAACCAACCAACCAACCAACCAACCAACCAGCCAACGGAACCAAGCAAACCAACCAACCGAACCAACCAACCAACTAATCGAACCAACCAACCGAACCAACCAATCGAACCAACCAACCGAACCAACCAAACTAACCAACCGAATCAAACGAACCAACCAACCGAACTAACCAACCGAACCAACCGAACTTACCAACCGAACCAACCAACCGAACCAACCAAACCAGCCAAACCAAAGGAAACAACACACCAAACAACCGAACAAACCGTACCAACCAACCAACCGAACGAACCGAAGCAACCAAGAGAACCAACCAGACCAACCGAACCGACCGAGCAAACCGAACCAACCCACCAACCGACCAAACCAACCAACCGAACCAAAAAACAGAACCAACCGAAATATCCGAACCAAGCGACCGAACCAACCAACTCAACAGAACCATCCAACCGAACCTCCCAACAAGAACCAACCAACTAAACCAACCAAACCAACCAAAAGAACCAACCAACCAACCGAACCAAACCAACTGAACTAACCAACCCGCCGAACTCACCGAACCAAACAACTAACCGAACCCACCAACCGACACAAGCGAACTAACTAACCGTACCAACCTAAGCAAACAAACCAACCAAACCAACCAACCGAAGCAAGCGAACCTGCCTTCCGAACCAACCGAACCAACCATCCGAACCAACGAACCGAACCAACCGATCCATCCGAACCAACCAACGGAACAATCCAACCGAACTATCTGAACCAACCAGCCGATCCAAACAACTGAATCAAGCTTCCGAACCAACCAACCGAACCATCCGAACCATCCAAACCGTCCAACCGAACCAACCATCTGAACCAACCACCCAACCGAACCAACCTACCGAACCATCCAAATCAACCAACCGAACCTACCAACCGAACCAACCAACCGAACCAACCGAACCAACTGAACCAGCCAACCGAACCAGCCGAACCAACCAACCGAACCATCCGAAGTAACCGAACCAACTGAAGCTTCCGAACCAACCAACCGAACTAACCAACCAAACCAACCAACCGAACCAACCAAACCAGCCAAACCAAAGGAAACAACCAACCAAACAACCGAACCAAACGTACCAACCAACCGAACCAACCTAACCTACCGAACCAACCAACCAAAACAACCAACCAACCAACCGACAAACCAACCTAACCACCCGAACCAACCAGCCAACCGAACGAACCGAAGCAACCAACCGAACCAACGGAACCAACCAAACCAACTTTACCGACCGAGCTAACCGATCCAACCAACCAACCGACCAAACTAACCAACAGAACCAACCAACAGAACCAACCAAAACATCCGAACCAAGCGACCGAACCAACCGAATCAACTGAACCATTCAACCGAACCACTTAACACGAACCAACCAGCTAAACCAACCGAACCAACCAAAAGAACCAACCAACCAACCGAACCAACCAACCAACCGAACCAACCAAACCAGCAAAACCAAAGGAAACAACCAACCAAAAAACCGAACCAACCGTACCAACCAACCGAACCAACCTATCCAACCGAACCAACCGAACCAACCGAACCAACCGAACCAACCAAAGACACCACCCCAACCAACCAAACAAACGAACGAACCGAAGACACCAACGGAACCACCCGAACCAACCGAACCAACCAAACCAACCGAACCGACCGAGCCAACCGTACCTTCCAAACCAACCGACCAAACCAACCAACCGAACCAACCAACACAACCAGCCGAAACATCCGAACCAAGCGACAGAACCAACCAAATCAACTGAACCATCCAACCGAACCTCCCAACACGAACCAACCAACTAAACCAACCGAACCAACCAAGCAACCAACCGATCCAACCGAACCAACCAAACCAACCGAACCAAACGAACCAACCGAACCAAACCAACCAAGCAACCAACCAACCGAACCAACCAAACCAACCAAACCAAGCGAAACAACCAACCGAACCAACCGAACCAAACCAACCAACCAAACAACCGAACCAACCAAACCAACCGCACCAACCGAAACAACCAACCGAACCAACCGAAACAAACGAACCAACCGAAACAACCAACCCGAACCAACCAAACGAACCCACCGAACGTAACCAACCAACCAACCGAACCAACCGACCAAACCAACCAAAACAACCGAACCAACCAACCGAACCAACCGAACCAACCGAACCAAACCAACCAAACCAACCGAACCAAACGAACCAACCAACCCACCGATCCAACCGAACCAACCAACCAACCCAACCAACCAAACCAAACGAACCAAGCAACCCACCGAACCAACCGAACCAAACAACCAACCCAGCCAACCAACGGAACCCAAAAACCGAACCCACCGAACCAACCAACCGAGCCAACCGAACCAACCAACCGACACAACCGAACCAACCAACCAACCAACCAGCCAAACAACCGAACCAACCAAACCAACCAACCAACCAGCCAACGGAACCAACCAAACCAACCAACCGAACCAACCGAACCAACCAACCAATCGAACCAACCAACCGAACCAACAAATCGAAACAACCAACCAACCGAACCAGCCAACCAACCTAACCAACAGAACCAACCGAACCAACCAACCGAACTAACCAACCATACCAACCAAACAACCGAACCAACCAACCGAACCAACCAACCAACCGAACCAACCAACCGGACCAACCTAACTAACCAACCGAACGAACCGAATCAACCAACCGAACTAGCCAACCAAACCAACCAACCGAACCAACAAAACCAGCCAAACCAACGGAAACAACCAACCAAACAACCGAACCAACCTAACTAACCGAACCAACAGAACCAGCCAAGCAACCAACCTACCGACCAACAAACCTAACCACCCGAACCAACCAATCAACCGAACGAACCGAAGCAACCAACCGAACCAACCGAATTAATCGAACCAACCAAACCAACCGAACCGACCGAGCCAAGCGAACCATCTGAACTAACCGACCAAACCAACCAACCGAACCAACCAACAGAACCAACCGAAACATCCGAACCAAGCGACAAAACCAACCAAATCAACTGAACCATGCAACCGAACCAACCAACACGAACCAACCAAGTAAACCAAGCGAACCAACCAAAAGAACCAACCAACCGAACCAATCCAACTGAACCAACCAACCCACCGAACCCACCGAACCAACCAACTAACCGAACCCACCAACCGAAACAACCGAAAAAACTAACCGTACCAACCTAAGCAAACAAACCAAACAAACCAACCAACCGAAGCAAGCGAACCTGCCAAACGAACCAACCGAACCAAGCATCCGAACCAACCAACCGAACCACCCGGAACCATCAGAACCAAACGAACCAACTATCCAACCGAACCAACCGAACCAACCAGCGGAACCATCCAACCGAACCCACCGAACCAACCAACCGAGCCAACCGAACTAACCAACCGAACCAACCGAACCAACCAACCAACCAACCGAACCAACCAAACCAACCAATTAACCAACCAGCCAACGGAACCAAGCAAACCAACCAACAGAACCAACCAACCAACTAATAGAACCAACCAACCGAATCAACTAATCGAACCAACCAACCAACCAACCGAACCAACCAACCAAACTAACCAACCGAATCAACCGAACCAACCAACCGAACTAACCAAGGAAACCAACCAACCAACCGAACCAACCAACCGAACCAACCGAACTAACCAACCGAACTAACCGAACCAACCGAACTAACCAACCGAACCAACCAAACCAGCCAAACCAAAGGAAACAACCAACCAAACAACCGAACCAACCGTACCAACCAACCGAACCAACCTAACCAACCGAACCAGCCAACCAACCAACCAACCACCCGACAAACCAGCCTAACCACCCGAACCAACCAAGCAACCGAACAAACCGAAGCAACCAACGGAACCAACGGAACCAACCAAACCAACCGAACCGACCGAGCCAACCGAACCAACCAACCAACCGACCAAACCAACCAACCGAACCAACCAACAGAACCAACCGAAACATCCGAACCAAGCGTCCGAACCAACCAAATAAACTGAACCATCCAACCGAACCACCCAACACGAACCAACCAAATAAACCAACCGAACCAACCAAAAGAACCAACCAACCGAACCAATCCAACTGAACCAACCAACCCACCGAACCCACCGAAACAACCAACTAATCGAACCCACCAACCGAAACAACGGAATTAACTAACCGTACCAACCTAAGCAAACAAACCAACCAAACCAACCAACCGAAGCAAGCGAACCTGGCAAACGAACCAACCGAACCAACAATCCGAACCAACCAACCGAACCAACAATCCGAACCAACCAACCGAACCAACCGAACCATCCGAACTAAACGAACCATCACACCGAACCAACCGAACCAACCAACCGAACCAACCAACGGAACCAACCAACCGAACCCACCGAACCAACCAACCGAGCCAACCGAACCAACCAACCGAACCAACCGAACCAACCAACCAACCAACCGAACCAACCAAACCAACCAACCAACCAACCAGCCAACGGAACCAAGCAAACCAACCAACCGAACCAGCCAACCAACTAATCGAACCAACCAACCGAACCAACCAATCGAACCAACCAGCCAACGGAACCAAGCAAACCAACCAACCGAACCAGCCAACCAACTAATCGAACCAACCAACCGAACCAACCAATCGAACCAACCAACCAACCGAACCAACCAACCAATCGAACCAACCAATCGAACCAACCAGCCAACGGAACCAAGCAAACCAACCAACCGAACCAGCCAACCAACTAACCGAACCAACCAACCAACCGAACCAACCAACCAACCGAACCAACCAACGGAACCAACCAACCGAACCCACCGAACCAACCAACCGAGACAACCGAACCAACCAACCAACCAACCGAACCAACCGGACCAACCAACCAACCAACCGAACCAACCAAACCAACCAACCAACCAACCAACCAGCCAACGGAACCAAGCAAACCAACCAACCGAACCAACCAACCAACTAATCGAACCAACCAACCGAACCAACCAATCGAACCAACCAACCGAACCAACCAACCAAACTAACCAACCGAATCAACCGAAACAACCAACCGAACTAACCAACCGAACCAAGCGAACTAACCAACCGAACCAACCAAACCAGCCAAACCAAAGGAAACAACCTACCAACCAACCGAACAAATCGTACCAACCAACCGAACCAACCTAACCAACCGAACCAAACGAACCAACCAACCAACCGAACGAACCGAAGCAACCAACAGAACCAACCAAACCAACCGAACCGACCGAGCCAAACGAACCAAGCCACCAACCGACCAAACCAACCAACCGAACCAAACAACAGAACCAACCGAAACATCCGAACCAAGCGACCGAACCAACCAAATCAACAGAACCATCCAACCGAACCACCTAAAAAGAACCAACCAACTAAACCAACCAAACCAACCAAAAGAACCAACCAACCAACCGAACCAAACCAACTGAACTAACCAACCCGCCGAACTCACCGAACCAAACAAGTAACCGAACCCCCCAACCGACACAACCGAATTATCTAACCGTACCAACCTAAGCAAACAAACCAACCGAACCAACCAACCGAAGCAAGCGAACCTGCCAAACGAACCAACCGAACCATCCATCCGAACCAACCAAACCATCCGGACCAAACGAACCATCCAACCGAACCAACCGAACCAACCAACCAACCGAACCAACCAACCAACCGAACCAACCAACGGAACCAACCAACCGAACCCACCGAACCAACCAACCGAGCCAACCGAACCAACCAACCAACCGAACCAACCGGACCAACCAACCAACCGAACCAACCAAACCAACCAACCAACCAACCAACCAACCAACCAACCAGCCAACGGAACCAAGCAAACCAACCAACCGAACCAACCAACCAACTAATCGAACCAACCAACCGAACCAACCAATCGAACCAACCAACCGAACCAACCAAACTAACCAACCGAATCAAACGAACCAACCAACCGAACTAACCAACCGAACCAACCGAACTAACCAACCGAACCAACCAACCGAACCAACCAAACCAGCCAAACCAAAGGAAACAACACACCAAACAACCGAACAAACCGTACCAACCAACCAACCGAACGAACCGAAGCAACCAAGAGAACCAACCAGACCAACCGAACCGACCGAGCAAACCGAACCAACCCACCAACCGACCAAACCAACCAACCGAACCAAAAAACAGAACCAACCGAAATATCCGAACCAAGCGACCGAACCAACCAACTCAACAGAACCATCCAACCGAACCTCCCAACAAGAACCAACCAACTAAACCAACCAAACCAACCAAAAGAACCAACCAACCAACCGAACCAAACCAACTGAACTAACCAACCCGCCGAACTCACCGAACCAAACAACTAACCGAACCCACCAACCGACACAAGCGAACTAACTAACCGTACCAACCTAAGCAAACAAACCAACCAAACCAACCAACCGAAGCAAGCGAACCTGCCTTCCGAACCAACCGAAGCAACCATCCGAACCAACGAACCGAACCAACCGATCCATCCGAACCAACCAACGGAACAATCCAACCGAACTATCTGAACCAACCAGCCGATCCAAACAACTGAATCAAGCTTCCGAACCAACCAACCGAACCATCCGAACCATCCAAACCGTCCAACCGAACCAACCATCTGAACCAACCACCCAACCGAACCAACCAACCGAACCATCCAAATCAACCAACCGAACCTACCAACCGAACCAACCAACCGAACCAACCGAACCAACTGAACCAGCCAACCGAACCAGCCGAACCAACCAACCGAACCATCCGAAGTAACCGAACCAACTGAAGCTTCCGAACCAACCAACCGAACTAACCAACCACACCAACCAACCGAACCAACCAAACCAGCCAAACCAAAGGAATCAACCAACCAAACAACCGAACCAAACGTACCAACCAACCGAACCAACCTAACCTACCGAACCAACCAACCAAAACAACCAACCAACCAACCGACAAACCAACCTAACCAACCAGCCAACCGAACGAACCGAAGCAACCAACCGAACCAACGGAACCAACCAAACCAACTTTACCGACCGAGCTAACCGATCCAACCAACCAACCGACCAAACTAACCAACAGAACCAACCAACAGAACCAACCAAAACATCCGAACCAAGCGACCGAACCAACCGAATCAACTGAACCATTCAACCGAACCACTTAACACGAACCAACCAGCTAAACCAACCGAACCAACCAAAAGAACCAACCAACCAACCGAACCAACCAACCAACCGAACCAACCAAACCAGCAAAACCAAAGGAAACAACCAACCAAAAAACCGAACCAACCGTACCAACCAACCGAACCAACCTATCCAACCGAACCAACCGAACCAACCGAACCAACCGAACCAACCAAAGACACCACCCCAACCAACCAAACAAACGAACGAACCGAAGACACCAACGGAACCACCCGAACCAACCGAACCAACCAAACCAACCGAACCGACCGAGCCAACCGTACCTTCCAAACCAACCGACCAAACCAACCAACCGAACCAACCAACACAACCAGCCGAAACATCCGAACCAAGCGACAGAACCAACCAAATCAACTGAACCATCCAACCGAACCTCCCAACACGAACCAACCAACTAAACCAACCGAACCAACCAAGCAACCAACCGATCCAACCGAACCAACCAAACCAACCGAACCAAACGAACCAACCGAACCAAACCAACCAAGCAACCAACCAACCGAACCAACCAAACCAACCAAACCAAGCGAAACAACCAACCGAACCAACCGAACCAAACCAACCAACCAAACAACCGAACCAACCAAACCAACCGCACCAACCGAAACAACCAACCGAACCAACCGAAACAAACGAACCAACCGAAACAACCAACCCGAACCAACCAAACGAACCCACCGAACGTAACCAACCAACCAACCGAACCAACCGACCAAACCAACCAAAACAACCGAACCAACCAACCGAACCAACCGAACCAACCGAACCAAACCAACCAAACCAACCGAACCAAACGAACCAACCAACCCACCGATCCAACCGAACCAACCAACCAACCCAACCAACCAAACCAAACGAACCAACCAACCCACCGATCCAACCGAACCAACCGAACCAAACAACCAACCCAGCCAACCAACGGAACCCAAAAACCGAACCCACCGAACCAACCAACCGAGCCAACCGAACCAACCAACCGACACAACCGAACCAACCAACCAACCAACCAGCCAAACAACCGAACCAACCAAACCAACCAACCAACCAGCCAACGGAACCAACCAAACCAACCAACCGAACCAACCGAACCAACCAACCAATCGAACCAACCAACCGAACCAACAAATCGAAACAACCAACCAACCGAACCAGCCAACCAACCTAACCAACAGAACCAACCGAACCAACCAACCGAACTAACCAACCATACCAACCAAACAACCGAACCAACCAACCGAACCAACCAACCAACCGAACCAACCAACCGGACCAACCTAACTAACCAACCGAACGAACCGAATCAACCAACCGAACTAGCCAACCAAACCAACCAACCGAACCAACAAAACCAGCCAAACCAACGGAAACAACCAACCAAACAACCGAACCAACCTAACTAACCGAACCAACAGAACCAGCCAAGCAACCAACCTACCGACCAACAAACCTAACCACCCGAACCAACCAATCAACCGAACGAACCGAAGCAACCAACCGAACCAACCGAATTAATCGAACCAACCAAACCAACCGAACCGACCGAGCCAAGCGAACCATCTGAACTAACCGACCAAACCAACCAACCGAACCAACCAACAGAACCAACCGAAACATCCGAACCAAGCGACAAAACCAACCAAATCAACTGAACCATGCAACCGAACCAACCAACACGAACCAACCAAGTAAACCAAGCGAACCAACCAAAAGAACCAACCAACCGAACCAATCCAACTGAACCAACCAACCCACCGAACCCACCGAACCAACCAACTAACCGAACCCACCAACCGAAACAACCGAAAAAACTAACCGTACCAACCTAAGCAAACAAACCAAACCAACCAACCGAAGCAAGCGAACCTGCCAAACGAACCAACCGAACCAAGCATCCGAACCAACCAACCGAACCACCCGGAACCATCAGAACCAAACGAACCAACTATCCAACCGAACCAACCGAACCAACCAGCGGAACCATCCAACCGAACCCACCGAACCAACCAACCGAGCCAACCGAACTAACCAACCGAACCAACCGAACCAACCAACCAACCAACCGAACCAACCAAACCAACCAATTAACCAACCAGCCAACGGAACCAAGCAAACCAACCAACAGAACCAACCAACCAACTAATAGAACCAACCAACCGAATCAACTAATCGAACCAACCAACCAACCAACCGAACCAACCAACCAAACTAACCAACCGAATCAACCGAACCAACCAACCGAACTAACCAACCGAACTAACCGAACCAACCGAACTAACCAACCGAACCAACCAAACCAGCCAAACCAAAGGAAACAACCAACCAAACAACCGAACCAACCGTACCAACCAACCGAACCAACCTAACCAACCGAACCAGCCAACCAACCAACCAACCACCCGACAAACCAGCCTAACCACCCGAACCAACCAAGCAACCGAACAAACCGAAGCAACCAACGGAACCAACGGAACCAACCAAACCAACCGAACCGACCGAGCCAACCGAACCAACCAACCAACCGACCAAACCAACCAACCGAACCAACCAACAGAACCAACCGAAACATCCGAACCAAGCGTCCGAACCAACCAAATAAACTGAACCATCCAACCGAACCACCCAACACGAACCAACCAAATAAACCAACCGAACCAACCAAAAGAACCAACCAACCGAACCAATCCAACTGAACCAACCAACCCACCGAACCCACCGAAACAACCAACTAATCGAACCCACCAACCGAAACAACGGAATTAACTAACCGTACCAACCTAAGCAAACAAACCAACCAAACCAACCAACCGAAGCAAGCGAACCTGGCAAACGAACCAACCGAACCAACAATCCGAACCAACCAACCGAACCAACAATCCGAACCAACCAACCGAACCAACCGAACCATCCGAACTAAACGAACCATCACACCGAACCAACCGAACCAACCAACCGAACCAACCAACGGAACCAACCAACCGAACCCACCGAACCAACCAACCGAGCCAACCGAACCAACCAACCGAACCAACCGAACCAACCAACCAACCAACCGAACCAACCAAACCAACCAACCAACCAACCAGCCAACGGAACCAAGCAAACCAACCAACCGAACCAGCCAACCAACTAATCGAACCAACCAACCGAACCAACCAATCGAACCAACCAGCCAACGGAACCAAGCAAACCAACCAACCGAACCAGCCAACCAACTAATCGAACCAACCAACCGAACCAACCAATCGAACCAACCAACCAACCGAACCAACCAACCAATCGAACCAACCAACCAATCGAACCAACCAGCCAACGGAACCAAGCAAACCAACCAACCGAACCAGCCAACCAACTAATCGAACCAACCAACCGAACCAACAAACCAAACAACCAGCCAACGGAACCAAGCAAACCAACCAACCGAACCAGCCAACCAACTAATCGAACCAACCAACCGAACCAACCAATCGAACCAACCAACCGAACCAACCAACCAAACTAACCAACCGAATCAACCGAACCAACCAACCGAACTAACCAACGAAACCAACCAACCAACCGAACCAACCAACCGAACCAACCGAACTAACCAGCCGAACCAACCAACCGAACTAAGCAACCAAACCAAACAACCGAACCAACCAAACCAGCCAAACCAAAGGAAACAACCAACCAAACAACCGAACCAACCGTACCAACCAACCGAACCAACCGTACCAACCAACCAACCAACCAACCGACCAACCAACCTAACCACCCGAACCAACCAACCAACCGAACGAACCGAAGCAACCAACGGAACCAACGGAACCAACCAAACCAACCGAACCGACCGAGCCAACCGAACCAACCAACCGACCAAACCAACCAACCGAACCAACCAACAGAACCAACCGAAACATCCGAACCAAGCGACCGAACCAACCAAATCAACTGAACCATCCAACCGAACCACCCAACACGAACCAACCAACTAAACCAACCAAACCAACCAAACCAACCAAAAGAACCAACCAACCGAACCAAACCAACTGAACCAACCAACCCGCCGAACTCACCGAACCACCCAACTAACCGAACCCACCAACCGAACTAACTAACCGTACCAACCTAAGGAAACAAACCAACCAAACCAACCAACCGAAGCAAGCGAACCTGCCTTCCGAACCAACCGAACCAACCATCCGAACCAACCAACCGAACCAACCGATCCATCCGAACCAACCAACCGAACCATCCAACCGAACTATCTGAACCAACCAGCCGATCCAAACAACTGAACCAACCATCCGAACCAACCAACCGAACCATCCGAACCATCCAAACCGTCCAACCGAACCAACCATCTGAACCAACCAACCAACCGAACCATCCGAACCAACCGAACCATCCGAACTAACCGAACCAACTGAACCTTCCGAACCAACCGAACCAACCAACGGAACCAACCAACGGAACCAACCAACCGAACCAACCACCCGAACCAACCGAACCAACCAATCGAACCAACCAAACCGACCAACCGAAGCAAGCGAACCAGCCAAACTTACCAAAGGAACCAACCAACCGAACCAAACAAACGTACCAATCGCACCAACCTACGGATCCAACCGAACCAACCAACCGAACCAAACAACCGAACCAAACATCCGAACCAACCAAACCAACCAACCGAACCAAACAATTGAAACAACCAACCCAAGCAGCCAAATAAATATTACAATATTTATTATACGTGCAATGTTACATGGTATAGAATTCAAATACTTCTGTCGGCCTGTGTATATGTGCCTTAGTCAATGTGTTTCATGCCTTGAAACTGTATGCATCAGAGCGGATAGCATGGGACAGAAATTTGAGGGAACAGCAGAGGAAGAAGGACAAGTTGCAGAAAGGGGCTTAAAAGTGGCAAGACATTCAAAGAAATAGCTGAAATATTAAACAGGCCAATTGCTACTGTTAAGACTATCATATACAGGTACAATCAAAGAAAAACATACAAAAACAAACCAAGAAAAGGTCGGTCCTTAGTTGTGACTCAAGCTGAAAAACGTCAGATAGTGTCCTAATGAAGATACAAGATATTTTTTCAGATTTTGTTTTATGTTTTATTTTTCAACATAGTCTCCTTGTAGCTCTACACACTTCTCCAAGCGATGCTCCCATCTCTGTAACCCGTCCAAAGAGTACTCGGCGATTTTACCTGCAAAATAATTGTTCACGAAGGTGATTGCCTCTTCATTTGACAAAAATCTCTCTCCTCCGAGCACAATTTTCAGATGATAAAAAGAATTCGACTGGGACTAGATCTGGTAAGCAAGGAGGATAGTGAAGCATTTCAAACCGTAATTCGTGGATTTTCGCCATTGCAACCGCTGAGGTGTGAGGCGGTGCGTTGTCTTGATGAAACAGGATTTTCTTTTTCTACAAATGTGGCCGTTTTCCCGCAAGTTCTGCCTTGTGCTTGCCAAGTAACGATGCGTAGTATGCTCCTGTAATGGTTTTTCCCTTTTGAAGATAATCGATTATAACAACTCCATGACTATCCCAAAAAACAGTCGCTATCACTTTCCCAGCCGATAAAAAACAGCTTTTGCTATTTCTGGAGCCGGTTCTCCAGTTGCAGTCCACTGTTTGGACTGTATTTTTGTTTCGGGCGTATAATGGTGTATCCAAGTTTCATCTGCAGTAATTAATAGGCACCAAAACTCGGATTTACTGCGTCTAAACTGCGCCAAGAGAGCGTTGGAAATGTTCATTCGAACACATTTTTGGTCTAACGCGAGCAAACGCGACACCCAACGCGCGCATAGCTTTCTCATGTCTAAATGTTGATTTAATATATGACAAACACGTTCTTTTGACATGCACCTAGCCTCTGATATCTCTCATTTTAATTTGGCGGTGGTCTAGCACCATTTTGCATTGTTTTCGTCCGCAGTTGCAGGTTTTGGACGTCCCGAACGTTCATCCTCTCCCAAGCTCTTACGGCCACGTTTAAATTCAGCTGCCCAAAATTCCATTGTGGTAAATGATGGTGCAGAGTCCCCATACACAGAATCCAACTCATCTTTGATTTCCGTAGGCGTTTTGCCTTTCAGAAACCAATATTTAATGAGAGCTCGATACTCCATTTTGTCCATTTTCATAAAAACACTCACATCAACTCACTCAAACGACTGTTACATAACAACTGAGCGTCCAAAATGGCTGCAACTTTGGTGAGTAACTGTCAAAAGATGAACAACGAAATTTACCGGCTTTTATTTACAAGTGCTGCCATCTTCATGTTGTGATCGGAAATTTTTCAGTCCACCCTCGTATAAGTACGAGCATATTTTGAAACCCCGTTCTCTTTGCAAGGTCAAGAGATGCATTAAAAAAAGTAAGAACCACTTCATATTTAAGAAAAGTATAGTTGAGTTTTAAAAAGGTTTGGCAAATAAGAACAAATATCTCTAAAATTTCTCATTCTACAAAAAAAAAAAAAATAAAAAAATAAATAGAAAATAAAAAAAAGTGAATGAATGAATAAGTCACTAATTAAATTAAGTAATACATAGATAGATAAATAATTAAATAAATAGATAAATAAACAAATATTTAAATAAATAAACAAATAAATAAATAAGAAAAAGAATTTGACATACATTATGTAATTTTTTTTTAAAAATCCACCTATATTTTTGTAGTGAAAAATATACATAGAAATTTTTTGTAATACGTTCTTACATTTTACTGTTTACTTTTTGTACAGAAGTCATTTAGAAAGAAGACGACCAGATGCAAAACTTAATATGTTTAAACAAAATTTGTTGCAATGTACTTCCAGTGGAGTCGATCTTGTTCTACCCTATAAAATGATAAACAAAGTAAACACTAATTTGTTGTTGGTGACTCTGGGTTGAAGCTCCAATAAGCAAATAATATATCGCCTTGCATCATGTTTTTTACTTCCGGGTGGAACAATGAACTGAAAATGACCACTGTGCACATATTTTACTGTACATGTAACATTAATTTGATAACGATGGAGACGCTTGGCTCGTCACATGCCGCGAGCCATTTGCTATCTGTCACTTGTTTATGATGGTACGTAATTCATTTTCAACTTTGCACAGTAAACAGCCAACCTGTATGTACTTCTCGTAATTTACTGACAACTGTACCAAGCTTAAGATACGGGTATATCATACCTAAGCCTAAAATTTATAACAACTCTTTAAAAACAGGTCGGTATTTGCTGGCCTTGAAATTTCATACTCTTTCCACTACTTCGGGGAAAACAACTCAATAGCGACAGCACTACAAAACGAATATCTCCGAAATTGATGACTGATACCAACAAACAAAGAACTTATTTAAAATAAACCGCTTGTTGCGAATAATATAGCAGATGGATGCATTTCCCAACTTTGGAGGCAAGGGTCTTTATTTATCTCCCGCCGTTCTTTTCTTTATTACGAAATTACTGTACGTTCAACTAGATCAACCCCTTTACCTTTATACCAGTAATTTCGCAAGCCCTCACTATTCGAAATAACGGATAAGCTACCTGATATTCCTGTGAAATGGTACCTAATGTGGTGGACCAACCATCGATCGGAATGGTGGAGTACTACCTTTTTTTTTTTATATGAGGGCTCTTCAGTAAAGAATAGTCATAAATTTTTACGATCATAATTTTTCGCACTAAAATTCAATCTTATTATATTCTGTTAGCTTAATGTGAAATAAACATGCCATAACAGTTTCATTGTCGGTACTCCTGGTTCCCGCCTGTGAGAACCAGGTAAGTTCAGACATGTTCAGTATCCCTTACCTCTGCAATGGAGATAACATGCAGTTAAAGTTGATGTCAGAGGAAGATCTGAAGTTTCTTTCAAACGTAATCACTGCTGATGAAACTTGGCTACATCATTTTGATCCTGAGAGCAAACAGCAAAGCTCAGTGTGGAAATCTCCTTCATCACCGACCCCCAAAATAGCAAAAGTGGTTGTTTCTGCTGGGAAAGTTATGGTCATCTCATTATTTGATATTTATGGAATGGTTTATCAACATGTTGTACCTGCACACACATCAGTAACCGGACAATACTACAGGGATGTCCTGAAAATACAGCAAATCCATAACAGGCGCAAAAGACCACATTTCCATGAAGCAGGCTGGATGCTGCACCACCATAATGTGCAGCCGCATATTGCCAATGTTGTTGCTGAATATCTTGCAAAAATCAACGTGAAGTGTACCCCTCACCCTCCCTATAGTCCGGATTTAGCCCCATGTGACTTTTTCTATTCCGTAACTTGAAGACACCCCTTCGTGGAAGGCATTATCCATCATCAAAGCAGGTGAAGGCTGCGGGGGCGATTTTGAAGGAACTCTTAAAAAATTGTTTCCAGCATGTCTTTGAAGACTGGCAGAAACGCTGGGACAAGTGTATCACATTCAGGTGAGACTATTTTGAGAAGGACAATCAAAATTATGAGGATGAGTAAAGGTACGTTGTCAAAATAAAATTGTGATCATTCTTTATTGAGTAGTTACAGTCTTTATTGTATTTAAAATAAACCGCTTGTTACGAATAATTAAGCAGATGGATGCATTTCCCAACTTTGGAGGAATATGTTTTTATTCACCCCCCACCGTTTTTTTTAACGAAATTTCTGTACGTTCAACTAAATCAACCATTTTACCTTTATACCAGTAATTTCGCAAGCCCTCACTATTCGAAATAACGGATAAGCTACCTGATATTCCTGTGAAATAGTACCCAATGTGGTGGATCAACCATCGGTCGGAATGGTGGAGTAGTACTTTTCTTTTTTTGACAGTTAGCCTTATGCTGACTGAACAACGTAAAATATACATAATGTTAAAACCCCTAATAGTCTGCATTCCCTACTCACCAAGTTGACCTCTTCGGAAAAGGCATATAGTCTGAAACCATAAACAAAAAATAATCTTAACATACATTATATAAAATATTGTTCACTATTTTTAACTAACGTCCTCCATCGTTAACTCATATCAGACGAAAAATAAAATGATGTTCAAATGAGCCCAGGGTCCATAGAGCTTAGAGATACTTGTCATTCATCCTTCTGGATGAGGGAAAATCTCCAACATTAAGTCATATCGAACGATGAGTGAAATGATGTTCCAATGAGTCCATGTACATAGAGTTTAGCGTTACCAGACGTTCATATTGTTGCATGTATAAGGCTGAGCAAGATTTGGAAATTTCTGTAATCATTATTCTGTAGCATGTATTTTCGATGCCTTGAGTCTGGACACAGCTGTGTATAAAAGTTATATGTTCAAGCGCAAATTCTGCTGACTGGCAAAACATGTACTTTGGACTGTTGAATCATACATCCTGCTGGCTTAGGGAAATAATTCACAGGTGGCCGGTAACCGGCCTCAACTTGTTCTCCATGTTTTAAACAATGAATCACACATCCTGCTGATCAAGGGGAATAACGCTTAGTTGGTCAGTAACAGGTTTAAACATGTTCTCAATTATGTAAACAATATGGTGCAAATTAACAGTTAGCGTGGGAATCGCTGAATTGACTTTTTGGTAGGACCCCTATTTAAGCTTGTTTGAGTTAGCCCCCGCGAGAGAGACTTCACAGAGATGTCAGAGGGGACTTGCTGCCGGCCTCTGTAAGAATCAACAAGAGTTTATTTCAAAGTGATACCACGAGTAAGATAGCCAGCAGGGCTTAGCAGATTATATATCTTTTGACAGTCACAAGGTTCAAGCCGTACAAACAACACATCGCATCATGTTATTATGTATTTAAATAGTACCAAAGCGCCCCTGATCTCTTCCAGATCTAGGGAGTGCCCTGTAGAAATACTAGGCTTCTTTGAAATATAGTTATTCAGTTCAGTTTGACTTAGATGTTTCTTTAGCTCTACCATCTCAGTAACTACACCCCCAGTTGTAGATTAGGTTTGTAAGTCTTTCACCCCCCTTACAATCCTGGTATGCAACAATATTTCAGGATATGTTAAGACCTCCATTGTTAATTAATATCGGAAGATGAACGAAATGATGTTCAAATGAGCCCAGGGTCCATAGAGCTTAAAGTTACCTGACATTAATCTTTCCAGATAAGGGAAAATCTTCAACGTTAAGTCATATCGGACGATGAATGAAACGATGATCAAATGAGTCCAGGTACATATAGTTTAGAGCTACCAGACATTCATCTTTCAGGATAAGGGAAAGCCCCGGAAAAGGCCTCATCACCATGACGGAGATTCGAACTTAGAGCTGTTGAATGTAAGGGAGATACACTATCCCCATACCAGAGGGTCGGTTATATGGTTCACTGATATCTAGTGTTAACAGTTTTTGCTGTTGATTTAGCATGCCTACGAACACAAACACAGAGGAAGTACATCAAAACGTTCTTATATGAAGGTATTTTAGGATGTTCTACATCCAGATACCTCAGTACATTGCGGCAAACCCGCATACCATCGTTAAATTAATTGGGTTCTAATTGGAGCTCAATTGGATCTATGAGTTCTGTTATCCTCAGGTGAATGGTTGTAGGAAATGGATTTTTGTGGTTGTTGGCTACTCAGTCGTATTAATAATACTTTGTTTGTTGTAGAATTATTTGGTTTAATTCTTGAATCTATGTTTGGTTATCGACTTGGATCGGTGATCACCTTTCAGACTTCGAAATCCTCGCTTCTCTTCTTAATGCGCATGAACACGTCCTTCCTGTCGTAGTATCAACTTATAAGTAAAGTTTTTCTTACTTCACCATTCAGTTCGAACCTTATTCTGATCCCCTCTTTAACTTTATCACATGACTACACTAGCTCAACCTTCGCAAATGTTACATTATTATTGGTTTCTCATTTTATTCCGAATTTTCGCATTGGCTTGCAAAACTCGTATGACTCACTAACGTTCCGCCCACCCCGAGTTGGGGAACGCCCACCCTGAGTTGTTTGTAACGGTATACATAGTTATCAAATCAGCGAAGTAAATCCCGTTAGGGTTCATGCTCAACTGCATTTTGAAAGTCCTTTGCCCCAAAATATTCCTAGCTGAAAGAATACAATAGTCCTAAGACATTGGACTTTTACTAACACAAAGAAGGTAACGGCTCTTCTTTCCTTTCTCAGCGACGTGTACAGATTTTTACAAGAATATTTTCTCTTTCGTGCCCTGATGCTAGTATATATGTTATAATAAATTATATTCTTCCCTTCTTATTCTTAAGCCAACTGCTACTTTAATCATTCTAATTTCATATTATTGTAACAAGATTGTTATATTAGTTTAGCAAAGCATTTCTATTAATTTATCTTTTTTATAATTATTTGACTTCGATTAATTCACCGTCTCCTAATCGCTGCCTGATACTGCGGTTACAACATACATCTCTACAATCAGATCGGAAGTTACTCAGATGTTTTGACAATGTTTCATTACTTCGTCACTGTTGGATAAATGACAATTTTATTAGGTCAGGCTCAATTTTAATTCTCTCTCTTCTATTTGCCTCCGGGTCTTCTATGCAGCATATTAAGTAACCCCGCTTCTCCTGGCCGCTGCGTCATCCACCTCTAAGCTCTACTGGACGGTAGTGCGTCCCAATATGCGAACTTCACAATCAGGGACCACTACCTTTCAATCAAGTAACTGCTATCGTGCATCCCCTGACCAGGTTTTCCGGCGGGTCAAAATCCCGACGTTACCGACGGTCGAACCTAAATCTCATGTGAGCATGTTGGCCATAATAGCTCAGTGATTTAGAAGAACCGGACGAAGACCGGGAGATCCGTGGTTCAAATTCCGGCTACGGCATTTAATTTTTTTCCAGTCTGGCTCCACTCGTTCAAAAATATAAATTCCTAACTGGCATCTAGCACTTACAACCTGTATCTGGCTGCCTTCTTTAAACTATAAATTACAAATTTGTTAACACTAACTGCACTGATATCCACCACTACACTTTAAAATTTAGTTTATTAAATTTTGCCAATCTTTAATTTATTTTAAGTATAATTTTAGATTAATTTACCATGGTATAAGTATAGCATTTCTCTAATGTTTAATTCTATTAACATATATAATTTCGTATTATTTTAATAAATTAATTTTTATTAATTCAGTTCATCACTTCTTTCTTAAATTATTATATAAATATCATGTTGAATGAATTAAATAGGTTAGCTTTATTTTAAATTACTTAATCACTTCTTTGTTCTACAATTCAATCACTTTTACTAGCACTAAACTCATATCTCAGTCGGTAGAGCACTTGCCTACCGTGCTAGGGGTCCCGGGTTCGATTCCCGGCGGTGGGGATGGGGATTTTTCTCCGACCATGGTAATTCCTCATCTTCCCCAGAGTCTGGAAGAATGAATGAGAGTGTGAATGTGTGCGTGATCTAATGATTAAAGCCCAACGAATACGAGTTAACACCTTCGATATGTTCGAAAGGAGAACGGCCGCCGATATGACCATTGCAGTTAAAGGCGGGGTATAAATGTGTACGTGATCTAATGATTAAAACCCAACGAATACGAGTTCACACCTTCGATATGTTCGAAAGGAGAACGGCCGCCGATATGACCATTGCAGTTAAAGGCGGGGTATAAATGTGTACGTGATCTGATGATTAAAACCCAACGAATACCAGTTAACACCTTCGATATGTTCTAGAGGAGAACGGCCGCCGATATGACCATTGTAGTTAAAGGCGGGGTATAGATGTGTACGTGATCTAATGATTAAAACCCAACGAATACGAGTTCACACCTTCGATATGTTCGAAAGGAGAACGGCCGCCGATATGACCATTGGAGTTCGAGGCGGGGTATAAATGGAACATTAAAAAAATAAACTTATATCCAGCAGATGGTATACTCATGGAAGAAGTTATTGACAAGAAATATTGTGACTTTGTGGGCTCGTGAAATGAAAAGTCCAATTTCACCACTCAAAAATGTTCTTTATTTCCACCTTATTCAAATTACAGTTTAATGTCCACAATTACAATTTAATTTACACCATTCAACCTTGCCAGTTCGTCTTTACACGTCCGCTCAACTCAACTACACGTCCGCCCGGCTCACGGTCACTCACTCAACTAACTGTCGCCTCGCTTGTATCGATCGCCCCGAAGTCTCTCGATTCTTCCATTATGGAGGGGGAAATCATTCTGGAACCTTCGTGTATAGTAGCCTCGTTCATCGCATCCCAGGCGGCATCAAAGCTTTCCCTTCTGACCACGCCTCCTCACATGTAAGCAATTATAAGGGTCTTCCACCCTTAAACATATGGGTCGTCCTTCTTAATACGTTCAGCAAGTTAAAGCACTGTTGCAATATTTCTCTTGTGTCCTCAGAAATTAGCTTAAACTGTGCAAACATGCTTCCTATGTATGTTAATTAAGTTTATATTTATAGAAGTTACATAGTGTTTTACTTAGTGTAGTTTTATACATTTATTAGTGTTTAATAGTTATTGGCGTTTAGCACTTACGTAATTTAATTAAGATGTGGAGACCGTGGGTATCGAACCTAACATGGATTTCCATTCATACTTGTAATATATATCTAACAGTATTTCTAAACTTTCTCGAGTTGTAAAGCGTTTATGACATATTTAATTATTATGCGGAGTGTACGTGATTACTTATTTAAATTGTGTTTAGCAGAAGAGCCCTCCTCCCCCAAAAAATATACTGCTTAACGTTATTCAAACTTGTAAAATTGGCAGACATCCTTGTTAAAAGCTTCGAAAATTTAAAAAGAGTTAATAGAGTTTCCTTACTAGTTTTTCTTTAATACATTGGTTCGTCTTTTTTACTTTTTTTTTTTTTTTACTTTTGAAGTGTTTATTGCTTTGTTAAATCAACAAAAATTCACCAACTGTAGCTGCCATAGAATAAAGGAAAATGTTTTAGAATAAATCGGCTCACGATTGCAATAAACAAAGCTCTAACGTGCAGTCTTTGCTTATAAATTATTATTAACTACCAGAATATCCAAAGTGCTTCTTTAATTCGCATGTAAATATCCCTCGCAAATTCATAAACATTGATGCAATTTAACCCTTTGAAAATTGTAATGATATTTTACTAAACGTTCCTTAGATATTATGCTAATAATACGCACTTAGTTCTTGTACGTAATATAAGTACTAATAGCATAACAACATAGGTGACATATCTCTTTTCAGTCATGTTACAAAGCGTTGTAACATTATCTATTACTTATAGGAAACATTAATCATTGCTTTATTTATATTTTGCCTCTAAACGTTATGTTAAACAACGGCAACCTTGGATATTCTCAGCTGTAAACACGTGCCTAGCATTCTTCACCTCTGACCCCGGTTGGTGTTTCCTAAGATGTTTATGACATTGTGGTTAGGGGGAGGAATAGTTTTTCCCTACAAAGAGAGCCGGTTGGGGATGCTTTAAACGCGGCCACTTTACCTTCGCGCGGTAGGAGGAGGTGCCACCCCTTGCGTCCCCCCCCCCCCGCCGACGACAGTCCGCATTATCGATCGGCAACGCGAGTTCGCCGTCTGCGTGAAATCTTCACAGATGGTAGCAAAATCCAAGGCAAGGTTGGAGCAGCAGCAATAATATTTAAACAAGGCAAAATTTTACACAGAATCAAAGCAAAATCACACGACAGATGCTCAAATAACCAAGCTGAACAAGTGGCAATCCTTCGAGCATTAACAACACTTGAGGACATGAACATACAACTACAGAAAGGACAGCTGCAGTATATTCAGATAGCAAATTAACTGTGGATCTAATCCGAAACAATCCAAAACATATTCATCTAATAGGAGAAATTCAAAATAAACTCAGAAGACTCACAGAACAGAAGTGGATAATACATTTTGTCTGGATAAAAGCACATGCTGGATTTGTTGGTAATGAATTAGCTGATAAACTTGCTAAGGAGGCTGCAGTTGATAATAGGACTGACTGTGCATACAGCAAAAAACCAAAACCAACAATTGTCAGTGAAATTCAAGAATAAGGAACCCAGATGTGGCAAGAAGAGTCGACAAATACAACAAAGGGAGCCATCTGCAAGGAGTTCATTCTATGAATCAAAGAAAGAATGAGAACACAAATTAATTTAAATTTTGCTCTGACAGAAATGATTACTGGTCACGGATTAATAAAATCATACCTGCACAGACTTGGAATAATGCAGGACCCAACCTGCATTCTGCCTACAAGAACAGAAAACATTGCAACATCTCATATATCGATGCTGTAAACTAAAACAACAAAGGGACATAAAGAAGAGAAAATCGAATCCAATAACTACAAATGGCGAGTGACAAAAGAGCAGTTAATCACAAACAACATTAGAGCTTTCAAGACTTTTATTCAAAGTACTATGATGAATTGAAATGAAATATTAAGGTGACTACAGGAGGATAGTACAGTGATACAGTGATGTGGTAGGAAAAGAAATAAACAAGTAATAAACTATGAACAAGTGAAGAAGATAAACACAGTAATCAATGAGTATGCATATGTATACTAAAACAAAGATCTTTCTGTAAATATAAACAAAAAATATAAAAAGATAACAAATATAAACAAAAGAAAATGTTTCTATAACATTTTGATAATTTCACATGCGATTTGATTCGCCGAGAAATTTATAGATTCTATGCAAAATGGAAAGCGCCCACCTTAGATGAATTGGTTGCACATTTACAAGAAAGTTGTGATTTTCCTTATGGGCACTGTACTTTACGCGACCTTCTAATGGAGCTAGGTTTCAAACACCGCACTTTCAATAAGATAAGGGTTATTATGGAATCCAGTAGAATTGTAGCTTGGCAATATATATGTCGAAACTAAGCAAGTTTCGCCGTAAGGGACATAAGATAATTTATTTAGACGACACCTCGTACGATACCCATGACATGTTGAGAAAGGTGGCAACCTTGTAGAAAGGACTGGGAGAAGGAGGGTCTGTGTTGTAAATCCATTATAAGGGTTCGTCAAAGGACGCGGTTGAACTGCACTCACGGTGACAAGGCAGACTTTAACATATGAGTCCTGCTATGCTAAATAATCTTCCAGAGAAAACAAATATTTAGCAACTGGAAGTTTTGAAAGAGGTGAAAAGTCACCGTTGAGATATGCAGTGATTTCTTCTTGGGAACTGGTAAATGGTACTGAATTTGACAATTATATTCTTGCATAGTATTACTCCATTGACAATTTCTTGGACTTTACAATGTTCTATTTGGAACAACAATATTTTGTGATTTTAAAATAAATTAAATGTCAACTGGGCAAACAGAGTTTATACATAAGAGAACACATATAAATATATTGATTTGTTTACAATTAAGAACAGAATGATAAACTGTTTCAAGAAAAAACGAATAAGAAGTATTTCAGGAGAAAGTATTCCTTCAGATGTTAAATTACATGGTAATCGGCGCCCTCTAAAACAGTTATAGCAAAAGGCACATATTAACATAAATACTAAATAAATGTATATAACAAATATAAAACAACTTACCAACAACTATGGAAAAATCCACTATTAAGTATGAAATATAAATGTAGGTACAAATGAAAATATAAGCCAAAAAAAAAAAAAAAAGACTCCAACAGCCAGGGACAGACTATGTAACAAAAATAACAAAAAATAAACTTATAATCTTAAAACTCTCACAAAAAATGAAAAAAACTTTTCGACTGCTCTGTTATCATCCACCAGGACCTTTGCCTAGCGGACCGGCAGCTGCAGAGACTGGAAGGTCTGCTAGCTGAAAACTCTCTAAGAGCACATGATTGACGGAAAGAGAATGATTACAGAGCGGACAAACTGGGGCAGCACAGCGTCACCCTGAAAAGGTGGCTATGTTAAAGTTTAGTACCCAATGCGAAACCGAGAAAACATCATTTCCTGCCGACGAGATAAACGACAAGAGGCCGCCCACTTTACCGGAAGCTCCTTCACCGTTCGAGACTTATTACCACGGAGAGCTGACCACTCTTTTCGCTCTTTTCACAGCTTTCTTCACCGGACATACAAAATGGCTTGGTATAATTGTATACACCTCTGTAATATAAATGGAACTGCAACTATGGAAACAGAATGTATAGGGTTCTGTTACATAGACATAACGCACATAACACCTTTGGAGCATTTAGGTCCATCAGTATATACTGAAGTAGGGTCTTTATACCGAGATTATGAACTGTAAAAATCAACTGCAGATATTATACGTAGGCATCGTACACCTCCGGCATCATCCCATACATGCAGTGGTGCATGAAACCAAGGAAAGTATACCCTGTCGCCCCTAGGAAACTTCCTAAACATAAAAAGCGCATGCCTCCTAAGCGGAAACATGGCGGCTTTGCATTTATGTGTTAATATAACGCACGTCAATTAAGGTGTCAGTTGTCAGTTCTTCCGCTCTGTAATCGTGCTCCCAAGGTCCGTAATGTGCTGCTAGAGTGTTTTCACCAAGTCGGCCTGGGTTCGATCCCAGGCGTCCGCAAAGTGAGCTATGTGGTGGACTACATGGCACTGGGGTGCATTTTCTCAGGGATATCCGGCTTCCCTCACTATCGTTTCATCAATTGCTCCATCATCACCTTTCCTATCATTCATATCGCCCTCATACTATCATCCACTTCTCCCATTCTCGCATCAGGCAACGGACT
The DNA here is from genome assembly GCA_030765055.1 of Mantis religiosa. Lineage (NCBI taxonomy): Eukaryota > Metazoa > Arthropoda > Insecta > Mantodea > Mantidae > Mantis > Mantis religiosa. The sequence goes on along the minus strand of JAUKNK010000377.1, from coordinate 263,837 downwards.
GATCACCCATCCTGGTCCTCTATCAGACCCAAAGTTTCAGTTCATCAGAACCCGACCTTTAAGGACAGAGGAACAACAACCCCCTAACACGGCGACACGTGGTATAGTAGGGATAAGATAAAGAAAAAGAATTTTACTTATAAGCTGGTATCATTTTATGGCAATACATGTTTTACAAATCCAAATAATATTTTCACGTCATTTTGAATGTAGAGCATAACTGTAAATTAATTCATTATCATAATGATGTGCAGATGCATAAGTGACTATTATTAACTTATTTGGGATATAAAGATTAAAATTCGGGAACTGTATTATTTATTTATAACTGAAAGAGGGCGCCGGGGTAGCGCGGTGGTTTCGTTCGCGGCTCCCGTTCTAAGGGTCCCGAGTTCGATTCCCGGCTCTGGGGTTGGCGATTTTAAGTCGGCCCTATCCACGCCTTCACCTCTGTCTAGCACACGTGAAGTATCCCCTATGCCCAACGTGGTTCGGAGTCCACGGTAAAAACTGTAGGTCCTCTCACCTCACCGCCATCTTCACTATCACCCTATCATCGGAGGTAATGGACACCGCCCTCTGGGTGCCTCCACCTGAGAAATGGGTCCGGTCATCACTTGGTGGGGTGAGGTTACCCCGAAGGCCAAGGTTGCCATGTGGAGAGTGTTAGTAACTAACTAACTTTATAACTGAAAGAAGACCTTTAACAGTTTCATATAACCTTTTAAGTACGACATTAATATTTAATGCGTAAACAAATGCGTGTGCTGCTACGATTTTCCATCAAACAGTCACACTGCAAACACGCTAGATTAAAACATATGTGTTTCAAACAGTTACGGGACGGAAAAGTCTTTCAAGAGAATTAGAAGGAATTTAATAGGACATGAAGAAGTTCTGCTGAGAGCAAGTGCATAATTGTATATTTTGTTACTTTATTGTGTCCTAGAATAAATAATTGATTTTTAAGAAGGAAAGGAAGTGTTACTTCGCAGGTGAAGTGGAATTATAAAATAAAAATCGAACCGAGAAATATTCATGCTTGCTGACATCATTATCAACTTAGATTCCTAATGTGAATCAATAAACATCTTTAGGCTGGCCCTGTAGCTTAGTTGGTGGAGAGCCTATCTAGCCAGGGGTACCGGGTTCCATTCATGGCTGGGTGTGGGGATTTCTCTCCAACCAGCATGATTCATCTTTCCCCGAGTGTGGAAGTATAAGTAAGAGTGCGAATGTGTAGGTGATCTAACGAATAAAAATTCAAATCACCAGCAGCCCAACGTTTATGAGTTAACACCATCGCCACTAGGCGATGCTCCAAAAGTTGAGAACGGCTGCCGATATGTTCCATATAAATGAAAAAAAATAATATTTACAAAATTACTAGGTGAAATAACACAAAATTCAAAAAGAGCTTCCCAATCTAGGCACAAATATTAAAATAAAATCGAATTGTGTTCTACGATACTGCATTTCACTTGGATCATTAAAACTAACTTTAAGCTGTTCTGTTTTCCTTTATTACTAGAATCCAGTGACGTTGCTGGAGCCAATCAAACTTGGCAGAGAGGACATATTCCTCGTTGCCCAAATAAATCGAGCAAATATGGCTGATATATTGATAAAAACTCAAGATGCAGTATATGAACATAGAATATTCTATAGTACGGTCCATATAAACCTGACCCATTTCAATAAGCCATAACTTTTGAACCAATAATAGGACACACGTGTAACATTAGGAGAATATAATACACATTTGGGAGATTACATTACACTATTTATATCTCAGAGAAAATTTTGGAAGTGTGCTCCAACAGAATCTACACATGTTTGCACTCTTTTCACCACATTCTCTGAAGTTTTACGGAGAGTGTAGACGCCAATGTTACTTATTTCGGTTCGAATGTATTCCTTGATAACATCAATTGTCCGTGGCCTGTTCTTGTACACTGTATTTTTTAGATACCACCACAAGAAAAATCCGGTGAGGTTAGGTCAGGGGATCTTCGGGGGCCACAGGCCTCTTGATATTATTCGATTATCAAAGAAACTGGTTACAAGTTCCATGGTGTCATTAGATGTATGGCACGTTGCTCCATCTTGCTGGAAATAACCTCACAACTTGATATTATCCAGCTGCTCCACAAATGTCTTGAAGATACCTACGAGGGCTGTTCAATAAAGAATGATCACAACTTTTTTTGACAACGTACCTTTACTCATCCTCATAATTTTGATGGTCCTTTTCAAAATAGTCTCCCCTGAATGTGATGCACTTGTCTCAGCATTTCTGCCAGTCTTCAAGGACCTGCTGGAAACCATTTTTTGAGAGATCCTTCAAAATCGCCACCGAAGCCTTCACCACCGCTTCTGATGATGGATGTCTCCCACGAAGGCATTACTTCAAGTTAGGGAATAGAACTAAGTCACATGGGGCTAAATCCGGAATATAGGGAGGGGGAGGGATGCACTTCACGTCGATTTTTGCAAGACATTCAGCAACAATGTTGGCAATAATGCGGTCGCATATTATTGTGGTGAAGCATCCAGCCTGCTCCACAGAACTGTGGTCTTTTGTGCCTAATATGGACTTGCAATGTTTTCAGGACATCCCTGTAGTATTGTCCAGTTACTGATGTGTGTGCAGGTACAACATGCTGATAAACCTTCCCATGAATATCAAAGAATGAGATAACCATAACTTTACCAGCAGAAGCAACCATGTTTGCTTTTTTGGAGGTTGGTGATGAAGGAGATTTTCACACTGAGCTTTGCTGTTTGCTCTCAAGATCAAAATGATGTAGCCAAGTTTCATCAGCAGTGATTACGTTTGAAAGGAACTCCGGATCTTCCTCTAACATCAACTTTTAACTGCATGTTACCTCCATTGCAGCAGTAAGCGATACTGAACATGTCTGAACTTGCCTGGTTCTCACAGGCAGGAACCAGGAGTACCAACAAAGAAACTACTACGGCGTGTTTGTTTCACATTAAGCTAACAGAATATAATAAGATTGCATTTTAGTGGTAAAAATTATGACCGTAAAAAATTATGATCATTCTTTATTGATCAGCAGTGTCTACAGTGTCTACAGTAGTGTCAAAGAAAATGGGACCAACGATCCATAGATGCTGGAAGAGGACACTTCCAACACTTTCTCTGAGATATAAATAATGTAATGTAATCTCCCCATTGCGTATTATATTCTGCCAAAGTTGCACGTGTGTCGTACTATTGGTCCAAAAGTTATGGCCTGTTGCAATGGTTGAGGTTTATATGGATCGCACTGTATATACCGCTTATACCAAGATTGTTATCCAGTAATCCTGAGTACTTTCATACCTTTGCAGTTAATCGTGAAAATGTGAAATATCACGTATAATAGAATTTTCTTGAATTATTAGAGAAAACATTTAATTTATGCCGTTTCTTTGGTGAAGTGTTGGCAAAGAATTTCAGAGAACATAATACTACTAGCTCAACGACGAGAGACTGATTTAAGAAAATCAGATATGAGTTAATATAAAAACTATTTAGAGAAGACGACGCCCTTGTATCCCGATCGTAAGCTCTCCACATATGGACTTTGTTCGTAGGTGCTAAAAATGTACTTACAAATCAAAATATTCAGCAAGTTCTTTTAATAACTTCATATAAAGTCTGCTCGCGTACACAACGTATGAAACAGAGGGAAATTTAGGATGATCTAACTTGGTTACACCTGAGGCAGCATCCGTTTTTGAATACTGTGGGCTCATTGCTGTTGCAGTTAAAAGTGATTCCGACTCACGCGTGCTGATTTCAGAACTTAGACAACTGAAGAATGGCGGCCTGTGGTAACGGTGGTGAATTAAAAATAATACGATTAATGAATTGTATCACGAGTTGCTGCATAAAATATCTAGCAGTTCCTGAGAAATGCAGGCAGCGTAGTTGTAGAGAATACAGCAAGACATACCCACTTCCCTAAATATGGTTACTGTCATTTGCCACTAAATCATTTCACACAAGTAATGAGCAAATAAGCACTTCAAATTTATAAGCGCAGTCAGCGATATAAGATTACTCAGACACACAAACCGTGTGTCGGTAAACTTAGAATTCCCGGGCTTTCAACTTTTTTTTTTTAAAAAAAAATCGTACTTCATATGTTTCAACCATAAGTAAAAGCTGAAGCAACCCTCAGTCCACATATAGCTTCAAGAAAATGAAATTTCGGGGTATGTAGCACTGAAATTTGGTTTGTAAAGCTTCTTAATGAGAATTCTGTCTACAACTTTATATTTTGGAGCCACTGTATGCATTAAATTAATCAACTGAGATTTTACTGACGTTCATTGCTCATTAGAGGTTTTTCTCGAGGTACAATTTACTGAAGATCAGCGACCATCGATGAAAAAATGAAAAAAAAAGGAAGAAGCAATATTTTAATGTTCTCCTTTGCAAACTATAAAGTGACTGTAATGCCTAATCAATGTTATTAGAGTATTATGGTATCAATCTTCTTTCATTATTTACCCTCCCCATATTGACAAACCCCAGTCTCCAGGACTGGTAAGTTAACGACGGCTGGCCCAATCAGCTCAGTCGGTAAAGCACCTGCCAGCAGTGCTAGGGGTCCCAGGTTCGATTCCCGGTGTTGGGGTGGGGATTTTTCTCCGACCAAGATAATTACTCATCTTCCCCAGAGTCTAGAAGTATGAATGAGAGTGCGAATGTGTGCGTGATCTAATGATTAAAACGCTACAAATATGAGTTAACACCTTCGATATGTTTCAAAAGGGAACGGCCGCCGATATGACCATTGCAGTTAAAGGCAATGGAACATTGAGCAAAGAGCTGTCGAGAAACTCTGAACCTGAGATCATCCAGAATGGGTAATTTGCCCAAAACATGGTATGAGATCCCCACTGCTTTGGTAAGACCGGCAGAACCACTTATTCATGGCGCTGTCTGTACCGTGGTATAATAAATAAAATTCAACACGAAAATAACATTAATATTATGTATTCTGTGGTAGTATACACACATCTTCTATTCCTACATTTAAAGCCTTTAAATTAATATCTCATTCACCAGCAACAACTAAAAACTGAATGCGAAATTAAAGTGATAATACAATTTAAACAGTACGAAAGAACACGAAAATGAAAACCCATTAATCAAAATTTAAAGAAGAAAACGAAATTTAAAAAAAATGATTGCCTTCAGAGATAGACGTTGCAGCAATCAAACTTTTGAAAAGAACTATGTTGATACATATTTCATTTCAGAACTCCTCTCTAAAATTTAATGGGAGTATCAAATGAAGCACGTAATGAAGCAAAAAAACAGATAAACATTTTCTCTGAACACAAAAATTATCTAGTTGCATGGCTGCTAACGAATAAAAATAAAAATGTTCTTTTCTAACATACCCTCTGTTATAGCCTATAGAAAGCTTAGTGTTGCATAGTTAGAATGTGTTATAACCAGATCCCATTCGATGATGCTATCTTATGATTGTTGCATAATAGGCATTATCAACGTATACATAAATCCTTATCAAGAATGATCAATGCATAATTATTAAATCATAATTTGCCAATTCGCTTGAATAGACTAGACTGTCGGGTCATTGTCAGCAATTTATACAGGCCCTGACAACGCGAATCTACTGCATACAGGCAAAACGAAACTTCGGGAGCAGGGAGGCCTCACACAGGCACGGGATGTCAGCCTCGCGCCGATATTACCTACATTTATATTACTGCCATTTTATAAAAGAACATTTCAAACAAATATATTCCCATTCAAACGAAAATCAAGTTACGTTGCACTCCTTTAATCACATCACTGGAAAGGAAAATGTTATTCATATTTTTTCCGGGAGGATTTGCTTGGCAATTGTATAATCACTTGCTCAAAAAATTAAACTTTTAAATTACAGAAGGTTTAGGCAATCAGTGCAACTGATATTATTAAAATGTTCACTGTGTAGCATAAGTGAATATTTAAATATAAAATTGAAATATAAATTTTATTTTACAGTATTTTTAAAATGTACTGTTGTACTAGCCTTTATATAAATTTGTAACATTTTCAGTTATATTGTAATGCATCTTTATACTTTTTAAAATATTGTACATATACTGTATTTTTGACGATGCCATGAGTCTGGTTGAGTCCTACGGCTAATAAATGTCTATCTATCTAGCAATTGTTGTGGCTGATACCTGTTTGCCTAACACTTATTCCTCATGGATTTACTGTCACATTCTTAGTTTCAAAATCACAAGTGACAAGATCCTTCTAAATGTGAAAAATTGGCAAGTACTTGCAAGGAATTATCTCTTTATGATAAATTAATTACAACACTTGGGACTTGACTCCACTTATCTGTCAAAATTGTTCGAAATTCTCTGGGATCACTTTCGTGATGTTTTAGTCATAGCCTCAGCCAGTAGACTAATGTGCCTTTCCATTACATCCAGTAGATGATGGCAGCATGATAGTGAACTGTCCATGGATTGTGCACTCTTGACTTCGCGGTAGGCAAATGTTGGGTTGTTTCTCAGTTACCATCATTTACTTGCTGTCAATTTCTTTTCATTCCATTCCCTTCTCAACATTTGGATGAGCTTATAGGGTTTTTGAATATGACAGTGCCAGACACATGGCATGTATGCTTAAGAGTGCTCCGCATTGTGGTTCAGTGAGTAATTTATACCCCTCTCTAGGTCTTCAAGATTGGAACTGTTAGAGACTTACGTGGCTTCTATGTAGTTTGCAGTGCAGAAGATGCCTCTGTTTATTGTATAACCTATATTAGTCGCTAGTAGTTTTACCAAATCACCCAACATAAATAAATGAGTACCACCTGAATTTTAATGTTCTTTTTTAACCCTTGGTTATGGAGCCAGAAAATACCCATACCTGTGCCTATGCCTCAAATGTTTGTAGAGACTGCTTGGGCAAATGGATGAGGCCATATAATGAATTACCTGTATTCAATTACTTAGGTTCTTCTGAAACCCTAGTGTGGTAATGCTGAAAACTGTATATTAGAGTTTACAGAGGGAATCATTATTTTAGATGACTGTATTCTATGATGAAGTTACCTAAGGCTTTTCTATGAATATCTAGTTATAAAATGGAAAGATATTTAGGTAAGATTGTTTCAGTAAGCTAAAATGTGTGAAAATGTATAAGGTGTTTTGCAAAGGATAATTTCCTTATAGAATGTTCACTAGTCAGATGAGAAAAATACAAATGCTTTATGTGTGTGTTTGGAGGAATTTAGTAACAGTGACGTCAAAATTAATATAAAAATTATTTGTGGTTGGTTTATTGACACTCGTCACTTACTTTTTCATATATTTATGAGAGACTAGTTTCAAAGGCCCTGGCCTCCATTTTCAATCTCTTCCCAACTGGCATTTGTTGTTATCTGCTCTCTCTGGTGGTGGAACTATGAACTTTTTTGTCAAATTATCTGCTGGCGGGATTTCAAAGTTCATTACGCGATCCTTATTTTTCCAGATGAATATGTTCTCCCATGTTGTCAATCTATTTTGGTTTATCACTCCTTTTAATAATTTTGGATTTGGATCAATGTCATGGTTTTCATTCCAAAAATGAAATGCTACTGCTGACTTGTCTTCTTGTTTCAATCTGATGTTTCTAAAGTGTTCTTTGACTCTGGTTTTTAAATTTCTTTTTGTTTGACCTATGTAGCATTTTTCACAATTCTTGCAATTTATTTGGTATATTCCAGATTTGTTACCTGAAGGAATTTCATCCTTTGTTTTTGAATTTAGTAATTTTAAAATTGAGTATCTATTAGTAGGTGCCAAGATGATATTTTGTTCCTTGAATATCTTTTTAAATTTATTAAATGTTTTTGGATGATATGTGAATGAACTGAATATGCTGTTGCTTTCTTTTTCTTTAATAAATGTGGTTGCTTCCTTAATGGTTTTCTTTAGTTTAGATTTTCTAATTTTCTTCAACACCAAACTTTTGTTGTATCCGTTTTCTTCTGCTATGTGTATTATTGCTTTTTGTTCCTTGAAATATTCTTCTTTTTCCATGGGTATGTTGACTAGTCTGTGTGTAAGGCTGTTTATTATTGCATGTTTATGTGTAATTGGGTTGTGGCTATTATTTTTTATATAATTTTCTGAATGTGTTGGCTTCCTGTAAATTCCAAATTTTATTTTTGTATCATTCCTGATGATATTTAGATCCAAGAAAGGTAGTTGTCCATTGATTTCCTTTTCTATTGTGAATTTGATAGTCCTTTCTTGCAGATTGAGTAATTTTAATGCATCATCTAAATGTTTACTTGGTACAATTGCAAAGATGTCGTCAACATATCTATACCAAACCTTGAAGATCAATGGGAAGGACTTTTTAATTTCAAATGCACTCATAAATAAGTTAGCCAAAAAAGGTGAAAGTGGATTGCCCATTGATAAACCTGATTTCTGCTTGTAGTGTTTTCCATTAAAGCTAAAGAAATTTTGTTCAATGCATATTTTTGTTAGAGAAATATATTCTTCTGCTTCTATTGCTTCCATATCAATTGTAGCTAGCCATTTTTTTAACACAGTCTGCAATTTTTCTGTTGGTATGCTTGGAAATAAAGATGTGACATCAAATGAAACCAGTCTGTCATTTTTGTCCAAATTTATATCTTTGATTTTTTCTACTAAATCTAAAGAGTTTCTTAAATTTGCACTTTCAAATTTTGGAAAACTATTAAATTTACTTAGTAACCATTTGGCCAAATTATATGTGGGGGCATTTATGCTACTAGTAATAGGTCTCATGCCTTTCCCTGTTTTATGAATTTTTGGCAGCCCATATACTCTTGGTAATGTTGGATTATCTACTTTAATTTTGTGCAATTTTTGTTGTTGATTATTTTGCTCTCTTTTAGCGTTTTATTTGTGGTTTCAATGCAGTACTTTAATGGATTAGTTTCTACTTTTTGGTAATTACTGTCTTCTAACAAATCTTCCATCCTCTTTGTGTATTCTTCTTTTTCCAGAATTACTAGTTTATTTCCCTTGTCTGCTTTAGTATAAATAACCGGTTTCTTTTTAAGAGCTTTTATGATTTGGTTACTAAAATTCTTTTTCTTTTCATTTTTAATCTCTTCTACTATTTTGGAGCATTTGTTTTTTACTGTGTTTTTACTTTCTTCATTAAGTGTTTGTGTAGCAATTTGGATGTCAGCAATGTAATCTTCAATTTGGTTGGAATAATCTACACATGTCTTTAAACCTAGATTCAGCATATTCAGTTCTGTTTTTGTAAAATTTTGGTTTGATAGGTTTACCACATTGTTTAGATGATCTTTTAGGTTATGTTTGTCTTTTTGATTTATCTTTTTAAAAAAGCCTGCTTTCTGGCATAAATTTTTTAATTTATTCTTTAACTTTGCTGTTTTTGTCTTCATTTTTCTATTAAGATATGCTAATAAATTGTTTTCAAAATTTTCCCAAAATATACTCTTTTATAAAAACACGCTAGAAATACAATTGTACAATTTACATCATAAACTTACCAAACAATTAGGAAGTATATTTTGGGAAAATTTTGAAAACAATTTATTAGCATATCTTAATAGAAAAATGAAGACAAAAACAGCAAAGTTAAAGAATAAATTAAAAAATTTATGCCAGAAAGCAGGCTTTTTTAAAAAGATAAATCAAAAAGACAAACATAACCTAAAAGATCATCTAAACAATGTGGTAAACCTATCAAACCAAAATTTTACAAAAACAGAACTGAATATGCTGAATCTAGGTTTAAAGACATGTGTAGATTATTCCAACCAAATTGAAGATTACATTGCTGACATCCAAATTGCTACACAAACACTTAATGAAGAAAGTAAAAACACAGTAAAAAACAAATGCTCCAAAATAGTAGAAGAGATTAAAAATGAAAAGAAAAAGAATTTTAGTAACCAAATCATAAAAGCTCTTAAAAAGAAACCGGTTATTTATACTAAAGCAGACAAGGGAAATAAACTAGTAATTCTGGAAAAAGAAGAATACACAAAGAGGATGGAAGATTTGTTAGAAGACAGTAATTACCAAAAAGTAGAAACTAATCCATTAAAGTACTGCATTGAAACCACAAATAAAACGCTAAAAGAGAGCAAAATAATCAACAAAAAAGAATTGCACAAAATTAAAGTAGATAATCCAACATTACCAAGAGTATATGGGCTGCCAAAAATTCATAAAACAGGGAAAGGCATGAGACCTATTACTAGTAGCATAAATGCCCCCACATATAATTTGGCCAAATGGTTACTAAGTAAATTTAATAGTTTTCCAAAATTTGAAAGTGCAAATTTAAGAAACTCTTTAGATTTAGTAGAAAAAATCAAAGATATAAATTTGGACAAAAATGACAGACTGGTTTCATTTGATGTCACATCTTTATTTCCAAGCATACCAACAGAAAAATTGCAGACTGTGTTAAAAAAATGGCTAGCTACAATTGATATGGAAGCAATAGAAGCAGAAGAATATATTTCTCTAACAAAAATATGCATTGAACAAAATTTCTTTAGCTTTAATGGAAAACACTACAAGCAGAAATCAGGATTATCAATGGGCAATCCACTTTCACCTTTTTTGGCTAACTTATTTATGAGTGCATTTGAAACACAAATTAAAAAGTCCTTCCCATTGATCTTCAAGGTTTGGTATAGATATGTTGACGACATCTTTGCAATTGTACCAAGTAAACATTTAGATGATGCATTAAAATTACTCAATCTGCAAGAAAGGACTATCAAATTCACAATAGAAAAGGAAATCAATGGACAACTACCTTTCTTGGATCTAAATATCATCAGGAATGATACAAAAATAAAATTTGGAATTTACAGGAAGCCAACACATTCAGAAAATTATATAAAAAATAATAGCCACAACCCAATTACACATAAACATGCAATAATAAACAGCCTTACACACAGACTAGTCAACATACCCATGGAAAAAGAAGAATATTTCAAGGAACAAAAAGCAATAATACACATAGCAGAAGAAAACGGATACAACAAAAGTTTGGTGTTGAAGAAAATTAGAAAATCTAAACTAAAGAAAACCATTAAGGAAGCAACCACATTTATTAAAGAAAAAGAAAGCAACAGCATATTCAGTTCATTCACATATCATCCAAAAACATTTAATAAATTTAAAAAGATATTCAAGGAACAAAATATCATCTTGGCACCTACTAATAGATACTCAATTTTAAAATTACTAAATTCAAAAACAAAGGATGAAATTCCTTCAGGTAACAAATCTGGAATATACCAAATAAATTGCAAGAATTGTGAAAAATGCTACATAGGTCAAACAAAAAGAAATTTAAAAACCAGAGTCAAAGAACACTTTAGAAACATCAGATTGAAACAAGAAGACAAGTCAGCAGTAGCATTTCATTTTTGGAATGAAAACCATGACATTGATCCAAATCCAAAATTATTAAAAGGAGTGATAAACCAAAATAGATTGACAACATGGGAGAACATATTCATCTGGAAAAATAAGGATCGCGTAATGAACTTTGAAATCCCGCCAGCAGATAATTTGACAAAAAAGTTCATAGTTCCACCACCAGAGAGAGCAGATAACAACAAATGCCAGTTGGGAAGAGATTGAAAATGGAGGCCAGGGCCTTTGAAACTAGTCTCTCATAAATATATGAAAAAGTAAGTGACGAGTGTCAATAAACCAACCACAAATAATTTTTATATTAATTTTGACGTCACTGTTACTAAATTCCTCCAAACACACATCAAGTATAGGTTAACAAATCTTGAGGAATAAAAAAATGGAGTTAAAGTGTGGAACAAGGAACATGGATACCACCAACAAGGTAGGATTTGGACATTTATCATTTGAAATCAAACAGGATATAAAACTTTTCGGAAAATTACAAGAAAAAAGAAGAAAAATTGCAGCGGACATAAGATTTATAAATTTATGTATCAAGAAAAAAGTAGTACCTAATTTTGTAAGAAAAGTAGTAAAATTTGATAAAAATAGTAGACAACAAAAAGCAGCAGAGAGAAAAGTATTAATTGTAGAAAAGAATAAACACTATAGAAATAAACACACGCTAGAAATAAAATTGTACAATTTACATCATAAACTTACCAAACAATTAGGAAGTATATTTTGGGAAAATTTTGAAAACAATTTATTAGCATATCTTAATAGAAAAATGAAGACAAAAACAGCAAAGTTAAAGAATAAATTAAAAAATTTATGCCAGAAAGCAGGCTTTTTTAAAAAGATAAATCAAAAAGACAAACATAACCTAAAAGATCATCTAAACAATGTGGTAAACCTATCAAACCAAAATTTTACAAAAACAGAACTGAATATGCTGAATCTAGGTTTAAAGACATGTGTAGATTATTCCAACCAAATTGAAGATTACATTGCTGACATCCAAATTGCTACACAAACACTTAATGAAGAAAGTAAAAACACAGTAAAAAACAAATGCTCCAAAATAGTAGAAGAGATTAAAAATGAAAAGAAAAAGAATTTTAGTAACCAAATCATAAAAGCTCTTAAAAAGAAACCGGTTATTTATACTAAAGCAGACAAGGGAAATAAACTAGTAATTCTGGAAAAAGAAGAATACACAAAGAGGATGGAAGATTTGTTAGAAGACAGTAATTACCAAAAAGTAGAAACTAATCCATTAAAGTACTGCATTGAAACCACAAATAAAACGCTAAAAGAGAGCAAAATAATCAACAAAAAAGAATTGCACAAAATTAAAGTAGATAATCCAACATTACCAAGAGTATATGGGCTGCCAAAAATTCATAAAACAGGGAAAGGCATGAGACCTATTACTAGTAGCATAAATGCCCCCACATATAATTTGGCCAAATGGTTACTAAGTAAATTTAATAGTTTTCCAAAATTTGAAAGTGCAAATTTAAGAAACTCTTTAGATTTAGTAGAAAAAATCAAAGATATAAATTTGGACAAAAATGACAGACTGGTTTCATTTGATGTCACATCTTTATTTCCAAGCATACCAACAGAAAAATTGCAGACTGTGTTAAAAAAATGGCTAGCTACAATTGATATGGAAGCAATAGAAGCAGAAGAATATATTTCTCTAACAAAAATATGCATTGAACAAAATTTCTTTAGCTTTAATGGAAAACACTACAAGCAGAAATCAGGATTATCAATGGGCAATCCACTTTCACCTTTTTTGGCTAACTTATTTATGAGTGCACTTGAAACACAAATTAAAAAGTCCTTCCCATTGATCTTCAAGGTTTGGTATAGATATGTTGACGACATCTTTGCAATTGTACCAAGTAAACATTTAGATGATGCATTAAAATTACTCAATCTGCAAGAAAGGACTATCAAATTCACAATAGAAAAGGAAATCAATGGACAACTACCTTTCTTGGATCTAAATATCATCAGGAATGATACAAAAATAAAATTTGGAATTTACAGGAAGCCAACACATTCAGAAAATTATATAAAAAATAATAGCCACAACCCAATTACACATAAACATGCAATAATAAACAGCCTTACACACAGACTAGTCAACATACCCATGGAAAAAGAAGAATATTTCAAGGAACAAAAAGCAATAATACACATAGCAGAAGAAAACGGATACAACAAAAGTTTGGTGTTGAAGAAAATTAGAAAATCTAAACTAAAGAAAACCATTAAGGAAGCAACCACATTTATTAAAGAAAAAGAAAGCAACAGCATATTCAGTTCATTCACATATCATCCAAAAACATTTAATAAATTTAAAAAGATATTCAAGGAACAAAATATCATCTTGGCACCTACTAATAGATACTCAATTTTAAAATTACTAAATTCAAAAACAAAGGATGAAATTCCTTCAGGTAACAAATCTGGAATATACCAAATAAATTGCAAGAATTGTGAAAAATGCTACATAGGTCAAACAAAAAGAAATTTAAAAACCAGAGTCAAAGAACACTTTAGAAACATCAGATTGAAACAAGAAGACAAGTCAGCAGTAGCATTTCATTTTTGGAATGAAAACCATGACATTGATCCAAATCCAAAATTATTAAAAGGAGTGATAAACCAAAATAGATTGACAACATGGGAGAACATATTCATCTGGAAAAATAAGGATCGCGTAATGAACTTTGAAATCCCGCCAGCAGATAATTTGACAAAAAAGTTCATAGTTCCACCACCAGAGAGAGCAGATAACAACAAATGCCAGTTGGGAAGAGATTGAAAATGGAGGCCAGGGCCTTTGAAACTAGTCTCTCATAAACAAATGCTTTGTTTGACTGATGCACCATAACATATAGTGTCAGTTTCATTGAAGTTCAAGTTTTATTCAATGTTTGATTTCTATACAGAAATATTGGCTTCATCAAAGTACAATATAAAAAATTAAAAGCATATAAAGTAAAATATAAACCAATTCTACATGCAATAATCAGATGGAAATAGTACTGAACACAACATATACTAAATAACTTATAACAGTGCTGTAGTTGGGCCGGTATGGACCAGTATGCCGTTCCTCCTAAAATTTGAGCATGGTGTAAGCTTACCATTTAAATTTGTGAAGCGATGCTTAGAATTAAAGAAAAAAGTAATGTTTATTTATTGTTCTTAGCACTAAACTGGAATGGCAAAAACTTTTATATTAGTCATAACGCTTCTTGGTATAACAATGAAGAGTCAGGCAGTGCCCACCGCAATTAAGTGCCTTTTTATGAGTACCACCTAAATTTTTTTCCAGTTTGGTGAGTAACACCTAAACATTTTTTCCAACTAAAGCACTAACTTAGAAGAATTGACAAATAAGTACAGTGCATTAAAATGTATATTATATTTCTTTGTATATAACTTAAAGTAAAAATCATAATACAAATGATGTTGGACAAGTCAGTTAAAATTAACTTACTAACTAAAGGATGCAACAGTCTTCATAACAGTATATTTTAACTATACACAAATTTATATAATGGTTATACATGTTTTTATTATAACGTATTGTATAGATGATGAAACTATACTGATTGATTTAAAAATTCTACTGTGGATTAACAGCAGTGAAAAATCAAATAGGACAGTAGTTTTGATCTGAAAGATGCTATTTTCCTTTTACTTTTCCTAGTAATCTGTTGCAAAAATTTGGAACCGGAGTATACGATTCCATTGTGATACAATTTAGTATTTGCCCTTAACATGTGTAAGTTTGCCCTTAACATGTGTAAGTTGCTGCATTGTCTAGTGCAGCCACAACCAACTCGCTTTCTGCGGTGCATGTGCTGGGCTCCAAGCACCGTGTTGCCTCAGTTCGTGCTTTGCAGTGGTAACGGTGAGTTTGTCTTCTGTAGCAATGGCGGCCCGTACTTCAGTGTCAGTTTGATATGGAAGGGCACTTATTAAAATGAAGGGCACCCACGCCGACACATTATTTCAATCCCCAATGGAAAACTGAGTACTTCTTCATGGAATGTACCAGTGGTGCTATTTGTTTAATTTGCCAGAAAAAAATTGCAAGTGCTGAAACGATTTAATCTTCAGTGACATTTTAATAAATTGCATGCTAATGATTATTAGGCCATAGAAAATGAACACACTGCAGAGATACAAAAGCTTCAAGAAAAGATCATATCGCAGGAAGAGGAACAGAAAGAAGGGGATGGCAGAATGGCAGAAGCCACAGTTTATGTGAGCTACAAAATAGCACTAGAAATTGCCAGATCTTCTAGTAGTTTTTTTCTGATGGTCCACTTATTAAACAATGCATGCTTATAGCTGCAAGTAAATTCACCCCTATCAGTGTTCACCAATTGGAGAGTGTCAGTCTGTCACCTCATACTATTTGACGCAGAATTCAAGATCTGGCAGAAAACATTTACCCAAAACTTATTGCAAGAACAAGAGAATTCATTGCATTCTCTATTGCCATTGATGAGAGCACTAACTTATCAAGTATGGCTCAATTATGTATTTTTATTCATGGAGTAAATAACAATTTCAAAGTTGTGGAAGAAATGCTAGATCTGGTGCCAATAAAATGCACAACAACATGATCAGACATTCTCAATTGTGTAGCAGAAGTTGTGGAGAATGCAGGGATTCCATGGGATACACTCATGTCGGTAGCCACCGATGGTCCCACAACTATGGTTCGAACAAAAGATTTGTGACCTCTTGGAAAATAAACTAGCAAATGAAACAACAGCAGTTCACTGCATAGTTCATTAGGAAAGCTTGTGTGCCAAAATACTGAATGCAAACAATGTAATGAGTCTGCTTGTGAAGATTGTAAACAAACTGAGGTCCCATGATCTAAAACACAGACAATTTAAAAGCCCCTTGGAGGATTTGGAGCATGAGTATGGTGATATACCATATCAAACAGCAGTTTGGTAGCTCAGGCAAGGCAAGATTTTAAGCATATTCTTTGAATTATTGGATGAGATATGTTTGTTCTTGGAAAAGTGCAGAGAACCTATTGAAGAGCTCACGAAGCTTTCAAATTGTGCTCTCATTATGGGAATGTCAACTATCAAATGGCGATCCTTGTCATTTTCCCATTTTGGAAAGTATGATCTGTGATTGTGACTCCCTAGAAGTGGGATATGTTGATAATCTGCACATGCTTTTCCGTGCATTTTATGAAAGATTTCACTATCTTACGGGCTTAAAGATGTGTAATATTGTCACTGTATAGTAAATATAATTTTGTTATTTTATATTTTTCTATTGTTTCAGGACCAAAATTGTGCTAATTTCCACAAAGTACTGGTTCATTCTTATAGTTAAATATATTGCATTTATATGCCATCATTTGTTTGTATAGGATTGAAGGCTATAATATTCTTACTGGTATTGGGTTGTTTTATCTATAATTTAATAACAAGTACCAGAGAGATATTAAACCACATATTATACAGTTTCTGGATTGTTCCTTCACTACTATACTGTCCTTAATCATTTAATGGTAACATAAGTACAGGTTACAGAACATCACTGCATGAGGTAGTGACTGGCATATTTCCCTAGCACTCACTAGCAACGACCAGGCATGTCGCCACTGTGCGAACTGTATAGGCACACCATGCACGTCAGTTGGTGGAGCCAGGTTTAGTGTTATGTTCATAAATATCTGCATTTATGGTTAATATGTTGCAATCACTGTCATAAGTCTTTTTATAAAAAGAATGGATTCATATATATAAATGCCTGGGAGTAATAATATGTATAACTCCATCAATAGTAGCCAACATGGGTGTTTCTTAATTAATTTATCATAACAACACTGTTTTCAACTCTTCCAAGAAAGGAATGGGTGTTTCTGATTTACTCCTACTAATATTCTTATGATTCTTTTTTTGAATTCAATTCTATAAGGACATGTATGATATAGAAATGACTGCTTGCTTCCTTGTTCTGTTTTATTTTAGAATTTGGTATTTTCAGTCACTGGGATTTTTCATACTTGAAAGTATTGCTGATGAAAGAGTTCTCAGCTCATCGACAGCAAAACAATAATGATTTGTATTTGCCGTTATGAAGCGACTGCTATGGTTTATAGCATGACATTCTTAATTAATAATCCTTTTCTAAAGTGTTACTGATGCTGAAATAATAATTGTGATGCCAATATGAAAGGAATAAATGGAATGCATATCTTTTGTCTTTATTTAAAAACGTTCATTTCAGATATAAATGGTAAAGCAAAGGAAGCTCAACTGCAGCTAAGTTGCTGCATCCCCTACATATGACACTATTTCAAAATGTAATTGTATTGTCATCCTTTTGTGGCCTTTACTTGTGTGGCTGTTTCCGGTTTATATTATAACTTTGTGGGTTCGTGAAATTACAAGTCCATGTTACAAACACTAAAAATTGCTCTTTATTTCCGTAGAAACACAATTACGTCACATACACATACAACTTGCAAGGTCATCGACCACAAAAGATTTCACTTTTACAGCGGTTCACACGCATGCGTCCAATTACCGACTGATTCCGTGTCCAGAGGTAGTCCTAGTCAGGCGGGGCTATTTTTCTTTTTCCCCGTCCAGGTGTCTTATGCCGCAGTACCTATCCGCTTTGCGGCTTAACCTGCGAAATGAGCTAGTAATTTGTTTCATGTGCTGCTGGGGTGTTTGAATTTGTTTGGAATTTGGAATGGGATGCCCTTGTTTAGGTCTCGTAGGCAGCTGCATTTAATCGTTCCCCCGTTTTGGGAGACACGATTTAATTTTTTGCTCCGTTTTGGTTACGTGTTGTGCAGCGCTTGATCCATGAGTCATAAAAATTGGTCCCAGAGACATCTGGGGTTTCTCTTGGGTTAACCAATGGGCCTCAAGACGTCTCTCGGTAGTCTGAAGGACGGCAAGCGTCTTTGATCCTTCTGGTCATACATTCCCAGGGAGTTCACTAAAGGGTTGGGGTGAATTTGGATTTTGTTGTACATTGATCGTGCCCTCTCGCGGATGACATCGACAATGTACGGGATCTGGTAGTGCTCATGTAGGATATGAGCAGGGAATCTCCAGCCTGTATCGTAAATGATGCGAAGTGATATGTTCTGCAGCGTCTGGAGCCTGACGAAAGTGGTATTAGCCACTGTATCCCAGATCTCACAGCCGTACAGAAACATAGGCGGAATGATCGCCCGGTACAGCTGGAGCTTCAGTCGGATGGGCATTGTTGATCTGAAAATAGGGTGTGGGCACCGGAGTGCGAAGTGCCCCAGCTGGAACTTGCCCTTCACGTGCGGAACGTAAGTAACTTACGGTCCAGCGTCACTCCGAGATACTTCGCCGTTTGCACCCATGGGATTCTACGGCGCCGTAAAACAAAGTTCTGCTGCAACCGGTTGGCTCTGGTTTTTGCCAGGAGAATTGCAGAGCTATTCTGCGGGTTAATTGCCATTCGCCAATGGCCCAGAACTGGGTTTGGATTTGCCGGAAGCTGTACCTTGTGTTCCTATTTACTGCGAAGATCATGAGATCATCCGCATACTGACAGGTTTGGGTGTTGTGGTGCGTTGGAATGTCGGCCATGTAAGTGGCCAGAAAGGAAGTCAAACTGCTGTTCCGGGATTAGGCCCCTTTCCACTAGATGAGGAAGAAGCAGGGAGAGGAGCAGTTTTTCAAATACCTTCGACAAAACTGGTAGAAGGCTGATGGAGCGGTAACTAGACGGGAAAACCGGATTTTTCCCCGGTTTTAAAACACACACACGCGCGCCTCCTTCCAGACAGCTGGAAAATGGCGCATGAACACGCATGCGTTATAAATCCGGGTTAAGTGAATCACGGCTCTGCGTGGAAGGTGCTTGAGCATTTCCGCTGTGACACGGTCCTGCCCAGGGCTTTGTTGTTTTTAGAGAGTTAAGCGTGGTTGCTAACTCTCTAGGGGTAACTATGGGAATATGGAACTCCTCGTGTTCTGGGGGCGGAGCTTCCAGGAAGTCCTCAACCACTCGTTCCATGAGGTCAGCATGGTCGTCGTCCATTGGCTCAATCCTGGGCTGGAACTGGGCCTCCAGGTAGTCTGCTAGTGCATCTGCTTTTTCTCTCGACTCGTAAACGAGTCGACCTCTAGGGCTGTGCAAGGAGTGCTGGTGTACTGTTCCGTCTTTCCGCAGGCTACGGACTACTCGCCACGGTTTTCTCTCCTGGAGATTGGTTTGCCTTAACATGTGTTCCCAGGCCTCTTTTCGGTGTGCTCTTAGGAGTCGTCTTATCAGGGATTTGAACCACTGGTGTACTTCTCCTATCCTGGGATGGCGAAATCTCTGCCACAGCTTTCTTGCGGCGTTTTAGCCTTATAAGCTGTTTGATGGGTCTTGGGATATCTGTGGGGTTTGGTGTCTCGATTGGAATGCGATGTGTGTGAGCACGGTCCGCCTTGAGGATGGATGCGGAGAACTCCTTGGCTGCCGCCTCGAGTGACTCCACAGAGTCGATTCGAGGGCGGGCTTCCATGGAGTTTTGGATATCAAGAATGGCGGCATCCCAGTCGACTTCATCCACCCAGTCAGCCGTTGCCAGAGCTGCGACAGTAACGTCTGAATTGATGACAGCTGGGTTGTGGTCAGAATCCAGAGCGTTTACCGCCGTGAGGTCCAGATGAAATGGAATGTTCTTGGTGATTGCGAAGTCTATGACGTCCGCCCTGCCACCAGGCGGGAAGTGCGTTGGACCGCGCGGGCCATGCGCTTGGAGGGTTGGGCCTCCGCTGATGAGGTGGTAGATGCTACTTTCCCTGTCGTTCTGGATGCGGTTGTTCCATCCTGGGTGTTTGGCATTGAAGTCGCCAGCTATGCACACTCTGTGGTCCAGGTTTAGTAGCGCCCTGTAATCCGCTTCATAGAAGGGATGGTTGGGCGGGTCATACACCGCTACAAGCACTAGGTCTGAACCAGCTAAGGAGAGCCTTGTGGCGGTTGCCTCCAAGTGTTGAAGCGGAGGGATGGTAATGGGAGTATGGGTGATGTGGTTTTTGATAAATACAGCTGTACCACAGCCCCGCCAGTCGACTCTATCGGATCGGTGGACGGCGTAGCTTGGCAGGTTAAATTGTACACCAGCATGCAGGTCCGTTTCGCATACCATAAGGAGGTCAATCCCGTGGTCACTTACAAACTCCAAGATGCCCGGTCTCTGTTCCCGGACTCCGTTTGCGTTCCAGAAGGCGGCTCTCATTGTGCGCTGAGTTCTTCTCACCGCCATTTACGAGCTGGAGTCAGGGAAGAGGAGCCGTGCAGTCTGTTTAATAATGCTGTGCTTTTGCATAGCAGGGATGCGGAGATCTGTCAGTTGCTCCCTGTAGCGCCTTAGAATGGAGAGGGAGCGATGAATTAGTTCTGCGAACCAGGCAGAAAGCTCTTGGAGCTCCACCAGGTCCTCGTTTGAGACGCCAGTATCCCAAACTGGCGTAGCTGTCGAAGGGAGGAGTGCCTTTACCTCATTGGCTGATGCAGCCACTGTGGCTGGAGCTGGAAGAGGGGGGAGAGCAGTGGCGGCAGGGCCGCTCTGTCTCCCCGAAGATTCTGGGGCGGACTGTCCGGCCGTTGCTGTCACAGTTGCCGGCGGTTTCTCCCACCGGGCTGCGGTGGCCTTCTCCTGGCGAGGAGGCCGCTGTGGTTTGGCTGCAGATGCAGCCGGTGCTTCTGTGGCTGTAGCTCTTGAGCTTTCTGACTGCGTCGCTGCCGGAGTCTGGCTTTCCTCGGCCTGCTGCAGCACCTGTTCATGCTTGGGCAGCGTCTGGGCAAAACTGACTCCAGGCCGAACTTGTGCTGGCTCCCTGTTTGTGGTCCTGCCCTGCCTTGCCTGAACTATTCGCAGTCTTGCGGGGCAACCGCCGTAGATACCTATGTGGGCTTCTCGGTAGTTGGCATAATTTTTGTCCTCTCCAGGGTTCGGGCAAACTTTAACATGGTGTTGGCCTGCAAATCGTATGCAGGCTGTCCTCCTCTCGCACGCATGGCTAGAGTGGTGGAAACCCAAGCGTCTGAATCATTGGGCTGGTCCCGCTCTACCATGGTACGGCTCTACTCTAATTCTGGTATTGTAGAGATGAGACACCTCGTCGATTTTGGGGAGACCATCTCCCTCCTTTTCCACTATTACGAGGAATAGTGGCATGGGGGTCCTTACGGGCTCCTTGCCTACCTAGCGGATCGACCTGGTCAGCTGGACCACGGTACGCGGTGCAATGCCTTGTTCTTCCGCAGGCCTACTTTAATGTCCTCCGGGTCGGTGTCAGAGCAAAGACCACAGATGACTCTACGCACCTGGTTTGGTCGCTGCAGCGAGAACGTGTGGAATTGAATCCCCGCTCCGCGCAGCACTTCCCTGGTGGCTTCATGGTCCTCCGGGGTCGTTGTCTTTATAACCACACGGCTTGGGAAACGGGTGGCCTGGAATTCAGCCTGGAGCTTGACCCTCAGTTCCCTCATGAAATTTATATGGTTGGCGAACGGGTCCGACACAATTGGCGGGATTCTAGGCGCCTTTTGTGTGCGGAACCTCCTGGCATCCGAATGCGCTAAAGGGGTGCTGAGAGCAGCACCCTCCGACTTTGAACCGGAGGGTCTTTTACGCCTTCCTTTTACGGTAACGAACCCTTCGGCCTCAGTGTCGCTCTCCGGTGGGGGAGTTGAGACGCCCTGGAGGGGGACGACGGGATTGGGTGAATTCCCTGGTTTGTGGACCGTGGAGATCCGGACAGCTGTCCCTTCGTTAAGAAGGCGGGAGGCCTTCTTCTGTTTTTCTGAGCTTGTGCTTTCGCCTTCACGAGATTTACCCGTGGGCCGGAAGAGGATGAGGAGGTAGAGGTTCTAACATGGCTCATTTCGTCAGGTCTTACCTGGCGGCTGGTACTTGGCATGTTATTGTTGTCATTTGCAGGTGCCATCCGGCACCCCACAGAGGGTTGGACGCCTTGCGACGAACCTATTGGGCTGGACCCCGGGTCCCAACTTAAGTCGGGATCTTTGGCTTTGACCTTATGGTCCTGCAGTTTCGTCAGTCCGTCTGTCGGTCCCAAGTACTTGTTTCCTCTAAACTCTGGCTCAGGAGTGACTGCAGAGGGAGTAGATTGGCGAGCTAGTTCCAGAAGGTCAGCTAGGATTGGTGCTGGCATTCTCTGTGGACTGCTGCTTCTGCGGCTGGATGGAAGAAGGCACGGTGGCGCTGCTGCTGCTGCTTCTGCGGCGGGCTGCCAGTGCAGAAGAAGGCACGGTGGCACTGCTGCTGCCGCTGCTGCGAGGTTCTGCTCACGGCGGCATTGCCGCTGCTGCTCGAGAGAGAGAGTCCGAGTCGAGCAGTGGCGGGCAGCGGCTCCTTTTATTGTTTACTCACTACTCCAGAAATTCGTGGAATTGTTCTCAACCTATAAGGACGGTGTTAGAAGAAAGACGAACTCTCCAGAAATGCGTCTCCTTCCCCCCACCGTTTCGGTAAGCTTTTAACTCTGCACTGTACTCTCCGTCCCTTTGAACTCGTCCCTTGCGCCGCTTCGCTGCAACAATGCGTTCGCAACACAGCTCCCTCCTCAAGGCAGGTCGTCCCGAACAACACCACCGTAGTGGGCCAGACGATCCAGTTGTACCACCAACATTTTTCCTCGGGGCACCTTCTGGATGCGGTAGATCACGTCGTTAATCCTCTTTACCACCCGGTACGGGCCCTGCCATGGTTGCTGAAGTTTCTGGCAGCGTCCTTTGGTCCAGGTGGGGCGGTAAATCCAGATCAAGTTACCTTGCTGGAACCCTTGGCTTTTGGCTTGCTTGACGTATCGGGTCTTCATGCGATCGCTCGCCATCTGGATGTTCTGACGAGCCATCTCGTGCATATCTTGGAGACGGTCCACCAAGTTCTACACATACTCGGTTGCTGGCTGTTTCGCTTCCGGGGGGCTCCCTAAACCCAGGTCACGAGGGAGGCTAGCTGAGCGCCCCTAAACACCACCACCACCACCACCACCACCACCACCATCATCATCATCATCAGCAGCAGCAGCATCATCATCTGCGAATCGGGCACTGCCGTTTTAGCCATGGTCACCTTTTATCTTCTGATGCTACACCGCTCTGTTCTCATTGTCACGAGCCCATGACGGTGAGGCATGTTTTAGTCCAGTGCCAGTCTTAAGCCCAGCAGCGTGTGTCGTTGGACCTGCCGACGACCCTGCCTGAGGTGCTGGCAGACACTTCATGTGCAGTGGCTCGTGTTTTACGTTTCATTTATTATAGCGGACTGGGCACACGTGTATGACACCCAGATAGTCCTTTTATCATACGTTTAGCCTTTGTGCGAGTTGTATCCGTTTTAGTGTCTCATTGTTCACCTAGTACAGTTTTTGGCACTGTATTGGTGACCTTTTTACTATTGTAATTTTTTTTAGTTTTGTAGCGGAGGACTCACTTTCAATTTTGTGTTTTAACGTTATTGGTTTTTTACTGGGTGCTAATGACCCTAGCAGTTGTGCGCCCTAAAGCCCCACTACTACTACTACTACTACTACTACTACTACTACTACTACTACTACTACTACTACTACTACTACTACTACTACTACTACTACAAGGGAGGCGTAACTCTCGGCCGAGTATTAAGCCGGCTGGCGTCATCCCAGTGGTGTCCTGTGTCGGCGAGCGGTATGCCAGCAGAAACAGTGGCACCTTGACGTCCCAGTCTCGCTGATGGCTGGCCACTACCCTCCTCAGATGTTTTTCTAGGCTCTTGATGTACTCGACCATGCCTTCTCTACTTAGTGTGTATGGGTGTTGTGCGAATCTTGTTCACCCCAAGTATTTCCAGTGCCTCCTTCATCAGGTTAGACTCAAAATAGGTGCCCTGATGACTGTGGAGCTCTTACGGTATCCTGAAACGGCATAACAGTTGCCCGCCCGCCTCGGTAGCGTGGTGGTAGTCTGCCTCACGTTCAAGAGGTCCCGAGTTCGAATCTCGGTCAGGGCGAGTTACTTGGATAAGGTTTTTTGCGGGGTTTTCCCTTATCCTGATTGACGAATGTCGGGTAACTATAAGCTCCATGGACCCCGGACTCATTTGAGCATCATTTCACCCATTCCATTCATCGTCCGATATGACTTAGCGTTGGAGGACGTAAATTGCAAAAAAAATCGTCTTCGCCTCCTGGTTCGGCCACTTGTTCAAGTAGTCCATGGCCACCATCAGGTACTTGTTGCCTCGGTTGGACACTGGGATTGGTCCAGCTATGTTGACAGCGATGCGTTCGAAAGGCGCTCCAACGTTGTACTGCTGCATGCGACCCCAGCTCCAAGTCTGGGGGCGGCGACTCGCCGTGCAGACGTGACATTGACGGCATCATCTTTCAGAATCTGCTCGGAGCCTTACACAATAGTAGTGCTGACTGAGTTTGTCGATCGTTCGGTTTGCTCCCAGGTGTCCTCCTGAAATACCACCGTGCACTTCCTCCAAAACTTCCAGGACCTTACTCCGGGGAAGTACCAAGTGCTACCTCTGTGTCATCAGGTGATTCCCATACCCGGATCAGCACGCCCTCTTTGGTCTTCAACGACTCCCATTGGGCCCAGTACGACTTGTACGCAGCGTTTCTGGGTGCGATGTCCTCCCAGTCCCTACCTGCAGTTCCCTCAAGAGTGGCCCCAAGTCGGCGTCCACCAGCTGCTCCCTCCTCAGGCCTGCGCAGTTCCAGTCGCCCGCAGGCACTGCCGTGACCACTCTGACAGCTGCGGCACTCTACTTCTCTTCCACTCTTGTGCATTGGCCGCACTCATCCAAACAGGGTCTTCAGGGCATGCCGTCTGCGTTGCCGTGGCTCTTCCCTCTAAGATGTTTATCGGTGAAGTCGTACTCCTGCAGCCTCTGGAAACAACGGCTCTCTGGCCTTCCAGGTCCCTAAAGCTAAGCAGCCAGGTGAGGGCGGAATGGTCAGTCCCCAGGTGGAACGGCTGACAGTGCAGGTACTTGTGGAGGTGCTCCAAGGTCTTTTCTACCGCCAGTAACTATCGCCGGGTAACGCAGTAGTTCTTCTCTGGCTTAGACAGTGTCTTGCTGTAGTAAGCTATCACCCGCTCGTGGCCGTCCTGGACCTGGGATAGGACACCTCCAATACAATGCTCGCTGGCGTCGGTGTCCACAATGAAGGCGTAACCTGGTTGTGGGACTCCCAAAATAGGATCACTGCAAAGTGTCTTCTTCAGCTTCTTCAGCTCCTGGAAAGCGACTCCGTCATCCTCCAGGCGTCGGCGTCCTCCGTCCACACATACGGCCGGTGATCTTCCGTCAGGCGAGTGAAGGGCATGGCGATGTTGGAGAACCCCTTAATGGAAATGCGGTAGTAACTGCACAGCCGCAGGAAATTGCGCGATTCTCTCTTATCCTTTGGCCGGGGCCAAACTCTCACGGCCTGTGTCTTCTCCGGGTCTGTGCCACTCCGGGTGGTGGCAGTATGTCACCCAAGTAGTTGACCTCCTTGCGAAAGAGGCGGCACTTCTTCGCATTCAGCTTCAGGTTGGTCGCCCGCAGTCTCTGTAGCATATTGCTCCGGTTTTCGAGATGGTCTTCGAAGGTCTTGCCGACGATGATTATGTCGTCTAGGTATAGCAAGAAGGCGTCATAAGTCAATCCTCTCATCACTGACTCCATGAGGCGTTGGAAGGTAACTGGTGCGTTTGAGAGGCCAAAGGGCATAACTGTGAACTGCCAAAACCCTTGGACTGTCGAGAATGCGGTCTTTTCCTTTTCTCTCGGGTCTAGAGCCACTTGCCAGTAACCCTACTTCAGGTCCAGGATCGAGAACCACTGCGCACCAGCAAGCGTGTCCAGGGGGTCGTCAATCCAGGGTAAGGGGAAACAGTCCTTCCTGGTGACAGCGTTCAGCTTCCTGTAGTCCACGCAGTAGCGTAGCTCGCCGTTCTTCGTCACCAAGACTACAGGGGGAGACCAAGGACTGTCAGAGCCTTCAATGACTCCCCCTGGATCTCATGTCCTCCAACATGTCTCGTACCGACGTTTGTTTTGACACCTAAACGCATCTAAGTGGTTGCCGAATAGGGCGGGCGTCTGCGGTGTCGATATGGTGGACCACTCGTTTCCTGCTACATTAAGGTCATCGCTATTTTCTGTCCATCTTTAATGCAAACACTAAACCAATCATAGTCATTTTATCTGTGACTTTAATTTGCATTCGTATCCATACTTTCGTCTCAACAATTCAACTCTTAATTTTATTCTATACACAAAAACATTTAAAAGAAAGTTTGGTGATGCCAGAAAACATATTCAGGAATAATACGTATATCCATGATATAAATTTTTATTTTTATTTGGTGTAAGTCTGTACATAGATCTTTAAGAATTCTAAATAATATACCTAAAAGCCATGTATATAATACTTCATTTTTCAAATTAATGGCTAAAAATATTTGGATATGTTAACTTTTTATAAAAAATGGACATATCCAGTTTTGTTAAGAAAAAGTCTTGCTAGTGATAACTAAACTGCTCTTTCCCTTAATGTTTATTGATCACTTTACTGTTCTATACATCAAAGTAAGTGAAGGGAGCAGTGACATTAGATATACTTTAAGAATTTCTCAAGAAAGCAACATATTAGTATTGTGAGAACATGGACTCCGCAAATAGCTCTGCTCAGGATAGGAATTTAAGGGGGCGGGTCCAGGGGGTCCGGACCCCCCTAATGAATTATTTCAAACTTTTGATAAATATTGGAAATAAAACTTTGTTGAAAATAAATCAAAAAGTTTATTCAAGTTTCTCATGTGTAGTGTTTAACGCTCGCTTTTGCTACATACGGCACCGCAGGCGATGACACTGATGATACATGAGGCTAAAGAAAAGGCTATACTGACACCTGCAATGGCAAAAAAAGAAAAAAAAAACGTTTAGAATGGGACAAAGATATTCAGAAACATCCAGTGGAATTTTGGAGAAAGGTAAATAGTATGAAAATTGTATATAACATTAAATTAAAATATGTAAATTTTATGTAAATGAAATAAACAGCCTAAAATTTGTTTCTCTCATTCCTGATTTTGTTATACTATCTTTGAGCAATTTTAAAACTGTTTAATATTAATAGAGGTTTTTATTGTTTCAGGTAATTTTCTCAGATGAAGCCATGTTTGAAGTATGTGAAGAGAGCAGCCAATATGTGAGCAGGACAGATAAAGAAGCATTTTCCCCTCAGTGTGTCGATCAAAGAGTAAAGCATCCAACTCCAAAAATGGTCTGGAGCTGTATGTCTGTCCATGGACCTGGAAGATTATACATAGTTGTGGGATCTGTGGAGCAGAAACAGTATAAAAGTGTATTAGGAACAAGACTATTTCCGCAAAGTAAAGAATGGTTTCCAAATGGTGACTTTGTGTTCATGCATGACAGTGCTCCCTGCCATGGAGCAAAATCTGTAACCCAGTTCCTCAAAGAAAACAATGTAAAAGTACTACCATGGCCGGGGAATAGCCGTGTTTTAAATCCAATAGAGAATCTGTGGGGTATTGTTAAACGGAGACTGAAAAAATTGAAAATAACAACAAAAGTTCAGCTTACTGAGGGCCTGATAAGCATTTGGCACAGAGATGAAGAAATAAATAAAAAGTGCTCCACCCTTGTAGAGAGCATGCCTAAATGCATCGAAATGGTAATAAAGGCTAAAGGAATGCATACAAAATACTAAGAGTTGAAAAAATATTTTGTAATAGTATTTCTGTTAAATAAAAAAAAATAAACGGCATATTTTAAAAATTTCACAATTGAGTCTAGTAATATGCACACGTCTGTATATAAGATTTTATATGTTTTACATAATGATCTAAATAGATGTGCTTTTACGAATATCACATAAGTCATTTTTTTTTCTCTGGGCAACCGGTTTCAATGCCACTCCGCTGTGCGTTTCTCATCTATGACTTGTTTGGATGCCGGGAGAGGGTCGGTCGGAACCTGCGTAGGGAACGGCGGGCGGTACGAACTTCCTAGCCCTGATAATATCTGCGGGGATTACTTTAAAGGGGACAAAATAGATATTCATGAATAAATACATATTTTGTAAAAAAAAAAAAAAAATTGCGATAATTTTTTAGCAGAGCTCGTATTTTTGCATGTTCTATCCGTTGCATGTAGACCCACGACTTTATTATTGTCTTCATTCCTTCGCACACAGAATGCTAACGCGCTCCCCACATTGCAGCAATAAGCGACAACGTTGCCTAACTCTCCATACGAAACGTCAATCACTTTCTTGATTGGCGACCAGTATACATAAAGTTCATGTGGACTTTTCCATCTTGGCAAACAAAATACGTTATGATCAAGCATACAACGGGTTATTGTTATGTTCTGGTCTTATGAACTCTGAAAGGAATGCGTTCAGTACAGACATTACACACGTATAGACAAGGTGAGGTAATGATATATGAGTCGCGCACAGATACAAACGCTGGGAAGATAACATGCAGCCCACTTATTACACAAGCGGCAGCCCTTTGTCTAGCTTGTGACACTGGATATGAATATTGTTTTTTCAAAGCTACTTCATCACATTTATCTATAACGCTACTTATAATTTCACGCCCTTCCGACTGCACAACCGTAAATTTCTTAAGATCTTCAGACATGGTGAGAAGTTTAGTAAATGTTACTGCACTGAACTAGTTCTGCATCTTGCTACGCAAGTAGGCTACGTGACTTTCTGCAGGTGATAGCTGAATGTTTACTGTATTGCTCACTCGCTGCGTAACCGGACAACGGTTCCCCTCTTCTCCACACCTCACCCCACGGAGGTCACGAGTCCAGAACACATCTATAATAACAATATAATTTACTTCCTAAGCTTGCTGAATGGAAATAATATGAAGCTCACGATATACCCAAAACCAATGTTTTGCTTATACTGGTTTATAGACATATTCAGTTATAAAGGAATATTTGGTTTCTGCGTGTAAAATAAATGAGCTTCAGTTAACTAACAATTCAGCCTATACTTTCGAATGTTTTAAGACATATAACATTTGCAATACATTTCTTCGTTTCAGTTAAAATACAGAAGGAACTGAAGAAAACAAAACCGAAACGGAGCATCTGTTAGTATTTGTGCTTTAGTTTTAGAAGCCGGCGCTCCACCAAAAAGCTACCTGGATTATTTCAAATGTTTGAAATTGAGTATTTGCTTTCCAGAACTGCATCAATCATCAAGAAAGACCAGAAACCATGAATCAATTATGTGGAATGTTTCAAGGACATAGAAAATAACAGATCTGTGGTTTGAATCCCAATAATTATCTCGAGTTTTTGCATTTATTGTAAACGCATTGTTATACCCGTATTCCACACTTGGTGGATTTAGTTACGGAAAATAAGTTTAATTTCTATAAGCACCCATGTACAATATTATTTTGATTCTACTTGGTGTTATTGAAGTAATATCCACGGTGTTAAACTTGGTATTTGACACGCTTTACCATTTCTGTTAGCTATTATGTTTAAAATGAACGTTAAGTATTATAAACAAACAAAAAATTTTAGTTGGGTAATAGAAATTAAAATAATTCGAACTACAGTTATTTTTATGTCCTTGCTTTACTATTAAGCTCTCGTGGTCTCAGACTGCCAGCACAAACAGCATAATCCATATGATTCTACTTCTAACCCTTCTCTACAAACTAATAAGTGCCTTCAACTTTTCGTATGAGGTATTCTCAATTGTGGTAAAGCTAACAAACAAACCAGCCCCATCCCTATACCGTAGGTGGTAGCGTGAAAACCTCACGTTAAAGAGGTCCCTAGTTCGAATCTCGGTAAGTGTGAGTTACCCTTTTTTTCCAACATTTCCCTTATCTTGAAACATGAATGTTTCGTAGCTCTAAGTCCTATATATCCTGTACTAATTTGAACATCATTTCATTCATCGTCCGATATGACTTAGCGTTGGAGATTTTCCCTTATCCTAAAACATGAACGTCTGATAACTCCAAGCTCTATGTGCCCTGAATTCATTTGAACATCATTTCATCCATCGTCCGATATAACTTTGAGGATTCCCTTATCCTGAAACACGAATGTCTGGTAACTCTAAGCTGTATGTATCCTGGACGCATTTGAAAATTATTTCATCCTTCGTCTGATATGACTTAACGTTGGAGATTTTCCCTTATCCTGAAAGGTGAATGCCTGGTAACTCTAAGCTCTATGGACTCTGGATTGATTTGAAAATCATTTCATTCATCAGCTGATATGACTACATTGGAGGCCTTCCCTTATCCTGAAAGCTGAATGTCAGGTAACTCTAAGCTCTGTGTAGCCTGGACTCATTTTAACATTTCATTCATCGTCCGATATGACTTCACGTTGGATACATAACTGATCTGACATCACGGGTTGAAGCCAGGGACAGACTGTTGGACTTTAATGTGATTAAAAGCGACAGGTTTATGTCACTAGCTTTATTGGCATCTAAAATAATTCCTTCAGGACGAAGTTCTGGTAACTGAGAGCGTCGTTAACATGTTACCTCTCCGATCTACCACACGTAAAGTGGAGTCAAAACCACGACCCTGGGTAATTGGACAGAAAGAGCTACCATTTTATCCTATGTTAGAATCGATCCTGCTTCCAAGTCCCAATAGACGCCATTGGTATCATCCAATCATATTTAAATGGATTTTTGAGATAGATGAGAGAATATTTTGTAACATATAACCTTCAGCATTTTGATACCTGGTGCCGTGGTGACAGCGGTGATTTTTGACCTTACTGTAATTACCTAAGGCAGATACCACGGAGTAGAACAATGTTAGTAAATGAAATTATATTTGAGAATTTTGAGAGGGAAATGTCTGAGGTCTAAGCTTAGAATACCTTTGCGGTATCTGCCAGTTGTGAAAAGTGAGAAAAACTGGAGGAAACCTTAGTCCAAGCACGGTCTTGGTGGAGTTCGAATCAATGGTCTCACATCGTCTCGTTCGATGGTGGTGCCTTTTTTTTTTTTTTTTTTTTTTTTTTTTTTTTTTTTTTTGTAATTTACTTCCTCCAACGTTAAGTCATATCGGACGATGAATGGAATGTGTGAAATGATGCTCAAATGAGCCCAGGGTCCATAGAGCTTAGAGTTACCCGACATTCGTCTTATAGGATAAGGGAAAACCCCGGAAAAAACTTATCCAGTAGCTCACCCTGGCCGAGATTCGAACTCGGGACCTCTTAAACGTGAGGCAGACACGCTACCACCACGCTACCAAAGCGGGCAAATGGTGGTGCTGGTGGCAAATTCTTTAACATGAGTTAAGTCACCGGTAATTATAACAAGTGTTTATATCTAAATGTGTAATGTGTAGTGTTTAACGCCCGCTTTTACTACATACGGCACCGCAGGCGATGACACTTATGATACATGAGATGAAGATGGAGCACCGGTGGAATGAGATGGCGGGGGAAACCGGAGATCCCGGAGAAAACCCGCCCCAGCGCCATGTTGTCCACCACAAATCTCACTTTGCGGTCGCCTGGGATCGAACCGGGGCCGCCGTGGTGAGAGCCAAGCGGTCTAACCACTGAGCCACGGCGCGGCCTGTTTATATCTAACGAGGGATGGGTATATACCTATTGTTGTTAACAGTGTGTTAAGACTTCGGTGTGCAAGGTTCAATGTAGCTTGGGTGGAGAGGAAAGGAGGGGAGCGTCATCTTGCTGCCTAATAATTTCCAAAAAAAAAACAGAATCACGGCTTTATTTGAAACAGTCAGTGAAGTATCACTGTACCAAGCCTCTACTTGTAAAAACCTGTGGAAATAGTAAATCGTTAATTTGGAAAGATTATTTGTAACCTACTATTTTGGGACTGGAACGTTTGTAACTGTCACTGAAAATAATCATTCTTCCCACATCTGCTCAACAAATTTATCTGTTTATAATATCAGTGTGAATAAACTGTTTGTTACTGCTGACTGTGTATAAGTAATGGCTGTCGTTTACCGATGTCAACAATATTTAAGGTTTTTGTTATATTTTTTACAGGCTGCACCACTGCCATCTAGTTGTATGGGAGTGAACTTGCTACCATCCTTACATCCATTGGGATAAGTTATTCAATGAAACCAGCAGAGGGGAAGTTATGACACGTATCACAGTTAGCTATGGAGTGCATTTCTGAAACAAAAAGAGCCATGGCGCAAAGGTGATGGTTGGCTCGTATCAAGCTTATGCTCTCCTAGCTCAAGAACACTGTCCCCATCTCTTCGCCAGTGTTGAGACGTCTTTCTGACATCCTAAACAAGATCTGGAAAAGTCAAAGAAAGACTTACCTTCTGACATCTTTAGATATACAGTGTGATATTTAACTTCCTTCACAGTGCAATAACAGAGATAACGGTATGTGGCAGTACAGATGTAGGAAAACCATTTGACTTGATGCAAAAGTTTGAGTGCGATGTTATGGCTCCAAGTAACTGAAGATCTAGTCTGATAAATGAATGTTTTCCACCAATCAGAACTAGTTACTGCGTATAGATTAAGTAGGGGAAATGTCGTTTTAAACCCAAAAATTGGATTTCATGACTTCAAATTCAAAGATGTGATAACAAGATTCACAGGTTAATATCAAACTTGTTTTTAAATGCCTCTAACGATTTTGATTGAGTACCATATTTAATACATTTCCATGGCAAATATAATGTGTATCTTGAAATTTCTGTGAATGTCTTCAGAATAACAGATTCTTGCCGGCTTTCAGGATGCACACGCTTCTTTCCAGCTTGCTGGGAAGTGGCGAAGTTTATGCGTGCATTGAAAATCCGCGTCAAGTAGATGACGGCCATTTAAAGAAAGTGCTGAGCATGAGCGCCGCGATGCCGTCATGTTCTATGGATTTATCTGGATTCAACCTTTGGATTTCTGAAGCCACTGCTTTGGGATAACCATGGGGAAAGTGGATCTTCTCTAAGAGCGGTGTAGCTTCTCATAGAGGTAGTTCACTGTCGCCTTTACATATAGGTACACCGTGAAGACTTTGTTCTAGGGTCCCCTGTCGATATGTCTTATTTATACTTCCAGCTGAAGAATCTAGTTTTCCCGCTGTGGTTGCTTGGGAATCTTGTCTTTGTCTGGGAACATTTACCCTTTTAACTCTTACATAGCTGCCAGATGTCTTGGCTTCTCTCTCACTGCATTGTTTCTCCAGATCATCTTTTACCAGCATCCTGTGTCCAGGATAAGTTCATGATGCCTCTACCTGATACGGTTGAGCCTTATGCACATGACCGTCGTTTTTGCAGTTACCTAGCTTTCTATATATTTATATCAAGCATTCGCTTACATACAGTGTTACTTTTATGTGTTGAAATATACATAAATAGTAATTCAAATACCTTGTAATGAAAGGAAATAATTGGATGCGAGAATTCGTGGAAGACGATTATGGAACATTTAGTGGAATTAATGAAGACGGGAAAAACAGCAAAACCCTGAAAAAACTCGCCCATAAGCCGCTTTGTCCACAACAAATCCCATTCTCTGTCCCAGAATTGAACTCTCTCTTGGTGAGAGGGAGCGATCCAACTATTCGACCAAGGCACCGCCTTTCTCAGTTAATTAACCTGGAGGAATCTAAACAGATAACTTCTCTCATCATCAAGTAAACACCGAAAATTGATGCAATACCATGACCCATGTATCCCTCAAGAATAAAGCAATAAAAATAAATATCACAGAAAAGTCATGGTGAGGGTAATTTGCTTCGATCCCACTGTCCACGTACCCACCGAGTAGGAATCCCGCAGTCACGAAAATCCACTTTATGATCAAACTAATATCAACAAACTAATACTACGTAAGTCAGCCCTCTCTTTGACTCAACCTGAAACATGTTAAATAAAAAAATCCTATGTCTGGCAGTATGATCTATATGTAAAACGCCAAAAATCTCCAAATGAGCTTTTCATTTCAGTTTGGATATTGGATTACATATGTGCACATATAAACAGGCTTGAGAATTTGAAATCTCTGTTTAGTTTATAAAGGCCACCTTTATCTTCGAAAGTCAAATCGAGAGCTTTAACTTTAGAAATAACTGATGGTGTTAACTGGATGAATTGTTCGACTGAATTATGTTTACCATGTAAGATGAGGAAGGATTCTCGTTGAGAAAAATTTCTCCCGCCTGGGATGGCCATCCACCGAGACCTCGGGATGGAGAAGCTGGGAATGCTATAGACTAGACTACATAGGCAATCAAATCCGATGCTCTATGTGGCTTAAAATGCTTTATTTTATTTAAACCATTTCCTTCAGAGAAATAGCACAGCAGTAAAATGTACTTCACAAACTTCGTAACTTGGTAAATTTCTAGAAACAGCAAGGTATCTTATAATACATATTTAAATTGCTATGAACTACCTCAGAATCTAATTTAATGTATGTAAGTTCAAACACATAATTACTTAGATGGTGCCTCAACATCGCTTTCTAGACTTAATTGTATTTAGATTGCCTGACGCCATTAAATTAGTTCACAATGATGTTTCTGATAACATTATTAATGTTTACCTTTACACTCAGAAAGAAAGAAGGAAAGAAAGAAAGGAAGGAAGAAGGAAAGAAAGGAAGGAAAGAAGGAAAGGAGGGAAAGAAGAAGGGAAGGAGAGAAAGAGGGAAAGAGAGAAAGAAAGAAAGGAAGGAAGGAAGGAAGAAGGAAAGAAAGTAGGAAGGAAAGAGGGAAAGAAGGAAGTAAGGAGGGAGGGAAGGAGAGAAAGAGAGAAAGAGAGGGAGAAACAAAGAAAGAAAGAAGAAAGGAAAGAGAGAAAGTGAGAAAGAGAGATACAAGGAAAGAGAAAAAGAGAGAATGAAACGTAGCTCAGTCGGTGGAGCACCTGCCTGCCATACTAGAGGTCCCGTGTTCGATACCCGGCCGTGGGACTGGGGATTTTTCTTTGACCTATCTTCCCCAGAGTCTGGAAGTATGAATGAGAGTGTGAATGTGTGCGTGATCTAATGGTTATAACGAATACGAGTTAACACCTTCGACATGTTCCAAAGGAGAACGGCCGCCAATATGACCATTGCAGTTAAAGGAGGGATATAAATGGAACAACAAAGAAGAACGAAAGAAAGAAAGAAATACATACTAAGCAAATATACAACCAATGGGTCCATATCCAATAATTTGCCAACTTTTCCATGAGATCGCGGGTCGAGAGCGTATGCGTGTGAGTAAACACATTAAGAAAGGTAAATAAAAAATCGAAGTAAAAAAAATTAAAAACGCCGTTGCTCTATATTTACATCAAATAACGTTAAAAGTCACAGTAAGATCACTATAATAACACTACACATTTATGTTGAATATTTATTAGTAGCTATGTCAGGAAGCATTTAATAAAATAATATCGTCATTATTTATTTTGACCCCTACAAATTCAAAGCGCGGAGCACGTACCGCGTTTGTCACACTCTGCCGGTTGCGCTGTCCGTCCATTACAACACACATGGCGTTGAAGCTCTCATTGCATTTTATGAAATAAAATGTATATTTGTTTTAAAAATTTCAAAAGAAAAGCATATAAATGCGTTCTATTTATTTAAGTACAATAAAACCATTCTAAAACGGAAAGCGATCGTTCCGGCATTTATTTTTCGTTTACACAGGTTTCCGTCTTACACAGGATTGGGTTTGAATACAAAGATTAACAGACTCGATAGTCGCACAGGTTTACGGTGAAGCAATAATACAGAATGAAGTGTAAATGATAATAGCCTTAAATGTATTATGTACTATATTCTCCATTTACGTACAACAATTGCCGTTTATTACCTAGTTTGCTGTGTTTTCAATTTTCTCTTTCCAATCTGCAACTGTCTGCATTACATTTGCTTCACCACACACAGCGTCCAAAACAAGGTTATGGCGATGTTTTGAAACTCTCGAGGCATTCATTGGAAGCTCACAAATTGCCTTTGCCTAATTTCCTTGCTGTATTTAAACCTTGAGTATAAAGCAATGGTCCAGAAATGAGAATTCTTTTAGCGCGCCCATTTACAACTCAAAAGAGCTCGATGTAACTCGTCATATTTGTAGGTATTGTCACGAACCCGATCGCGATAAGACGGCTTGAGCACAAATAAGAAAACAGTCGGCGGATAAAGTTTCAGATAACGAGCTTGCATAAGCAGATAAACACAGCGCTTGCGATAAAAGACTTACCGAAACAAACTAAGATAAATAGAAATTTCTGGTAATATCTTGATTGGGTAGAGCCAGACTGAAAAATTCAAAGCCATAGCCGGGATTTGAACCAGCAATCTTCTGGTCTCCGTCCAGCCGCTCTAAACCATTGAGCTACTATGGCCAACGTGCCAATGTGACATTAAATTCTCCAACTGACTCGTGTTTCTCCCGGTAAACCATATGTTTATGAGAACTCCTAGTGGTTTACTGGGAGAAACACGAGTCAGTTAGAGAATTTAATGTCACGTTGGCACGTTAACCATAGTAGCTCAATGGTTTAGAGCGGCTGGACGGAGACCAGAAGCTCCATGGTTGAAATCCCGGATATGGCACTGAATTTTTTAGTCTAGCTCTACCCTTTCATAGTGCGTCCTACACACGGCTAGTGTGAAAGAACAATTAATTTCCAATATCTTGATTATTTGGTGTCTTTATTTTTCCGGAAATATCTCGAATCTAGCATTAGGTATTTAAGCAAGTGACGGTTCGCAAAGTGAGTCAGTTGTGAAACAGTTGTGAAACGAGAGACAGCTGGAAGTGTTATTGTAACGAGAGCTAATGATGTAATCTGCTCTCACTGTCATTGTCATCGACCTTGGTACACTGATGGTGTACGCAACGTAATGCTGCTGTAACTCATAAGTGTATTTCTACGAAAATAAAGGAGATTTTTAATTTCTGCAACTCGGCCTTTTAATTCTACGAACCCACAAAGTCACAGTATTGTGATGTGTTTCACATTCTCCGCTGTTCCCTTCAGCCAGTCGTCTTTAATTTTTATTTTACTTTCCAAAAACTAATAAATCTGAGTTTTCCCAATTTAAATAATACAGCTAATCTTCAGCTGGACGTTTTTTTTCCTGCTGCTCAATAACCTTACCTTTTTCTTCCAGTGATAATATCCTATGTTTAGAATTTATTTTACAGAATTCATGTACACAAAAGCTATGTTTTGAAAAATAGCCAAAGTTCACAGTTTTCTTCTACTCATACCTGACCACTTGTAACAACGAAACTGAGAATGAACACACTGCAAAACAGTTGTACCCTTACCATGTGTGATGGAAGAGAGTTGAGAAAGCTAATGGTTTGTTTTTCCTTTCCCTCGAGAATTAAGCTTTGCCTTTATGGTTCACGGAACTTCGGTGCAAATACAGTCACCCTCAAAATTATTGCACTTTTTAAAATACGTATGTTTTAATTCATTACAGTTCTCGATAAATATTTCCGTTTCTGCGTTAGGCAGTTTTCCAGATAATTTGACACGGGAAATAGCTCCGTTCCGAAATTTCTTTTCAGATTTTTCCAGGCTACCAGCGTACAAAGGTGTTCAGTTTTAGATAGGTTTCACTCTTATCTTGGGTTTAAACAACGGGCTCAAATAGCAGCTATTTTAAACATTTTAAAGCAAAACGGAAGCAAAGGATATTAATTGTTCATTGTCCATTGATATTTAAAAAATGCGACGGTATCATAGAGTACGTATATATTACATAAAGTTCCCTGTAGCTGACTGTGCTGACTGCTGAAAACAAGAACATTATTTAACTCTGTTTATATTAATAAACACAAACTATAAGAAGTTCTAGCTTCTCTCAAACTTCGCAACATTGCAAACTGTGCGGCAGTGTGAAGAAGTGAAGCGCAGAATCGAAACGGCCATTCTTATACAACTTCTTGTATACTATAGTTATTTACAACTATGTGGATTGTATGATCTTACTCATCCCTTATTGTTTCCACGGCTAATGAAATAGAATCTCCCCTTAACTAAGGGCTTTTCTAACTTTAATTATTTATACAAATAAATGTTACCTCTTCAACTCTTACACAATTTTTTCTACCTTTTATTGGTAATAGTTCAATACATAGCACTTACAATTTACGCTATTATGATTACATTTAAGACAATTGTGGACTTTAATTCCGCCCAAAATAAAAATGAAGGAAACCAGTAAAGAATTGAAATTAAAAATAATGTTTTATATTGAAATGATTAATATTTTCCGATAGACCGATGCTACTGTCCACCCAACATAAGAAGGCAATGTAGAGGAATGTGTAATGTAATAGCTATAAGGATGCGAGGTTCATGTAAAATACACAGTGTTGTCACATAACTCATCCATATCACTGCATTTTCCGAAACGAGCATTACATTTGGGCAGAATCGGTGACTCATATGTACTCTTGTACACTCATTTCGTAGTAAACACATACACTAACAGCAGATAAACAGTTCAAGACCCTCTCCCTCTTCATGCCCTACTCGCCTTCTTGTGGTGGATAGACAGTACCTATTACTGCAGTTACTGAAACGAGCATTACATCTGGGCAGAATGGGTGACTCATATGTACTTTCATACACTCATTTCGTAGTAAACACATCCACTAACAGAGCAGATACTCTGTTCAAGACCTTCTCCCTCTTCATGCCCCACTCGCCTTCTTGTGGTGGGTAGACAGTACCTATTACTGCAGTTACTGAAACGAGCATTACATCTGGGCAGAATGGGTGACTCATATGTACTCTTGTACACTCATTTCGTAGTAAACACATCCACTAACAGAGGAGATAAACAGTTCGAGACCCTCTCCCTCTTCATGCCCCACTCGCCTTCTTGTGGTGGGTAGACAGTACCTATCACTACAGTTACTGAAACGAGCATTACATCTGGGCAGAATGGGTGACTCATATGTACTCTTGTACACTAATTTCGTAGTAAACACATCCAATAACAGAGCAGATAAACAGTTCAAGACCCTCTCCCTCTTCATACCCTACTCGCCTTCTTGTGGTGGATAGACAGTACCTGTTACTGCAGTTACTGAAAGGAGCATTACATCTGGGCAGAATGGGTGACTCATAAGTACTCTTGTACACTCATTTCGTAGTAAACACATCCACTAACAGAGAAGATAAACAGTTGAAGACCCTCTCTCTCTTCATGCGCTACTTGCCTTATTGTGGTGGGTAGACAGTACCTATCACTGCAGTTACTGAAACGAGTATTATATCTGGGCAGAGTGGGTGACTCATATGTACTCTTGTACACTCATTTCGTAGCAAACAGATCCACTAACAGAGCAGATAAACAGTTCAAGTCCCCCTCCCTCTTCATGGTCCCCTTGCCTTCTTGTGGTGGGTAGACAGTACCTATTACTGCAGTTTCGGCTTGACTTTTGAAATAAAGGCATCAATATCTCTCTGTTTGCTACTGATTGCGCATGTGTCATAACCACAGGCTCATAATCACTGTCTAAATCTGAATACTCTTCATTTCCATTTTTAGTAACACTGCATGATGCTATAATGCCTTCCTGTGTAATGGTTTATAACCTCTGTCATTGTTGAGTTGCAATCAATTGTCAATGCCTTCATCAACATCAGATCAGCCATCGATTGTTTTCTGACAAGTTAAGCACATGCCCACCCACCCACCCACCCACCCACCCACCCACCCACCCACCCACCCACCCACACACACACAAAACCAGGTCACAATTACTTTCATGTCTTAAAGTTTCTCTTCCAACCTGATCCCAAGCAGTTGGGGTGAGTGCAGAGAGAATTCAAGTAATGTACCTACTGAGAATAGCAACTTACCATCTGTGAAGCAAATCTTCATTTACTATACTAAACAACACATTTTTTTCCAAAACTGGTCCGGTTTTACTGTATGCCCAGAACTTTTACACATTTATTTCAGTTCTGTAGACCGATTTATCACTTTCATGTACAAAGACATCAACAAAGCAAATGGAATAATTCAATGTAAAGGGAGAAAATGCAATTTCGTACAAGGAAACCCATAGTTAATTCCTAATCTACTATGCAGATCATTTGTAGCTACTTGGCAACAGGTCATTACTATTTTTCCAAACACCTACAAATAATTGCACTATATCAGTAATTCAAACTAAGAAATGTATTCAAAATATCTCGAAAACGTGTTTCTCTGGCTGACCATGAAAAAGTTTGAAAAATATTGGAGTGCAAAGGAAGAAATGACTTTATTATCAAGTATCTACCATTACAAACGAACAACATTTATTTCAGGGCTTAAATTAAATATTTGAAACAATAATAGACACTTAACATTGCAAATATTTTAACACAACATATATTCAACACAAGTTGCTTTCATTTACAATTATTATCTCTGCTCTGCAGGAGAACAGTTGTTTCGTGTAAAAAAAGTAAACATCCTCACATATATTTAATTTAATTGTAAAAATGAAAAGGAACAGAGACTTAAAATGCAAAACATAACAGCAACATAAATCATGTGTGGATTTAAGTCACCAAGGCAAAGACATCCGTTCCTCTTTGGAAAGTCTTCTTTCTTTTGCTTTCGGGTATTTTCTCTGTAGAACTGTACTTTGTCCGGAACAGAAAACAAAATAACAGTCCTTTACTACTTTAACATAGCAGAAACTTCCATATGTGTGCCTTCCATGAACTTCAAGAAACCATATACTTGATCAACATGCCAACCTCGCAAATGGGTTCATTACCAACTGCCCAAACTTAGCAGTATTTTAATATACTGAGTTACTTTCCCATTTTCTAACAACTACAAAAGTGATTTCAGAAATGTATTAATCATTTTTGGGGGGAAATACGTAACTTTCCTATTTCCTAACTACAAAAGTGATTTAAGAAATGTATTAATC
The DNA here is from genome assembly GCA_030765055.1 of Mantis religiosa. Taxonomy (NCBI): domain Eukaryota; kingdom Metazoa; phylum Arthropoda; class Insecta; order Mantodea; family Mantidae; genus Mantis; species Mantis religiosa. Next base: position 222,360 of record JAUKNK010000377.1, on the reverse strand, counting down.
CTTTTTGGGGGGAAATACTTATTCTTATACAAACTACCCTTACAAATGCTTATTCTGCTATCTACTTCATGTTAAATGGAATAAAGATTTGCCGAAATGGTTTTATAACATTTCCTTGTACGTACATTGAAAACAGGCTTAAGTGATAGTAAAAGTATTGAAGAGTTTGTGGCTATATAATGGCTTTGAAATTCCATTGTTTGCATGACCAGAAGATAAAAGAACAAAGACATTCCTACTTGAGAATCATAAATGGGATAGACTGCTTGAGTATCCATAATTTCAATTATATGGGTAAATAATTGAGGATAGAAATTTACAACGTTTATATGACCAAGTTTTGATATGCCTATCGCATCACTACATCTCTAAATTGGTTCCAACAGTCACTATGATGATGTTAAGGCAATTAATAATTTCTTGCTAAGTAAGTTAAAGTACCCTAAAAACTATTTGTAGTCAGTTTATTGACACTTCGTCACTTACATTTTTATATTACCGAGGGACTAGTTTCGGTAGCCATCGCCTCCATTTTCAGCCCCTCTCTAACTAGCATGTGTTGTCGTCTGCTCTCCTCTCTCTGGCCATGGAAGTATGAATTTCTTTGACAAATTATCTACTGGTGTGATTTCAAAGTTCATTACGTGGTCATTATTTTTCCATATGAATATGTACTCCCATTTCAGTTAATTAATGGAAATTAAACATTTCTTCACACTAGCCATATATAGGCTAAGGGTTTTGATAGAGTCAACATGAAAAATTCAATGCCATGGCCGGGATTTGAATCACGGATCTCCTGGTTTCCATCCAGGGTTAGAGCAACTAGACGGAAACCAGCAGATCCGTGGTTCAAATCCCGGCCATGGCATTGAATTTTTCATGTTGACTATGCTCTCCCATGTTTTCAATTTATTTTGATAAACTGATAAACCAAAATACACTGATAACATGGGAGAACATATGCATATAGAAAAATAAGGCTGCTTAATGAACTTTGAAATCCCACCAGTAGATAATTTGACAAAGAAGTTCATAGTTCCACCGCCAGAGAAAGAGAGAGAGGAGAGCAGACGACAACAGATGCTAGTTGGAGAGAGGTTGAAAATGGAGGCAATGGCTTCCGAAACTAGTCCCTCGCTAGTATGAAAACGTAAGTGACGACATGTCAATAAACCGGCTACAAATAGTTTTTCCGATTAATTCTGACGTCACTGTTACTAAACTCCTCCAATCACGAAGGTTAAAGTATTGCAATAACCAAGGACTATGATATAATGAAGCACAAAATTAATATAATTTTGAGTCTAATTAGTGCTCACTGCTTCATTTATTGCTAGTATTTAGCTAGAATGCGTTTTGTTAGGACCTTCCTCACATCTTCAGCTAATGTCGACTACTGAATGTTGATTTGGTGAACTCCTTGAAGGCGATAGGGGCGTCTCTGTTGGTATCTTGATGAACTTAAAGTTTGGGTTCTCTTCAAAGGTGGACTCGAAATTGAACAGTTTTCTTTCATATTTCTTTATGAATATCTATTCCCACGTGCTTAATGCAGTTGGACCCTGAACACTTTTTAATATGTGGATTTCTAGTTCTATATTGTAATTATCATTCCAAAAATGGTACGCTACCGCCGATTATCTATTTCTTTGCTGCTAATGTTCCTAAAATGCACTTCAAGCCTAATGTTAAAATTCCTTTTAGTTTTACCAATGTAAGGGCTGTCACAGCCTTTGCAGTTTATCCGGTAAACAACTGACTTTTTGTCTGTAGGTATCTCCTTTGTATTATTTGATTTCAAAAGGTGTTGTACAACGAATTTGTTCTGTGAGGTCAAAGTAATGTTGTGCTCTTTGAAGACTTTTTGGAAAATGTGTGTAGCTCTGAGATGACATGTCAATTTTCTGTATGAAATTTTATCGCTAATTGGGGAAAGATTAGCTACTTGTCAAATTCAAAACCATCACATAGCAACCAATTCTAACAACATTTGAGTATTGCGAAAAATCTACCTGTTTCCCCATCCATATATCTGCAGGAAAAAAGCATTTCTACACATACTTTTCTCGATTAGCGCAAAGTATAAACAGAAATATACTTTCCAAAGAATAATTTATTGAAGGTGGGTAAAGAGAGTGATGTGAGTGTACAACCTAGTGCTGTTGTGTTTGTTTTGAAGTACCAGATGTTCAGTTTAACGATAGAAATGGTGTACGTTGTTCCTGTACGATAACAAGTTGCTTTTATATACTTCATTCAAATGTGAGGGATTTTTAATTTAATATCGTAACTTTGTGAGTTCGTGAAATGAAAAGTCCAATTGCACAAACTCAAAATGTACTTTATTTCCACCGAGTTACAGTTGGAACACTTGCCGATTACATACAATGACATAGTGCAAACAATTACAATTCATCAGTTCGTCTGTCACAGGTCCAGTCTGCACTCGCAATTACGTAACTCCTGCGATGCACGTACACAGTCTTCCAGTCCGTTCACTAGCACGGTGCTCCTCCGGCTGCTCGCCAAGAACTGAACTTACTCGCCAACTGCAGCTCCTTTTTATAGGAATATTGCTGTTTCTGGAAGTCTCGCGGTTCAGTGAATCACCCCGAAGGTTCCATACGGCAGGGGGAGGGGAAAGAGATTGCTAGTGATGTTTTTTCCAACCATCCCCTCGTTAACGCTACAAGATAAATGGGTAGGTGTGGCTGAATGCTTCCCGGCCCTCACTCAGCCATCAGTTGGTCTTGCCTTCCGATAACTGGGTGACACTGTTCCCTCCTCAAAGCTGGTCATCCCGAACAGCACCATCGTAGTGGGCCAGGCGATCTAGGTGTACTAACAACATCTTCCCTCGGGGAACCTTCTGGATGCAGTAGACCACATCCTTAATCCTCTTCACCACCCGGTACGGTCCTTGCCATGGCTGCTGAAGCTTCGGGCAGCGTCCCTTGGTCCGCGTAGGGTGGTACAACCAGACCAGGTCACCTTGCTGGAACCCTTGGCTGTTGGCTTGCCTGTCGTATCGAGTCTTCATGCGGTCGCTCGCCTTCTGGATGTTCTGGGGAGCCATCTCGTGCATGTAGTGGAGGTGGTCCACCAGGTTCTCCACATACTCAGTCGCTGGCTGTTTCACTTCCGAAGGCTTCCAAAAGCCACATGACAGGAGAGACGTAACTCTCTGCCGAAAATTAAGCTGGCTGGCGTCATCCCAGTTCTGTCGTGTGTAGACGAATGGTAGGCCAGCAAGAATAGTGGCACCTTGACGGCCCAATCTCGCTGATGGCTGGCCACGACCTTCCTCAGGTGTTCCTCTAAGGTCTCGATGTATCTTTCGACCATGTCATCCAACTGGGGATGTAGAGGCGTCGTGCGGGTCTTGTTCACCCCAAGCCTTTGTAGTGCCTTCTTCATCAGGTTGGACTCAAAATTGGTGCCCTGGTCACTGTGCAGCTCTAACGATACCCCAAATCGGCAGAACACTTGCTCCACAAGCAGTCTGTGATTGCCCTTGCCTCTTGGTTCGGGATGGCATACACCTCCGGCCACTTGGTGAAGTAGTCCACGACCACATTCAGGTACTTGTTGCCTCGGTCGGATACTGGGAACGGTCCAGCAGTGTCAATGGCGATCCGTTCGAATGGCGCTCCGACGTTGTACTGCTGCATGTGACCCCAGCTCCTAGTCTGGGGGCCGCGACTCGCCGCGCACACGTGACACTGACGGCACCATCTCTCAGCGTCTGCTCGGAGCCTTAGCCAGTAGTAGCGCTGCCGTAGTTAGTCAATCGTTCGGTTCGCTCCCAGGTGTCCTCTTGAAGTACCGGCGTGCACTTCCTCCAAGACTTCCGGGACCCTACTCCGGGTAAGTACCAACTGTCCTCTCTGCGTCTTCCCATCGGAAGATTCCCATACCCGGAATAGCCCCCGTAGGGGAAGGGATCCGTCCCTTTCAGCTGCCAAAGTGCGGGCGCTGCGGACCATTAGCACTCGTGGTACCTCTGACGTTACTAGAGGAACCTAGGGCCGAACAGCCGAGCCCCTCCTTCGGGAGTTGTTCGGAACGGGATGGACTCGAGGGGGCAGTGTGTTCCCGAAACCCGTGGGAATCGGGTACGTCTTCGGACGGGGTTGAGGGAAGCCATTAATTCTCCCGGGTACTAGCCTGCAAAGCTAGTACAAGGTGTGCTAGATCACCAGGCGGCCCCACCGAGGTTTTTCGGTAGTCTTCACCTTGAGTGTTGACGCGCGTAAGTGGCGTATCCACTTCCATCCCGTCTTGAGTCCATAGGACCGGATGGGGGGCCTTGTTAGTCTCTAGGTCTTGCCCTATGGAAAGCACCTCGGAGGCCGCCGAGTGCCCTTTGGGACAGCTGGGATACTCCCTGGTTGAAGGAGGCCCGGGTCCAGTTCCTACGGGTTCAGGACTAATGGGAGTAGAACCTCTGGGCTAAACCCGGAACAGCACGCCCTCTCTGGTCTTCAACGAGTCCCATTGCACCCAGCACGACTTGTATGTGGCGCTCCTCGGTGCGATGTCCTCCCAGGTTGGTGTTGTTCCTGCTTCCACTTCCCTCAAGAGTGACCCCAAGTCTGCGTCCGCCAGTTGCTCCCTCCTCAGGCCTGCGCTATCCCGGCCATCCGCAGGCACTGCCGTGACTACTCGGACTGCTGCGGCACGCTTCATCTCTTCCACTCCTGTGCACTGGCCGCAAACTTCTGGACAGGGTCTTCGGGACATAGCGTCTGCGTTACCGTGGCTCTTCCCTCTGCGATGTACCGAGGTGAAGTTGTACTCCTGCATCCTCTGGACCCAACGTGCTGTCTGGCCTTCCAGGTTCCTAAAGCTCAATAGCCAGGTTAGGGCGGAATGGTCAGTCCTCAGGTGAAATTGCTGACCGTACAGGTACTTGTGGAAGTGCTCCAAGGTCTTTACTACCGCCAGTAATTCTCGTCGGGTGACGCAGTAGTTCTTCTCTGCCTTGGATAGCGTCTTACTGTAGCAGGCTATCACCCGCTCATAGCCGCTGCGATAGGACGCCTCCAATGTAATGGTCGCTGGAGTCGGTGTCCACAATGAAGGCGCCACCTGGTTGTGGAAACCCCAAAATTGGAAAGCGTCCACACATAAGGCCGGTGTTCCTTTGTCAGGCGGGTGAGGGGTTTGGCGATGTTGGAGAACCCCTTTATGAAGCGTCGGTAATAACTGCACAGCCCCAGAAAACTGCGCAACTCTTTCTTATCCTTTGGGCGAGGCCAATCTCTCACAGCCTGTGTCTTCTCCGGGCCTGTGGCCACTCCGGTTGCTGAGACTATGTGGCCCAAGTAGTTCACTTCCTTGCGGAAGAGCTGGCACTTCTTCACGTTCAGCTTCAAGTTGGTCGCCTGCAGTCTCTGTAGCACCTTACTCAGATTCTGGAACTGGTCTTCAAAAGTCTTACCGACGATGATGATGTCGTCCAGGTAGAGCAGGCAGGCGTAGTAAGTCAGTCCACTCATCACTGGCTCCATGAGGAGTTGGAAGGTAGCTGGTGCATTGCAGAGGCCAAAGGGCATAACTGCGAACTGCCAAAGCCCTTGGCCTGTCGAGAATGCGGTCTTCTCCTTGTCTCTCGGATTTAGAGCTACCTGCCAGTAGCCCGACTTCAGAACCAGGGTCGAGAACCAGTGTGCACCAGCTAGCGTGTCCAGGGTGTCGTCAATTCGGGGTAAGGGGAAACAGTCCTTCCGGGTGACAGCGTTCAGCTTCCTGTAATCCACACAGAAGAGTAGCTCGCCGTTCTTCTTCGTCACCAAGACTACAGGGGAACACCAAGAGCTGTCAGACTCTTCAAACACTCCCCTCGATCTCATGTCTTCCAGCATGTCTCGTACCGCCCCTTGCTTCGCCAGCGGAACGCGTCTAGGTGGTTGCCGAATAGGCCGGGCGTCCCCGGTGTCGATGCGGTGAAGCAGTTTGTCCGTGCAGCCGTAGACACTATCACCTTGGCTGAAATGACATGAAATGTGTAGTGTTTAACGCCCACTTTTACCACATACGGCACCGCAGGCGATGACACTGATGATACATGAGATGAAGATGGAGAACCGGTGGAATGAAATGGCGGGGGAAACCGGAGATCCCGGAGAAAACCCGCCCCAGCGCCGTGTTGTCCAACCTTGGCTGAAGGCGCGCTCGTATCGTCTCAGCAGTTGTCGAACTTTCTCCAGCTGTTCTGCAGTCAGGTGGTCGGCCGCCCTCTCCAGTAAGCTTTCTAGCCGGGGCCCCAGGTGTTGGGTCGGCGCCGGATCCTGTGCCATGTCGATTGCTGTTACGCTCACCATGGGGTCGCACGTTCCCAACTCCGTCCGGACCTGGACGTCGTGATTGGTGTCCGTTGGATTTAGCAATCTCACTGGCACCTCCTCTCGGCACGGCAGCAACGCCCTCGCTACACATAGTCCGTGTACAGGCGTCTTCTGGTCCAGCATCATGTTTCTGGTTCTCTGGCCTTCCAGTCGCGCCGTCACCACCACCTCGCTCCTCGCGGGGACAACCGTCTACGTTCAAGATGACCCTGCAGATTCCAAGGCGCTCTTCGGGTTGACGGAGTATAACCTCTTCTCCGTTGAGCCGCAAGACCTTCCTGCCGACGTCGACCATGGCCTCGTAGCTCCTGAGGGCATCCAATCCCAGTATCTCCTCCTCAGCCACCTTCGCGACGAACACCCACAGACGTACGGCACTCCTTCCCAAGGTCAACTTTAGCAGGGCCTCCTCCACAGGCAAGGTGTCACCCGATGCCGTCACAAGCTGGTATGGTCGGCTCGGCTTCCTCGTCGGCAAACCCTTGGTCACGTCAGGTCTGATGATGGTCACGGCCGCCCCCGTGTCTACGAGCACGCGGCACGGTTTCCCTCTCACCCAACCATCCGCGATGAGGTTGTCATTCATTCGCCGGCTGACGGCGCGCAGTGTCACTCGAGCTGATGATGGTGATGACGCCGACATGCCCCTCGCCACGACGGCCCTTACTCGTTTCCCGGCTGCTCTCCCTGGTGTGAGCAGTCTCTCTCCAGATGTCCCGGCTGTCCACATCCTCAATACAGGCCACTGGGTCTTCGCCGGCGTCCCTCGGCTGGTCTTCTTTCTCCGGTGTAGCGGACGTTCCTCGTTCTCGACGTCGAGGTTGCCGTCACCTTGGCCGCCTCCATCCTCAATGCTGCCGTCAGCGTCTCTTGGATGGTTGTGTAGTCACCAAACATTAGGCGCTGACGTATCTCGGTGTCTCGTACCCCGTCGACGAAGGCGTAGGCGGCTTCCCGGGATACGAACTCCGGTGGAATGTCAACCAAGGCCTTGCTAGCCAGCTGCTCAATCGCCAGGGCGAACTCCTGCAGCGTCTGCCCTGGCTGTTGCGATCTTGTCTTCAGCTGACTGCGGTAGGCTGCGGCTAGACGGTGACTCCCGAACCGGTTCTCCAGGGCTTCCCAGATATCCTTGGGAGCTGCCGCTGTCTGGACCGCGTTTAGGACTTCCGCGGCCCGTCCCTGGAGGATGGCTTTTAACTGCGTGGCCTCTTCCTCTGGTGACCATTTGTTGTGTTTGGCCACTGCTTCGAACTGGCGGCGGAAGACTTCCAAAGTTGTCGCGCCGTCGTATTTAGGCGGTTTGACGCGCGCAGATGTTGTGTTGCGTCCCAGCACGTCGGCCTTCAAGTCCTTTAACCTCCTGCCAACGACGTCCTCCACCATGGCGTTCAGGGACTTGACGCTGGAGATAAACAGTCCAAAATCCTCTCCCTCTTCATGCTCTGCTTGCCTTCTTGTAGTGGGCAGACAGTACCTATCACTGCAGTTACTGAAACGTGCAGAATGGATGACTCATATGTACACTTGTACACTAATTTCGTAGTAAACACATCCACTAACAGAGCAGATAAACAGTCCAAGACCCTCTCCTTCTTCATGCCCCACTTGCCTTCTTTTAGTGGGCAGACAGTACCTATCACTGCAGTTACTGAAACGAGCATTATATCTCGGCAGCATGGATGACTAATATGTACTCTTGTACACTCATTTCATAGCAAACAGATCCATTAACAGAGCAGATAAACAGGTCCAAGCCCTCTCCCTCTTCATACCCCACTTGCTTTCTTATGGTGGGTAGACAGTACCTATCACTACAGTTACAGAATGGGTGACTCATATGTACTCTTGTACACTCATTTCGTAGCAAACAGATCCACTAACAGAGGAGATAAACAGTTCAAAATCCTCTGCCTCTTCATGCTCCGCTTGCCTTCTTGTAGTGGGCAGACAGTACCTAGCACTGCAGTTACTGAAACGAGCATTATATCTGGGCAGAGTGGGTGACTCATATGTACTCTTGTACACTCATTTTGTAGCAAATGGATCCACTAACAGAGCAGATAAACAGTTCAAGCCCCCATTCCTCTTCATGGTCCCCTTGCCTTCTTGTGGTGGGTAGACGGTACCTATTACTGCAGTTTCGGCTTGACTTTAGAAATAAAGGCACCAATATCTCTGTATGCTACTGTTTGTGCATGTGTCATAACCGCAGGTTCATAATCACTGATTGAATCTGAATACTCTTCATTTTTATTTTTAGTAACACTGCCTTCCTGTGCAATGGTTTATAACCTCTGACATTGTTGAGTTTAATCAATTGTCAATGCCTTCCATCAACATCAGATCAGCCATCGATATTTTTAAAATTGTCCATATAATCTTCTTCCGCACTTGTTGCCTCCTCTTCAATCTTGTTTTCTGACAAGTTACAGGCACATGCACGCACCCAATCATAAACAAACAAAGAATCAAAATGATTAGGAAAATAAAAAGCAGACAATGCGCGTGGCCCATTACCAAAGAGGAACTTATTAACACACATCTAACATGTTTAGTCAAATTTGTTAAATCAATAAACTGCACAGATATAGGAGTAGGCAAATGAAGCATAAAAATTCAATAAAACTGCTAATTAATTGCCACTATTTTAATAAGAATATTATAAAATATTGTAGGATGTAAAATCATTGTAAAATTATTGTAAAAGTTGTATATAATGTAAATAAAATAAGGCATGTAGTATTCCTAAGGAATGGGGTATGCCAGGTAAAAAAAAATAAAAAAAAATAAACACACCCACACCAACACCCACCCACCCGCGCACACACACACACATGTAGGTACATCTGGTAATGAGTTAGCAGACAAACTAGCCAAATCCGCTGCTCTAGATGGAGATCTGCCTAATAGCTAAAGCATGATACCTAAATGTGTAATTATTACCGAAATAGAAGAAACAGGACATCAGGTCTGGCAGAATAGGTGTAACGCCACGGACAAAGGGGCTCTCAGCAAATTATTCTTTCCATCAATAACAGATAGACTCAAGAGAAAGCTTCCTGTAACACCAATTTTCACAGCAATAGTTTCCGGCCACGGAAAAACCAAAGCCTATTTACACAGATTTCATATAGTAGACGATCCAAAATGCACATGTAACAGCTCTCAACAAACCGTAAACCATATAATATACGAATGTGTAGACAAAAGACAACAAATAGCCAAGCTAATACAAGATGTAAATAAAAATGGAAGCAAGTGGCCAGTAACCAACGAGAATCTTGTAGAACACCATTTAAGAGCATTCTGTAAATACATAAATTCCATTAACCTGTAAAGATATGTAAATATGTATACTTTGTGAAACCAACTGCTAAAAGATGTAATGTTAACATGTAAATATGTACAATTTGTAAAATCAACTGTTGAAAGATGTAACACGACACGACACGACACGACACGACACGACACACACAAACACACACACACACACACACACACACACACCAGGCCACAATTACTTTCATGACTTAACAAAGTTTCTCTTCCAACCTCATCCCAAGCAGTTGGGGTAAGTGCAATTAATTCACCCGCTGGCAAGAGAATTCAAGTAATGTACCTACTGAGAATAGTAGCTTATCTCTGTAAAGCAAGTCTTCATTTACTACACTAAACAGCACATTTTTTTTTTTTTTTCCAAAACTGGTCCGGGTTAAGGAGGTTTTACTATATGCCCAGAACTTTATACACATTTATTTCTGTTCCGTAGAATGATTTATCACTTTCATATACAAAGACATCAACAAACCAAATTGAATTATTCAATGTGACGGGGGGAAATGACATTTCCTACAAGGAAAACCATAGTTAATTCCTAATCTGCCATGCAAATCATTTGTAGCTGCTTGGCAACAGGTCATTACTATTTTTCCAAACACCTACAAATAGTTGCACTATATCAGTAATTCAAACTAAGAAATGTATTCAAAATATCTCGAAAACGTGTTTCACTGGCTGACTATGAAAAAGTTTGAAAAATATTGGAGTGCAAAAGAAGAAATGACTTTATTATCAAGTATCTACCATTACAAATGAACAACATTTATTTCAGGGCTTAAATTAAATATTTGAAACAACGTACACTTAACATCGCAAATATTTTAACACAACATATACTCAACAAAAGTATCCTTTCATTTACAATTATTATCTCTGCTCTGCAGGAGAACAGTTGTTTCGTGTAATAAAAGTAAACATCCTCACATATATTTAATTTAATTGTAAAAATGAAAAGGAACAGAGACTTAAAATGCAAAAAATAACAGCAACAAAAATCATGTGTGGATTTAAGTCACCAAGGCAAAGACACCCGTTGCTCTTTGGAAAGTCTTTTTTTTTTAATTTATCTAAGGTTGCTCTAACTTCCTGGGTCATATCACGACCATTTTTACAAAATTATACAATTAGTAACATATATAATAATTTACATTCAGTATACAGGATTACAATCAAACATATAAAATATACACATTAATAACATTAATTATGAAAACAATTTACATTAAATACAGATAACTGAAAACAAAGACAACATATATAAGTTAACAACACTATTTTGCAAAACATAAATGTCATTACTTTAACACCATCGTGTAGATTATGAATTACAATTGATTAAAGTATATTGCACATAATTTATATTGATTTCCAAATGTCTATATCCTTTAGGTAAGTAAACAGATTGCGGCATAGTTTGAAACTGTTTAGCAGTATGGAGATATCCTGTGGGATTCCGTGCTGTTTTCGGTTTCTTTTGTATTCATTGCATTCTATGAGAAGGTGGTAAATGGTAAGGTTTTTATTACATTCTTTACACGTAGGCTGCAGCTGTTTTGAGAGAAGATATGAATGAGTGAGGCTGGAGTGACCAATTCGTAGACGGGTGAGAATGACTTGTTCCTTTCTACTAAGCGGCTTGGTTGGGTGAAGAGTGGTGGATCCTTTTGGTACTTGGTGTAATTTTCCTGGTTGTTGTTGATTCCATTCAGATTTCCATATTTGTACTGGTATTTTGGAGACATGATTTATAATATCTGAATATGGAATTTGGATGTTCGTTTGTTGGCGTGGTGATGTGGCATCTTTAGCAGCTTCGTCCGCTCTTTCATTCCCTGTTATTCCTTGATGGGAAGGGATCCAAATGAAAACCACCACATCTTTACCAACGTCGGTGATGTTACTGAATAGTTTCTGTGTGTCCTGAACTAATTTGTTGTCTGTTGTGTAGTTCTTCATGCTCTGCAAGGTACTCAGGGAGTCAGAGCATATTGCATAGCAGTTGTGGTGTGCTGTCAGTATGTAAGTAAGTGCTTGATAAATGGCATATAGTTCAGAACGGTAGGTGGAATAATAGTCAGGTAGCCACTGCTGTAGAATTTTATTAGGAGTTATTATTGCACATCCAGTACCATGATCCGTTTTTGATCCATCAGTGTAAATAAATTGATAATTGGGGAAATTGTTGCACATTTCATAAAATAGTGTTTGGTAAACAATTGCAGTGGTTAACTTTAAAGAGAGTCGATTAAAGACACTAGACAACACTTACTTTTAAATTTTTCCGGGACATGTTTCTGAGGCTTTGCCTCTATCATCGGCCGGCTCTCGACTGGTTCTCGTTGGTGTAGCTGACGATATTTTGTCACAGGTCTCCTCTGGTGGCGGTTCAAGGAACTTGCTGAACAAATCTTTCTGGGGGATGTCGAAATTGAATACTTTGTTCCTATTTTTTGAAATAAAGATTTGTTCCCATGTGGATAGTTCTTGTTTTCCTGATGTATGTTTTAGTAGTTTTGGTTCTGGATTTATGTTGTGGTTTTTTTCCCAAAAATGTGTGGCAACTGCTGATTTTTCTAATTGTTTATATTTTATGTTTCTAAAGTGTTCCTTTGCTCTTGTTTCTAAATTTCTTTTGGTTCTTCCAATATAAATTTGACTACAGTCATTGCATTCATAACAACACTGTTTTCAACACTTCCAAGAAAGGAATTGCAGTGGTATTCCATTTCTGGTGAAATGTTAGGTCAGTATATATCTTGGGAATTTTGAGTTTCCAGCAAGGTCCTTCATGGAAGTCCCTGTTCATTATAGGAGGGATCTTTATGCTGTTAGTATTTAAATAGTTAGCAAGTCGTTGATAGAAAGATAAGGATTGCTTTTTTGTATGACAGGTCTTGTTGCTTTCTGTATTGGGGAAAACATATGAATGGATACTTGAATGAGGTCTTGCTGCTATTTTGATTCCATATTTTATGCTTAATTGTATTCTCCTGAAGTTTAACGGTGGTTGGTTTGCTTCTATCAGTAGGCTAGAGACCGGACTGATATGATATGCTCCTAATATAATCCTTATAGCAGAACTTTGAATCACGTCCAGCAGCTTAAGTAACGCCAGTGCTGCAGAGTTGTACACAATAGCTCCATAGTCAAGTTTACTTAGGATTAAAGCTTGATACGTCAGTTGTAGGACATGTTGATCAGCACCCCAATTGTGGTGTGATAATGTTTTTAATATGTTTAGGAGCCTTGAACAGTCTTCCTTTAGGTTTGAAATATGTGTTTTCCATGATAGGTTGTGGTCGAAGATAAGTCCCAATAATTTCAATTGTTTGGTTGTTTCAATGGGTTTTCCATACAGGTGGATGGTAGGGTTTGGAAGATGCATTGAACTTTTGGTAAAGCAAATACATTTTGACTTTTGCTTAGAAAAACTGAATCCTGTTTGTGATGTCCAAATTTGTATCCTTGTTACAGTGTCTTGTAGTAAAGCTTGAGTGGTTGAGATGTTATTACCTTTACAGAAAAAGGTCAGATCATTAGCAAATAGGCACACTTTTACAGGGGGATGAATAGTGTTCAGTGTGTCGTTTATTGCCAGCAGGAAAAGTGTAACGCTAAGCACGGAGCCTTGGGTATTCCATTGTCTAACTTAACTTCCTTGGATAATGTGCCATTTGTACGTACCCTAATGGTGCGATGCTGGAGAAAATTCTGAATGAAATAAAACATATTTCCTGATATTTTATTTTGTCGTAGTATTTGAAGTATACGTGTTCTCCATATTATATCATATGCCTTTTGTATATCTAGACTAACTAGTATGAGATGTTGATTATGGAGAAAAGCTTCTCTTATTTCAGACTCAATCATGATTAAAAGTCTGTAGTGGAACGGAATTGTCTGAAACCATATTGTGATTCAGAAAGAAGTTTCCTGTTTTCGATAAACCAACGCAATCATTTATTTATAATCTTTTCTAGAGCTTTGCACATTGTACACGTAAGAGATATTGGTCTGTAGTTGTTTGGTAGTGTGAGGTCTTTATTAGGTTTCGGTATGGGTATCACTACTGCCAAACTCCAAAGATTGGGAAATAACCTATAAGACCAGATATGGTTGAATATTTCAAGAAGATATATATGTCCTTCAATTGGTAGTTGTTTCAGCATATCATAGTGTATATTATCTGGTCCAGAACTGGAGCTTTTGCATAATGCGAGGGCATAATCGTAATATTCAATGGTCTCATCAAAGTTTTCGGTACTGTCATTTACAGGTTTGTCAGGTAATGAATCATTTTTCATTTTAAAGGATTTAAATTCGTCCTCATAATTAGCATCAGATGACGTAGATGCAAATGAATCTGCTAAGATATTAGCTACTGACTGTGAATTGGTGGCAGTTGTTTTTGAGTCAGGATCTTTCAAAACAATTTCTGAGTTATATTTAAACCTGCCTGTAATTTTCTGGATATTTCCCCACACTGTTTTCTGAGGGGTTTGATAATTTAAGGATGCAACAAAATTCAACCATGAATCCTTTTTACTTTGTTTAACAGTTTTTCTTGCTTTAGCTCTAGCTTGGAGATATTTAAGCTTATTTTCTTCAGTAGGACGGCGTCTGTATTGGTAATATGCTTTATTCTTAAAATTAATAGTTTTTTGGCATTCACTGTTCCACCAAGGAACTGTTTTCTTGTATGTGGCTATTGTAGGTATAGATATATTTGCAGATTTTAGAATAAGTTCATTGAAATTTTTAATTATTTCATTAATGCTAGTATGAATAAATTCAGTGGCAGGCATCAGCTGGGTTATTTCTTTGGTTATAAAACTCTTAAATGTATTCCAATTAGCCTTTTTAAAATTAAATTTTGGCGTGAATGTGGTTTTCTGAGGACTGTCACTCCGTTGAGTAAGAATAATAGGAAAGTGATCACTATTTCCTTGAGGTTCTTTATAAATGAAGTATTCAAACAAATCTGGTATAAAAATTATTTGTGGTTGGTTTATTGACACTCCTCACTTACTTTTTCATATATTTATGAGAGGCCATTTTCTTGTATGGAAACAGTTTCTAGTGACACGTTTTATGTGTTTTCTGTGTCAGTTTCAATTATTTCTGCATTGTCTTTAGTTTTTTCATTTACTGACATGACTGTGGTGTGTCTACTAACTCTTTCAGATGAGCAGCTAACCATCTTATCATTTATTTCATCTGACGACTTGCACTGTTTAGCTAAATGTCCTTCCATTTTACATGAAAAGCAGGTAGGAACATCGGAAGAGAGGTATATCCAATAGGACGTATCCTCATGGTTTATCTGTAGGATTTCAGGTAGCTTGGTAAAGTCATCAGGTTTTACATACATTTTCAGCGAAAGCTCATGATGTGTGTATATCCAGGGATAGCTATTCCCGCCCTGATATACGATATGGATGATACAGGCTTAATTGCATGGGCCAGAAGATGTTCTTCGATAACATGATTGGGAATAACAGGGTACACATTAGAGAGTATCACTCTTTTATTTTTTTGAGGAGGGGCCTAATTTTCAAGTACAAGTTGTTCACCTTTATTTTTGGGTGTTTAGATACCAGTTCATCTACTAGCTTTTTGTTGGCGAGGTAGATACAGATTATCGAGTTCGATATTCTAGAAACAAATCGAATGTTGCTGGGGTTGGTTAGGTTACCTATTGCTGTTACATATTCTTTAAGTGTTATGGCGTCGTGGGCTTCGATTATTATGGCTTGTTCTTTATTGGGTCCCGTTTGGGTTATAGCTGAATATCTAGGAGCTGAGTTATACATTATGGGGTTGTTCACATTGGTTTTTTCAGCATCTTGTTTTGGTAGGCCTGTAGCCGCCATAGAAGAGCAATACTGTTGATTTTAAATAAATATTGAGGCGCAGTTGTTTAATCGACAACTGGCATTTGTTTTCACTAACCTCAGCCTTAACGCTGATAAAACTTTAATGAATATTTACTGAAATATAATTGTAACAAGGTTACCTTTATTTACACAACTGCAGTAGACGTTCTTGTATAACTGGTAGAATAACTATATATAACACTGTTGTTCTTGAAATATAATTCTTAGAACAGGAGAAATACTAATTCTGATAAGCCAAGGCCACGACCTACACTTGTTCTCTGGAAAGTCTTCTTTCTTTTGCTTTTGGACATTTTCTCTGTAGAACTGTACTTTGTCTGGAACAGAAACCAAAATGACAGTCCTTTATTACTTTAACATAGCAGAAACTTCCACAAACTTCAGGAAACCATTTACTTGATCAACATGCCAACCTTGCAAATGGGTTCATTACCAACTGCCCAAACTTAGCAGTATTTTAATATACTGAGTTACTTTCCCATTTTCTAACAACTACAAAAGTGATTTCAGAAATTTAATAATCCTTTTTGGGAGGAAATACGTTGCTTTCCTATTTTCTAACAACTGCAAAAGTGATTTCAGAAATGTATTAATCCTTTTTGGGGGGAAATAATTATTCTTATACAAACTACCCTTACAAATGCTTATTCTGCTATCTACTTCATGTTAAATGGAATAAAGATTTGCAGAAATGGTTTTATAACATATTTCCCTGCATGTACATTGAAAACTGGCTTAAGTGATAGTAATAGTATTGAAGAGCTTGTGGCTATATAATGGCTTTGAAATTCCATTGTTTGCATGACCAGAAGATAAAAGAACAAAGACATTCCTACTTGAGAATCATAAATGGGATGGACTGCTTGAGTATCCATAATTTCAATTATATGGGTAAATAACTGAGGATAGAAACTTACAACGTTTATATGACCAAGTTTTGATATGCCTATCGCATCACTACATCTCTAAATTGGTTCCAGCAGTCACTGTGATGATGTTAAGGCAATTAATAATTTCTTGCTAAGTAAGTTAAGGTACCCTAAAAACTTTTTGTAGTCAGTTTATTGACACTTCATCACTTACGTTTTTATATTATCGAGGGCCTAGTTTCGGAAGCCATCACCTCCATTTTCAGCCCCTCTCTAACTAGCATGTGTTGTCGTCTGCTCTCCTCTCTCTGGCCGTGGAAGTATGAACTTCTTTGACAAATTATCTACTGGTGTGATTTCAAAGTTCATTACGTGGTCATTATTTTTCCATATGAATATGTTCTCCCATTTCAGTTAATTGATGGAAATTAAACATTTCTTCACAGTAGCCATATATACGCTAAGGGTTTTGATAGTCAACATGAAAAATTCAATGCTATGGCCGGGATTTGAACCACGGATCTGCTGGTTTCCGTCTAGTCGCTCTAACCCTGGACGGAAACCAGGAGATCCGTGATTCAAATCCCGGCCATGGCATTGAATTTTTCATGTTGACTATGTTCTCCCATGTTTTCAGCTTATTTTGATAAACTGATAAACCAAAATACACTGCTAACATGGGAGAACATATGCATATGGAAAAATAAGGCCTGCTTAATGAACTTCGAAATCCCACCAGGAGATAATTTGACAAAGAAGTTCATAGTTCCACCGCCAGAGAGAGAGGAGAGCAGATGACAACAGATGCTAGTTGGAGAGAGGTTGAAAATGGAGGCAGTGGCTTCTGAAACTAGTCCCTCGACAGTATAAAAACGTAAGTGACGAAGTGTCAATAAACCGACTACAAATAGTTTTTCCGATTAATTTTGACGTCACTGTTACTAAACTCCTCCAATCACGAAGGTTAAAGTATTCCTATAAGTAAGGACTATGATACAATGAAGAACAAAATTAATATAATTTTGAGTCAAACTAGTGCTCTGCGCTCCATTTATTGCTAGTATTTAGCTAGAATGCATTTCGTTAGGACCTTCCACACATCTTCAGCTAATGTCGACTACTGAATGTTGATTTGGTGAACTCCTTGAAGGCGATAGGGGCATTTCTGTTGGTATCTTGATGAACTTAAAGTTTGGGTTCTCTTCAAAGGTGGAATCGAAATTGAACCGCTTTCATTCATATATCTTTATGAATATCTATTTGCACTTGTTTAATGCAGTTGGGCCCTGAACACATTTTAATATGTGGATTTCTAGTTCTATATTGTAATTATCATTCCAAAAATGGTACGCTACCGCCGATTATCTATTACTTTGCTGCTAATGTTCCTAAAATGCTCTTTAAGCCTAATGTTAAAATTCCTTTTAGTTTTACCAATGTAAGGGCTGTCACAGCCTTTGCAGTTTATCCGGTAAACACCTGGCTTTTTGTCTGTAGGTATCTCCTTTGTATTATTTGATTTCAAAAGGTGTTTTACAACGAATTTGTTCTGTGAGGTCAAAGTAATGTTGTGCTCTTTGAAGACTTTTTGGAAAAGGTGTGTAGCTCTGAGATGACATGTCAATTTTTTGTATGAAATTTTATTGCTAATTGGGGAAAGAGTAGTTACTTGTCAATTTCAAAGCCATCACATAGCGACCAATTCTAACAACATTTGAGTATTGCGAAAAATCTACCTGTTTCCCCATCCATATATCTGCAGGAAAAAAGCATTTCTACAAATATTTTTCACAATTAGCGCAAATTATAAACAGAAATATACTTTCCTAAGAATAATTTATTGAAGGTGGGTAAAGAAAGTGGTGTGAGTGTACAACTTAATGCGTTTTGTTTGTTTTGAAGAACCAGATGTTCAGTTTAGCGATAGAAATGGTGTACGTTGTTCCTGTATGATAACAAGTTGCTTTTATATACTTCATTCAAGTGTAAGGGATTTTCTAAATTAATATATTGGCAATGTCACTGTTATATACTCGTACAACTAAGTACATAATTACAATCAATGTATAATAATAATTATTTAAGATTATAAAGGTAAATGAAACATTTGACTGGTAATTAAAGTGCAGGTCATACCACGCCAACCACAAATATTTACAAATAAAATTAGTATAGATACAAAGATATACAAAGCAATACCAGACGTTTGCAGGTCCAACTTTGCGGCACCTGGACGATAGCAAACAAAAGGCTATTTTCGATGTACCCACAAAATTGATCTAGTTATTAATAAAACGTACTTATGGAATATAATGTAAACTTTCATTTACTTACTGCTGTGTCTTAGAGCGTTTAAACACAATCGATAACTATAAACCAAGTTAACACTTAGGTGACGGTATGCTTACCAAGAAAGATTGGTTGGCGCTTCCATAACATTCATCAGTGGAGCAAACATAAATGTTACTGTACAACAAGGTATAATGCTGTCTTCTTTATTCAATCTGATGGCGATGATATATATATATATATAAGGGCGCTCAACTACGGCGGTCATCAGCGCCCTTTAAAAAACTAGTCATGGCAAAAGCCAGATATAAAACTTTCTAAAAACTATACAAGTGTAACAAAACCTATTAAAAATACACGTACATAAAAAACATCAATCAAAACCTACTAAAAATTTTGTTCACTAAATCCTAAACTCTAAACTAGACAAGAATCTAAAAACCTTCTCCACGGGTCTCCACGCACGGCCTACACGTGGGTGGACCTGTTGACCATCTCCCTCAACCACGAAGAGGAGCCCACACGAGGGAGACTGTTGGCTCGGGACCCCAGGTGCGCCAAACCCGTACCTACCGAAGTAGGCCCCTGGGGGGTTCTTTATTCAATGCTTATATTCAAACTCGAAATGAACATCAAAAGTTATTGATAAATATGAATTAAACTTTGTACGTTTATACTATACATCCCAATGAAGGTTATAAGCTACCTTACAGTCCTCAAAGATTTTGTTAACAATACTGTGTTTAAAGCATTTGCTCGACAAATAAGATTACCCATGTCTTGAAATTTCTTATAAGAGCCTAAAGACCTGCTTTTTCCTGAGAATAATTTGTAAAAAAGATAGGCAGTGAAAGTTCTGTGAATGTAATCTCTTTCTCTTGTTTTCTCTTGTAGAGTCGGCCTTGCTTCATTTTAAGATTGTGACCTGTGCCAATGCAGAATTTCCTTGCTATTCGACAGTCATAGGTGTGTTCAGCAGTTCCGCTGCACGCTTTGGCATTTATCGATCTTCTTACTCAATCGCAGTGTTTGCAATAATAAAGCTGTTACACAGGAAGCGGAATTTTCAGGGCTGCCAATCTAGCGCCTGTCTCTTCACCTTTGTTGCGATCAATAACAGCTGCTGCTGCTGTTGCCATGGCAACCGCTGTGCAAGTACGTTCCTCTAACCTGTTTGCACTTTAGGACATTCACTCCACAAATTCACGAAGCTAATGTAGGTGGCATCATGTCTGCCTGACGTTCAAAAGTTCCGAGTTCGAATATCAGCCAGAGTGAGTTATCTGAATAAGGTTTCTCTGGCATTTCTCCTTATCCTGAAAGATGTTTCGTAACTCTGAGCCCTATGGACCCTGGACTCATTTGAACATCATTTCATCCGTCCTCCGATATGACTTAACGTTGGAGGTTTTCCCTTATAGTGGATGATGAATGTCTAGTAACTCTGAGCCCTATGTACCCTGAACTCATTTGAACATCATTTAATTTATCGTCCGATATGACTTAACGTTGGAGGTTTCCCCTTATCCTTAAACATAAATGTCTGTTAACTCTAAGCTCTATGTACCCTGGAATCATTTGAACATCATTTAATTTATCGTCCGATATGACTTAACGTTGGAGGTTTCCCCTTATCCTTAAACATAAATGTCTGGTAACTCTAAGCTCTATGTACCCTGGACTCATTTGAACATCATTTCATTTATCGTCCGATATGACTTAACGTTGGAGGTTTCCCCTTATCCTTAAATATAAATGTCTGGTAACTCTAAGCTCTATGTACCCTGGACTCATGTGAAGATAATTTCATTCAACCATCGATATGACTAAACGTAGGAATTTTTTCCCTTATTCTGAAAGATAAATGTTAGTTAACTCTAAGTTCTATGTACCCTGGACTCATTTCAACATGTCATTCGTCATTCCATATGACTTAACATTGTAGATTTTCCCTTATCCTGAACAATAAATTTCTGGTAGCTGTAAGCTCTATGTACCCTGGACTCATTGGTACATCATTTCATTCATTGTTAGATATGACTTAACATTGGAGGTTTTCCTTTATCCTGAAAAATGAATGTCAGGTAACTCTAAGCTCTGTGTTCCCTGGAATCATTTGAATATCACTTACTTCATCATCTGTTATGACCTAACGTTTGAGTTTTTCCCTTCTCCAGAAAGACAACTGATAACTCTAACCTCTAGGTACCCTGGACTCATTTGAACATCATTTCATACATCATTTGATATAGCTTAATTTGGAGGTTTTCCCTTACCCTGAAAGATGAATGTGAGGTAACTAGCTCTATGGACCCTCGACTCATTTGAACATCATTCCATACATGATCCAATATGACCTAACCGGAACAAAGGACGTTAAAATTTATTTATGGTTTTGAGGCCTGGGAAGCTGCTGAACATAAACATTAAATTTTATTATAAAATATAACTATTTGTAACAAAAAACTTCACTTATCTTAAGAAAAATGATGTCAATTTTTCTTATTAGTTGAATTAGTTGAAGTTGAAATCAATTTCACGAACCCTTGTTCACGTCGTCAGTCAGAAAAACAGATGTTCCATTTTGGGTAATCTAGCCAGGGTTTGTTTTTATTTTTAATAATGAGAACACCTGTTCAATTTTCTGTTAATTTTACTGTGTGCTACAATATGCCTTAAGTAACAAGACTAATAAGAAACAATTCTTTGGTTACTCTTAATTTTTGAAAAATCCCTTGTTAAAAGCTTAACATACAAATTCATAAAACAACTGATTTGAATTTCTAGCAAATATAGTCACAAATGCAAACAAGAAGTATACAGTAATTATTGCTCTTCTACAGGCTTTGTACATAAAAAAATAGAATGTATCAAACACAAATATTTATTATACCGTTTGCATGGGTTTCAAGTTTCTTACTTTATTTGCTGCACCAATCACACCTGGCAATTTCTTCACACCTTCTGATCCGAAGGTCTGCAAAGGGGCTCTTTCTTCCATTTTGTATTTGTCTCTTCCAAGAAAATAACTATCTACATTTGTACAGAGAAAAGGTAGATCAACATCTTTTTTATCTGTATTTTTGTCACCGTGGAAAACATAATCTTCATGTGCATCAGAATCACAATTATCAGATGACATCCTCGTTAGAGGTTTTTCAAAAATTGATAACACCTCATTCATATCCTCCATATTACAAAGGTCACAATATTTCCTTCTTCTGGATCTATAAAATAAGTAACCATATGTGTGAAAGGAAAAATATTCCAACAAATAAGTTACCAGTGAACTAAATAGATAAATATATATTATGTAAAAGGTGATACAAAATAATGAATTTTTCAAAGGAAGGAAACCACAACTTATAAAATGTTATAAAGCTTATATTATTGTTTTATTTAAAGTAACATTCATGTCCTTTCATTTTATTAGTAATAGTTTATGCAGCCATTTATCAGTACAGTGACATTGGATATGTCATATAGTTATGCTGTGTACACTATTATTACAGTATGCCCTAATGTTTTATAGTTCACTTCCTCCTATAATAAACATTTGTGATGATATTAATGAATTATATGAATAGAAAGAATAGAATATTAAAATTAATAATAAAGTCATATATAACAGTGATGAGAATATATGATAAAATTTAAATAATAGTTATCTAGCTTTACAATTACTGTACGTCTCCATAAACTCGTTTATACTATAAAAGCTATCTCTCACTAACAAGTGTTTCAAAGACATCTTGAAACATCACATGGATTTTGCACTCCTGAAACTTGTTGGCAACGTATTATACAGGACAGCTGCAGTATATCTAACCCCTTTGGAAAAGAGAATCCAGGACATGCAACTAGTCAAAATGAAACTTGGTTTACTGCAAATTACTTATTAATACAAATAAATCAGCAGTGAGTTCATTCTATCATAAACAAATAAATTCATTCTATCATAAATGGTTATATGAACCATTGTTCTCAAGGTTTTTTTTTTTTTTTTTTTTTTTTTTCGTGAGGTCATGATTGTGTATTTGTGGTTTAGTTTCTTTAATTTTATTTTGTGTAACATAACAGTATATGTACAGACTTAGTACAGTTAGTTCTTTAAAAATGTTTCTACACGAGTCATATTTTCCTGCTGACATGATGTGTCTTGTATATTTTTTTTTAAATTTTAAAAACTACATGACTATCTTTACTCCCTCACCATATTACTCCATACCTAATTAGATTTTCTGCATATGCAAAGTATAAGGTTCCAATGTCGTTCCCACTGAACTCATGTATTATTATTCTTACCAAAAAGTAGAATCTGTTCAACTTTACTAATAATTTTTGTATGTGGATTCCCCAATTTAAATGTTGGTCCAGTCAGAGTCCCAGCAGTTTTGCTTCTGTTACATAAGACACCTGAGTGTTATATAGCTCAACATCAAGTACACAAGAATTTTTATTTTGTTTATGATAGAATGACCTCACTGCTGATTTATTTGTATTTATAGGTAATTTGCAGTAAACCTAGTTTCATTTTGACTAGTTGCATGTCCTGGATTCTCATTTCTCCTGATTATGACATTTATATCATCTGCAAACCTAGTAACATGGGTTGGTTTTAGGTGATTTGCAAAATCGTTTATGAATACCAGAAACAGAACAGGTCCCATTTTATTATAAGTTAGTTATCTACTATTCCTTTCTTGGAAGTGTTGAAAACAGTGTTGTTATAATAAATTAAATTTAAAGGGAGTCGATTAATGACACCAAACAACACTTACTTTTAAATTTTTCCGGAACATGTTTCAGAGACTTTGCCTACATCCTCAACCGGCCATCCACTGGTTCTCACCAGGTGGGGCCACCAGAGGACACCTATGACAAAATATCATCAGCTACACCACTGAGAACCAGTCGATGGCCGGTAGAGGATGGAGGCAAAGTCTCTGAAACATGTTTCAGAAAAATTTAAAAGTGTTGTTTAGTGTCATTAATCGACTCCCTTTAAATTTAATTTAGTTATGTACTATCCAATTCTTTATACAGTTTGTAACAATTATATATAATTATAACAAATATGGCGATAAAGAAGCTGTGCAAAGATTATTTACATTATGTACGAGTTGACCCACAACACACATAAGCATACAACCTCTTCAAGTCTGCAAAGAGGAAGGTACTAGAGGGTACAGATCAACAAATTTTACCATCTCTGAGAAACTAAGGAAATATTTCCTACCAGACACTTTAATTTAATATTTAACGTCTAAATGTGATTCTTTGAAATAAACAGTTTTGCTTAAGAAATAGAAAATTCTCTTGCAATGAAACTCAGTAATAAGAAAACCTTTATAAGAAAGTGCTTCATTTTTCAGCCTTATTTTGTTTTGATCATGTTAATTTCTGTTACTATTGTTGTCTGAAGTGAAAAGGATGCAGTAAAAATGTAATCAAAAGGGTGAAATTGATTAAAGAAAAACGAGGGGCTTCTAAGACAGAAAAATGGATAGATAAAACCCACCATTTTCTGATTCACAGTGACCCAGTATCAAAAGTGTATTAAGTTGGCATCGTTTTTGGACACATGAAAAGAAGAGGATTTTTCCTCAACTTTGAAACATTCATGAGCAACTTTTAATGAAAGTCAAAACATAGTAAAAATATGAACATGGTCATGAATATTGCCTGATATCGTTATTTTGCTTTGATGATGTATTTAATGTAACACACACTGTAACAAGGAATTCATTTCCATTCACAAATGAATTAGTTTCTCAGAAAAACCAGTTAATTATCGCATGGCCAGTAGAGAGTACATTCACATTACTTTCTTCATTCATTAGCTTTAACAGAGAGTTCTTATTAAAGCTTATTTCTCTATCCTCTTCTTGTTTTCTTGTTAATTGAGATAATTACTACTTGTTGAAATAGTCTCATGTAGGTACAAGGAGGATAGAGAAAACCTAAGTGAAAGCCAGTTGCTATATGTTGGCCTTAAACTTTCACATTCTTTTCATGACATTGTGAAAAACAACAGAATAGTGACAGCGCTTAAAAATAACCAAGTATTGAAATATTCAAACTAAAAACAGATATTTTGGAATTGGTTGATGTTAATGTATGTTTGTAAGGTATTGCCACATTTTTTGTTGTACCGTAATGAAGACAACTTCACAAAACAACTGCCAGAAAATTCCAAATTGTCTTAGAACCATGCCACACACAACCTTTTTTTTTCCCTAGAAGTGCTTTTTTGCAGGTGGGCTTGTTCAGAGGGTCCCAAAACTATTTCTGGTGAAAAACCTGATTTATAATTTATAGGTGGAAAACAGTATTTCATGTACCATTCAGATACTTGTAGTGAAAGTTAAAACCAAATTGTTCAGATATTAGCTTATAACACTCAAAGCCTCTACCCTAAATCACAGGTTAGAGCCAAATTCAGAACTACAGGTCGCTCTGTGTGACCATATGTAACATGTGTGTATGGTATGTAGGTAAATTGGAGCTTTCAACACGTTTGCAGTGGAGTTTGGAAGCTCCACAGAAGAGGCATGAAGTTGCAGAAACTTACCTTCTTATGAGCCCATGCTGAAAAGGAAAGTTTGTGAACCCAGAATGACAAGGATATTCAATACCACAACAATAGGTTCTACCAACAAAACATAACGGTTGTAACTGAACTGACCCAAGTGTCATAGACAGCTACTAGGCAAGGTTTCGGAACCATGTCTAATCAGCAATTTTCCCCCTGCACCTCATTCCCTTGGGACTTTCATGCTGTGGCAAACTTGTATGTTACATTCATTTGTGAGAAATTGCTTGTCTGGCGGAGGAAAAAATATGAATAGTGCATTGCAGTAATTTCTGACCTTATAACAGAAACTATATGGCACATTTAGCACTAACTGATGCTTTACAGGAAGTAATATGCATAACATAAATTGTGTGAGAAGCCAGTTTAGCTTCTCTCTAAGCAAGCATCGCAGACTTCCTCTATCCACTGATTTCATTCTTACAGACTTTACTTTCTACATGACAAACTCAACAGTCTGCGTAGAAATCATTTCAGTTAGTAATTCAATATACACTTTGCTAAATACGGGAGGTGCTTATGTCTTTATAAAACATGTTAGCTTCCACATACAGAGGTCCATGGTTTGATTCCTGGCTAGAAGATGGGAATTCTTTTTTGGCCAGGATTATTGCTTTCTCTGTAGAATCTAAAAGTATGAATGAGAGTGTACCTAAATGCGTCGGTCAGTAAAATTAATGTTAGTGTGCTGTTGGGTGGCTGCTGTGTGCTACAGTAACCAATGATGTAACTATAGCAAACTGTTGTTATTCTTGTTCAATTTATTCTTTATATTAGTATCATCACAAACTGTTGTTATTCTTGTTCAATTTATTCTTTATATTAGTATCATCATTATCGCTATTATACAAGATGAAAACGTATGCAATTTTGACTATAACTTTTAAATGGAATCAATAAGGTTAAGTGCAGATCTTTTTGTATTCAATATGTAAAAGAAATTGCACTTGCCTAAGAATTCTTAAGTTTTAATTTTAGAAAACATTGTTTCAGCAGCACTTATTTTGTAAAGCACTAGCAGAATTGGTATCATTATTTACCTACTCGAGTCTGGCCGGTTTTTGTATGCATTACACTTATTTTTATTTTAGCTATGTAGTGTTGGTAACTTCAGCGAGTACAAGTTTTTGCTGTTGGCAATGTTCCAGCTACTAAGACCACACCACCCATTCTCCTAGCAGATGAGAGCCACTCATTTCTTAGAACAGAACCTATTCTGAAATTCCTCTACTAGCACAGAATATCAAAGTTTAGAAGGGAACAAGTGAAGTTCTATGTTAAAATTGGGAACATGAAGGCAATTGCAACCTGAGTGGTTATCTGGGTGAGTACTAAACTCTAAAGAATAGCACTATCAAATGCTTATGTTACTTATCAAAATACTTCAGGCATACCACCACACACTCATTCTGAAAGTTGGTGCTACTGCTATGCTAATCACAAACAGAAACTTGGGATGGAGAAACGGGATTAATAAATAGATTTCGCAAGGTCATGTATGCCATACTGTAAACTTCTGTATCATGCAAGTTATTACAGGAACTGGAAAGGGAAATATATTCATGTAAAAAATAAATTAATTTTACTGAGCCGAACACCTTTTTCCTGTGTCATGGTTACTGTTTCCATTACGGCAAGCATCTGCTATGACTATAAACAGGCACAAGGGTAAATAACTCTCTTCCTAATCCAGAATTTATCCATGGACGTGGTATTTAGTCCAGTGAAGAATGCAGAAGATACCAAAATCCATATATACAAAAGCACTGTACTGTTAAATACTATCATGTGACTTTGTTGTATAAGCATCCTGAGTTTATGTAGTTACATCTGGTGCAGATTGTGATTCAATCATTGGTTTGCTTCAGTGAAAATCATTCAGACATTGTACAAGACCTGGGAAACAGTCCTCACCATGTGTCAGAGCTTCAGATACGTTTGAGGGCAATGGAGTTCTTTGGATGCAAAAATCCTTCACAAGCTATTCTTCAGATGAGAAGTAAAGCTGGTGGCATGTGTCAAGCTTGATAAAGAGGCCTCTGAGCAAAATTAATGGGCTTTCACACCCAATACAGAATGTGATGCTTAGAACCACAGCAGTTAAACAGCGTCCATGAATAAAAACTCAATTTCAGTTTACTCCGTTCATGACCATTACTGCAGCAAATTTATGAGAAAATGGTTCCATCTAATGTGTATGTGACTAGCACAAATGTGTACAATTTAGAAGCATAACTATGGAGCATCTTAATGATTATTTGCATACAATGTTAATTTTTAATAATTTTGTGTTCATCCTAGTGTTATTATGAGTTTTGATTTGGATTTTGTTACATTTATCAATTTATCAATTTTTGTCTTCACCACCACTTAGACTAGGTCATCGTCTTCTTGGATAACTTCTTCTGCTCCTTGAATATCATCATCTTCTCCTTCTTGAACAATTCCTACATGTTGATCTAATTCTCCGTCAGGCTGTGTCCACCATTTTCGAGGAAGTCACAACCTTTAATGCTTTGATGAACTTAACTCAATCAATTGAACTTTACTTGATCTGGTAATCTTTGGTGTTAACCATAGAAAGAAGAATAATAATTGATGATTTATGTATATAAGGTCGTTCAACTACTTGGTCATCAGCACCCTTTCAAAAACTTAATCATGGCAATAACCGAGAAAAATTGGACTATAAATTACAGAAATCAAAATAAAATAGCAAATTAAACAAAGTGATCAATTAGGGGAAAAACGAATGAAAAACACTACAATAAATAAAACAATAACAATTAATAAAATGCCAAAAGGTATAAAAAACCATTTTCTATATTAAATTCTGTAACTTAGCATGACAAAAGCAACCTGCCCAGCAGTGGTTGAATCAATTTTTTCCTTTATTGGGGGGTTGGGCTGGCATTTTCAGCAGGTTTATCCTGCCTTTTTTTTTGGTGTCATTATGGCAGTAAGGACAGACTCTTTGTGCTCCTTATCCTCTATGAAGGAAGACCACTTTCCAACTGAAAATTTGGATTCGAGAGCCTCAGAAGATCATCTAGGAGGAGATGGTCGTGGACTACGCTAGATTATTTTCTTGGTACTAGTCTTATTAGATTTCATAATTTTTGCACTCTCTGTCAGTAAAACAGCTTTGATCAGGAGCGTGCCATTGAAAGATCGAATACTTGAATTTACAGGACCAGCAATATTGTCTAAGACCTTCTGAATAATAAATGAGTTCACAGTAGTAAATTTCCAGCCTTCCTCATTTCTAGTAATGACTAAGTACCGAGGACCACAAGACTCAACTTCTTTTTCAATGTTCTTAACACTTTGGTTTATTTTTATTTCCTGCCATAGGGACAATCTCCTACACCATTGCAAACATCTCCAAAGGCGTGCTAACATAGTGGCTGCCACCCCGGCTTAGGTGAGAATCCAGGCGTGGACCTTGCTCACCTCAGGATCTCACCTCCCAATGTAAAGACAAAGGGATCCAATCGCCTTCAGAAGTGCATCAGCTGATGCAATGGGGGCTTAGCTATATCAGTGGATACAAACACAGTCCTAAGTGATAACCAGGGGCTGCAACTGACGTGTTACCCAGTCACCCCCTGCATTTCCCCCCCTAGGTATCCATTAGACTTGTGTTCAGGGAGGTAAATTCTCCATTTGACTCGTATAATTTAATGTCATGACGGCAAGTTGGCCATGGTAGCTCAATGGGTTAGAGCGAGTGGACGGAAACCAGGAGATCCGTGATTCAAATCCCGGCCGTGGCATTGAATTTTTCATGTTGACTTGATCTATAAAAAACCTTAGCCTATATGCAGCTATTGTGGAGAAAGGATTAATTTCCATTAATTAACTAAAATAATAAGAGTTAAATGATGAAGCCTGGGACTCAGGTACTTACGATAGTAAGTCGCCACAAACAGTGTATCTCGGATGCAAGTGCCTCTATGGTTTACCGGGTAAATATACTACTCTCTGTTTCATATAACCTTGCTCAGCTGAAATGTATCACTCCGCGTTCAACAGCCCTCCCCCACGCCCTAATTGGCTAATGCTTTCGCATCATAGGCCATAGGTGGTGCCTTCCCCTCACATTTAAACCTGCGGTAAATGTAATAATTGCCGGGAAGATAAATAAAATCAACAAAAATCATACAAATAAGGATATGAAGGCATGCAAAAATACAAGTTTATAATGAACTGAGCAATGAAACTGAAAGAGTTTATAATGAAAGGCCTTTGGCCTTTTCCACTGGGATTTTTTTAAACCAGCACACATACCTTTCAAAAATGCTTGTCTTTCAGTGTTAAAAGTCGTGTCACACCATACTTTACTTTTCGTGTGTTCTTCGTGTATATTTAGTGATTTGTATCTCGGTGCAGTGTGGTTGTCCTTAAATAGCGTCTTCGCCACACAGCAATATCGCCTCTGTCTTTTAGCACATATTTCTTGCCTCTTTTTTCATTCACAAATCCCAAGTGTATAAGCAATCTGCTGAAATTTGGTAAATCTGCATCCTCATTTACAGCAGAGGAAATGTTACTTATGTTAGGGAGTTCGTTTCTAAAGAAAAACTACACACATGACGACGCACAACACTTTTCACGTATTTTCTCCGAGCACGCACTTTTGTTTATTCCTGCTTTTGCCTGGAGTGGTAAGTTTTCCTGTTTCCTCAATTTCATGTCGCGATGTTCCTACAGATCTAACACTCACACCTGTAACTTCAGAGCACAGCTGTTTGACTTCTCTCACTGACAAAGACGGATTCTTCTCTGTGAGTGCATTAAACACATGCAACACAATTCTTTTTTCGCCTGTTTGTAAATAATTATCCTTGCGATACTTCAGCGAAAAACTGGCGGTAGACTCTGCCATTATACATATAATAAGTACATGCGCAATAAACGATCAATAAAATAATTTAGCTCCCGCACTCTCGAATGGCGATGCATGACTAATCCAGTTCAAAACAAGGTCAGTGATAAAAGTCATATAAACAAATGTCACCACTACCGCTAAATCACGTGCTAGCGTGCCATGTGCTTGAGAGCAAAGGAACCTCCTCTTTAATTCGTTTACGAATTAACATACATTTCAGATAAATCAACTCTGTTGCGTAATATATTTAATTAAAACAGTTACGAAAATATAAATTTGACAATTCTCTTCCAACATATAATGATATATCACCATGTTAAATAACGAACTAATTTTTACCGCACGACAGTCATTACCACAACAGCAACCAATGAGAGGTGATTAGGTCACGTGACCGTTAAGAGATACTGGGCAAGCTTACGTGAAACAAGGTATAGTCAAATGGAGAATTTAATGCCATGACAGCAAGTTGGCCATGGTAGCTCAATGGGTTAGAGTGACTGGACGGAAACCAGGAGATCCGTGGTTCAAATCCCGGCAGTGGCACTGAATTTTTTATGTTGATTCTATCTATACACATGAAGTGTTGACTGCCAGTGAAAAAAGACAGAGGTGGATTTTTCTGGGCTCTAGCAAAGGATTTTGATTGTGTTAATCATGGCATTCCTATAGCAAACTTGGAATTTTATGGACTAAAAAATGAACATTTAAGTTTGTTTGCATCATATCTAAATGAAAGGAAACAGTGTATCAAAGTAGCTAGTGAAATTGGTTATGAAATACAAACTTTAAATTGGAAAGCTCAGTAACTCATGGAGTAGCCAAAGTTCAGTGTTAGAGCCTTTACTGTGTCTGATCTAAATAAATGACCTCTTACTTTATATACAGAACATTGCAGGTAGGTACAGTTCTTTTCGCTGATGACATTGATGACATTATCATGTTGGTTTAAAGCGAGCAAATTATCTATGAATCTAGACAAAAAAAAAGTTGATTAATTTATAACGTGTAATATGTCACATACTCAAATAGAAATTGGAATTAATGATATGTATTAATGATATGGTAGCTCAATGGGTAAGAGCGACTGAACAGAAACCAGTAGATCCGTGGTTCAAATACTGGCTGTGGCATTGAATTTTTCATGTCAACTCTTATCAATCCAAAATCATAGCCTGTATATGGCTAGTGTGAAGAAATGATTAATTTCCATCAATTAACTTAAATTAATGATATGTTATTAGAAGAAATTGACAGCATTAAATTTCTGGACCTTCAAGTTGAGAGATGTTTAGATTGGAAAGCTTACATTAAGTATATCTTACCTAAACTCAGCTCTGCCTGGTATGCTATCTGAGAGCTGGTTAATGTGAATTCTATTGAAACTCTTACATTAGTGTATTATGCATTCTTTATCTCTGTCATGGAATATGGAATATTATTTTGGGGAAACTCAGTAGAAAGTAAAAATATATTTCTTATGCAAAAGAAGGTTATAAGAATCATTACTAACACCCACAGTAGACGCTCCTGCAAAGATCTGTTTAGAACATTGAAGATATTAACCCTTCCTTGCAGGTATATATTCTCTATCCTAAAATTCTTTGTATGCATTCGAGCGTCATTTATAACACATAATGTAATTCACAGAAAAAACACTTGACAAAAGAATAATATCCATTATCCCAGTGCTAAACTTTCTTACTTCCATAAAGGTGTACATTATGAAACCATCTAAATATCCGATGTTCTTCATAAGGATCTTAACAAAGAAATTGATAATTTCAGTGGTTTTAAAAATGCTGTTAAAGAGTACCTATGCTCAAAATTATTTAATTCTGTACAAGATTATCTGAATGAAAATTTATCCTGATAATGCTTATGTAGCTCTGTAAGAACAATCTAACTGTACCAGTGACAAATCATTGCCAATAAATCTCCGACTCAAAGTATAAACTTGGAAGAAGCGTAGGGACAGTGAAGCACAAATTAATACAAAAGTGAATCGAGAAGATATTGACACATTGCTTCACTCACACTGTTTATTCACAGGACATGTTTCAAGAGCTCTCCATTGCTTCACTCACACTGTTTATTCACAGGACATGTTTCAAGAGCTCTCTGCTTCACTCACACTGTTTATTCACAGGACATGTTTCAAGAGCTCTCACTTCACTCACACTGTTTATTCACAGGACATGTTTCAAGAGCTCTCGTACATCAGAACTAAAGAACATCTAAGAAACATTAAAAATGGTGAAACAGAAAAATTAGCAGTGGCTTTTCATTTTTTGAATACTAGACATGACATCAACTTGGAAACATCTCTAATAAAATATGTTAATCACCCCATAGACCTTTCCATATGGGCAAAAATCTTCATCAACAAAAATCGTCATAGAGTCATGAATTTTGAAACTCCACCACCGGACATCTTTGACAAGTACATCACGCCATCTATTGACAAAACGGAGAAAGAGGAAACCACTACAACTTGCACTAGTCGAGTATCAGCTGATAATAGGAGCGAGAGCTCTTGAAACATGTCCTGTGAATAAACAGTGTAAGTGAAGCAATGTGTCAATATCTTCTCGATCCACTTTTGTATTAATCTCCGACTACTGTTCAAAAGCTATTTTAATGTATATATATTTAAGAAATAACAATAAATGGTATCCATTGCAAAAATATTGAGACCTACTGGCAAATCTAGGTGAAAGTGGATTAAAAAAGTGATTCTGATTCATATGTAACTATCCCTGCCTTGTTTTCCATATTGCTATTCATATTTCCTGTATGTAACATGTGTCTTATGTTAAATTTTCAAGTATAAATGCTATTAAACTGTATACCTCTGGACATGTTCACTGTTCACAGTCCCTTGTGGCTACAAGTGAACCCAATGAATGCAAATCAATCTAATCAAATCTGGATGGCTGAAGACACAGAACTATACTTAAAATAAATTGTATGCTTTAAAGAGAACTACAGATTTTTGTGTAACAAGTTTTTATCTATCTCCTGCGGTTTATAAAATTATACAAAATTCTGTCAGAATGAGGAGCATTTCACAGTCTATTTTCATAAAATTCAAGTACATATTTTATTTGTGAGGTAAGCATCTTCAACATATATAGTTTAATCAATCATTTGATAAAACAATAAAGTAAACATTTAGAAAATATTCCATGTAAAGGGCATGTGAATTGGGTAGCTTAATTACATCCCCTGAATTTCATGTCCCTTCATTTCATCTCCATCATCATTTCACATTATCTCATTTGGTGGTCTCTTTCAGGGTATAAGTGTTGGCGGGTGTCTCAGCGCTGTTGTGACTCCTTGGGTCGGCCGCCCTCTCCATCTCCTCTTGCCTCATCCTTTCTCCCAGGGATGCCCACTTGGGGCTTAAGCACAATAAACCACAGGATTTGGTGCCAAATCTCCTCCATAATAGTCCTAACCCTAATACAATCCTAAAAACCCTAAGAGATAAACAACAAAAAAAAAGGTTTCTCAAAGCACCAAATTATATTACTATTTTCGGTGGCATTATCCACTTCCAAGATATTGTTTGTTATTGGTTTAAATTTTTTTTTACTTCTTTATCCCAGTAAAAAATGCAAAGATTCGAATATTAAAGATAAGATACTTTATTCACCTTTTGATTTATACATAAATCATGGCTTCTTCAGTAATACTACATAATTATATAACATAATACTATATACAACAGTATGTACAATATGAAGTAGCTTATACAAGAAGTAATATTTACAAAGTTATTACAAATTTATGTCTTTAAATTCCTGGATGCTAAGAGGTACATGTTTTAAGAGTGCTTTTGTTAATGAACATTTAAATTTGCTATAGACCTGATCTTTGAAATGACCAGGTAATGTATTGTATAGGATAGTCCCATAGTGAGTAATGCTACTGCGACTCTTATTGGTGCGACAGAATGTGATATGTATGTGATTTAATGATCTGGAATTCTCCTTTCTAAAAAGTTGACTATCAATGACTCCTACTTACACCTATGTACCATAAAATTATAATGAAACCACTTTTGCAAACATTACAATAAAACTAACTTTTCTAAGACTAGTTTTTAGAAGATTGGGAAGAGAAAGTTGTGTGATGCTCTTTTGTTTTTTGTATTTGCTTATCTCGCAAATTATTTATGCAAAAGCTTGCTTCTTTTTTAACTACAATATACACAGTGTTCATTTTTATTCGTGATTTCCCACCCTCCGATTGAGCAAGAATGACGTCATAGTTGACTGGTGAGTCTATCTTGAAATCATAGCACCCTCTACAGAGAAGAAGTGGTAATTTTTGCGAAACAGTAAGCAAAGCACAGCGCTCTGAGTGTATTTGTGCTAGTAACTAGTATAACCAGCTTCTCCTGGATATGAACACAGAGCACAGCATCTACATGGTTGAAAGCTACTTTTGTTCTGGCATTAAAATTAGTGCGACATATAAATATAATTTAAACCCCTGCATAGGGGAGTTTATGCAACGCTATCCAGCATTCAGACAAGTTCCTTGAAGCATAATGTTGTCAAAGGTGTCCAGGCACCATCAAATTGACATACTTTTGTTTGCAACATAAATGTCTTACATTTTATGAGTATAAGATATAAACTTTTTGTCATTCTCATGTTTAATTAAAATGTATATTAATGTTGGTATCCTTATGTCTTTTAAAACTGATAGGTGCATCAAACATTTCCAAAATACAGGATCAGTTACTCGCAAAAAGAGAGACACTAGACGCTACAAAGTGACTGGTTCCAATCTAATAGAAGCAATAGATAACGTTATGATAGGAAGGCCTCAAGCATACCTTCTCGCAATACACACAGTGTTTAAGGGGAAGAGAGAAAGGAAATATACGAAAATGGACACATAACACTATGTACTACAGATATTGTCTTGTTTAGACTTGGATAAAAGCTTTATACATACTGTAACACCAATTTATTTTTCATTCTTAGAACATGTTCTACTAATTTTCTGGTTTGTAATGAAGTTACATTATTAGGAAACTGTGGGTGATAGAAAAGAACTGAGATCAAATTGAAATATTTCTATTTTATGTGACAGGTTTACAATATGCATATATGTCTACTATAACAGAAAAAAAAAAGGATGTTCATTGTGAAATAAGTGTTCATTGACTTATCATTTTGTATATTCTTCAAGGTATACTTTTATGACTGCATAATTAGCTTTGCAGTGCATTGCAGTATATAGTTTTTCAAAAACAGTTGTCATATCTACGTACCAGGTGAAATTAGGCACCTTTATATTATGCAGGCACACCCACCTCTGAAATAGTATATTTACCTGACGGTAGAGGGTGATGTGTCAGTACATCAGATACCATCGCAAGCCGCTAGGGCAATTGTATATAAACTCACTCCATCAGCGATGCTCTTGATACCATCATATTTTGCGGGGTAAAATTACAGATATAAATGAACACCGTGTACTTTAGTACATGTTTTATGCAATGATTAGATATGAAGATCTCTAAAGGCATATGGAACATGTTTACATTATGGAACAAGTGAATGATTTAATGAATTTCACATCACTTTCTTACAAATCCAAAATCAAGTTAACTTTTCATTTGAGCTATTAAGCTAAATCTGCCTATACACTAAACTGTATAGTTAAATACTGCAAAAACCTTAAGTTTGAAGTGAAGTTGGTATTTCACGGGTCCAGTAATAGCGTTAGCCTCATATACAAGCATATTCTTTTCTTCCCCACTTGTGACCTCTACATTGGTGTATTTAAGTCAGTTTACATGTTCAGTTATCCTTACTGCTTCCATCAGTGTTTCTATACTCGGAACTTTTTGCTCACTGAAACAGAAGAAAACAGTTATATACGTTTTCTTCTCTAATCTAATTTGGAATTACATTCCAAATTATAAATAAACCTCATAAAACTATTTTTTAATGTAAATTTATATTGAGGAATTAATCCTTAAAGAATTAATCCTTTTAAATACATTGAATTTTTCAGTTGGCTCTAATTACTCATAAAACTATTTGAATTAGTTGTTTATGAAAGGACCACTTTTGGATAAGTTTCCCTAAGAGCGGTTCAATAAATATCCGTGTTAGCACTGAAGTTTCCAATCTTTTCAAACTCATTTCTTTTAGGAATATACACTTCTGTCAACATTCCTGCCATTTTTAACACTTCCAAAAAGAGTCAAGTGCTGAAAAATAAACCTCTGTCTCAATGATGATCTAATTTGGTCTATATTTTGTTCCTTCGTGTTTGGAAACAGACAAGGAGCCAGCTTGCAGCAGCAATTCACAGTGTAATTCATGACAACACTAAACAAATAAGCTTTTCTTATCAGATTCCAAAGCAGCTATTTAGGCTATTATTTCAACCGATTATTCTAAAATTGAAAATATAAATGCAATTCATATTATCATTAAATACCTCCAAAATTTAAGTAAACATTTTTCCGATGAATTCTATCCCACAGTAGAATTTCAGGGAATAAGCAA
Organism: Mantis religiosa; assembly: GCA_030765055.1. NCBI lineage: Eukaryota > Metazoa > Arthropoda > Insecta > Mantodea > Mantidae > Mantis > Mantis religiosa. The sequence continues at coordinate 185,585 of JAUKNK010000377.1, read as the reverse complement.
GTGAATATGTTGGCCAAAAAGGCTTCCAAAATTTATCAAACAACAAAACAAAACATCCTCTATGAAACAGTTAAAACAGTAAAAAAAAAAAAAATATTTTCACAACCAATTGAAAGAAATATCTTACTTCCTCTGAAAATCTTGATTAGAAAGATCTACAAAATAAACTTCAAACAATTCTAGAATTATCTAGAAAATCATCTGTTGCAATGTTCAGATTAATGACAGGCCATGAATCTCTGAGTGGACATTTCATAAGGATTGGATTAATGACTTCCCTACAGTGCTTTTTATGTGGTAAAGATAACTTAATGAATATTGATCACCTAACTGTATGTGAAATTCTCAGAAATCAAGATGATCTCATCTTTAAATACTGGGAAGCAAGAAGAATGATATGAAATTCTGAGTACTAGGCAAGGATAATTATTTAAAAACAGGCGAAAAAAGAATTGTAGTGCATGTGTTTAATGCACTCACAGAGAAGAACCCGTCTTGCGACTTTAACTATTGTTTGACAGTGGATAAGAATAATATTGTGGACATTTTCAATGAGTTCTTCGGTAACAACATCTGACAGGTGTCCTAGGCGCTCTTTAAAAATGGATGTCTGACCATGTTCAAAGCTGTTGAACCAATATTTAATTCCTATGAGTAAGGACTGTAGGAATTATTGTTCACAAGATATGAAATAAACATTGTTTTCCATCTTCCACACCTCTTTATTTACCCATGTAGCCAACACACAAAAGGTAAAGCAATGAAATTTATCTTCTCAAAACAACATTTCTCTAACATGCTGCCCCACCAAAAGGCATTGTCTTTTGATTAGGTAACATAAGGATAATGTAAGAAAAATAGTTACTTCTGTGTACATAAGCACAGGTCAGCAACAATGAATGAGAGACAATATAATTAGTTTTGTAAATTTAAAAAATAACACATATCTCTTAAATGGTCGTCATTACATAATACCCTACATTTTGCATAATTACTACTTCATAAATTATCATGCTTAGGAAGAACACACAACTTCCTAATAGGTCTCTTGATCACACCTGAATCAGTCTTAACACTAACAACTCTTGTCAGTACATCATTACCAGGGTGAATCATCTCTATCACTCCCTTTCGCCATTGCATAAGAGACAGATTGTCGTCCTTTATAAAAACAACATCACCAGGGCAACGATTTGGATGTTCCTTGGTCCACTTATGATGCTGTTGAAGTGTATTCAGGTACACCTTGTGCCATTTACTCCAGAAGTCCTGAGTCATTTTTTGAATATGTTGCCATCGTGACAGCCAGTTGAGGCTGGAATGGGTGAAGTCATGATCGGGAACAGCTGTGAGGGGTTCTCCAATAAGGAAATGAGAAGGGGTTAGGTAAGAGGAATCAGAAAGACCATCACTGAGTCTTGAAAGAGGACGGGAATTTAGACAAGCTTCCATTTGAGCCGATAGAGTTGTTAATTCTTCAAAGGTAAGGACTGTGTTGCCCATAGTTCTTCGCAGATGATATTTAAAATTCTTTACCATTGCTTCCCAAGCTCCTCCGAAATGTGGTGCAGAAGGAGGAATGAAGTGACAGTGGATTTCTTGTCCTGATGCAGCTTCTATAATACTTCTTTGTTGCTTGGGATCCTTCAGGAAGCTTTGAAGCTCCTTTAGCTCTCTTGCAGCACCCAGAAAGTTGGTACCATTGTCGCTGTAGACGTTAGACGGACAACCTCGACATGCTGCAAAACGTCTAAGTGCTGCCGTGAATGCTGTTGTTGACAGACTGGACACAACTTCAAGATGGACAGCTCTGATTACAAGGCAAGTGAAGACTGCTACGTAGGCCTTATTGTTTGCTTATTCCTGAGAGCACCAATCTTGATCAAAACAGGTCCAGTATAGTCTACCCCTACGTTCAAAAATGCCCTGGTGGGTGTTATTCTGTAGTGCGGGAGATTTCCCATTTTCTGTTCACTAGATATTGCCTTTATCTTGAAGCAAGTTAAACATGAATTAATGTTTCCTCACAGTTTGACGAATCCTTGGGATCCAGTACCTTTGTCTAAGGAATGATATAAGCATTTGAGATCCTGCATGAAGTAATCTGAAGTGCTCATTTAAGATAACAAGTTTGGTGAAGTGATGTCTGGGAGGTAATATGAGTTGATGTTTGGCATCATATGATATGGGTGCATTTTGCAGCCATCCGCCAACTCAAAGAAGGCCTTTCTGGTCTAATCTCTGTTTCATATAACCTTGCCCCGCTGAAATGTATCACTCCGCGTTCAACTACCTTCCCCCTCGCCCTAATTGGCTAATGCTTTCGCGCCATAGGCCATAGGCGGTGCCTTCCCGTTACATTTAAACCTGCAGTAAATGTCGTAATAATTGCCGGGAAGATAAATAAAATCATACAAATAAGGATATGAAGGCATGCAAAAAGACAAGTTTATAATGAACTGAGCAAATTGAAACACAATGACTGAGCAATGAAACTGAAAGAGTTTATAATGAAAGGCCTTTGGCCTTTTCCACTGGGATTTTTTAAACCAGCACACATACCTTTCAAAAATGCTTGTCTTTCAGTCTTAAAAGTCGTGTCACACCATACCTTACTTTTCGTGTGTTCTTCGTGTATATTTTGCGATTTGTATCTCGGTGCAGTCTGGTTGTCCTTAAATAACGTCTTCGCCACATAGCAATATCGCCTCTGTCTTTTAGCACATATTTCTTGCCTCTTTTTTCATTCACAAATCCTAGCTGTATAAGCAATCTGTTGAAATTTGGTAAATCTGCGTCCTCATTTACAGCAGAGGAAATGTTACTTATGTTAGGGAGTTCGTTTCTAAAGAAAAACTACACACATGACGACGCACAACACTTTTCACGTATTTTCTCCGAGCACGCACTTTTGTTTATTCCTGCTTTTGCCTGGAGTGGTAAGTTTTCCTGTTTTCTCAGTTTCATGTCGCGATGTTCCTACGGATCTAACACTCACACCTGTAACTTCAGAGCACAGCTGTTCGACTTCTCTCACTGACAAAGACAGATTCTTCTTTGTGAGTGCATTAAACACATGCAACACAATTCTTTTTTCGCCTATTTGTAAATAATTATCCTTGCGATACTTCAGCGAAAAACTGGCAGTAGACTCTCTGCCATTATACATATAATAAGTACATGCGCAATAAACGATCAATAAAATAATTTAGCTCTCACGCTCTCGAATGGCAATATATGACTAATCCAGTTCAAAACAAGGTCAGTGATAAAAGTCATATAAACAAATGTCACCACTACCGCTAAATCACGTGCTATCGTGCTATGTGCTTGAGAGCAAAGGAACCTCCTCTTTACTTCGTTTAAGAATTAACATGCATTTCAGATAAATCAACTCTGTTGCGTAATATATTTAATTCAAACAGTTACGAAAACATAAATTTGACAATTCTCTTCCAACATATGATATATCCCCATGTTAAATAACGAACTAATTTTTACTGCACGACAGTCATTACCACAACAGCAGCCAATGAGAGGTGATTAGGTCACGTGACCGTTAAGAGATACTGGGCAAGCTTATGTGAAACAAGGTATAGTATAGGACTCAAGCTTCTTAATTTGCTAGTTGTGCATATTTCCTTTTTCACCTTAAGGCATTCTATCTCCTTGTATGAAGCGTCTCGCTCCTTGCGTTCTTGCAGTTGGAGATAAATCTGAGACAATAATTGACTGTTCTTTGTAGCCTGATTAGTGAGGAAAAATTATTCAGAAATGAATCGTCACGTTTGGTAACATTAGGTAATGTTGTTAACCTTTTTTCTGGAATGCTAGTAGAGTTGTTAGCATTCATGTCAATGGGCCAATATGAAGGTTCCAGTTGCAGCCAATCAGGTCCATGCCACCAGAGTTTGGAATCCCAGAGTAGTGTTGGTTGCATACATACCTCGAGACAAAAGGTCCGCAGGATTATCATGTGAACGCACGTGTCGCCAATGAGCTGTTGGAACTATCTCCTGTATTTCTAAGACTCGGTTTGCCACAAATGTTTTCCACTTTGTAGGGCATGCCTTAAGCCTGCCAGAACAATCTCTGAATTGGTCCAGAGTAGTGTTCTGGTGACAATTAAATGTAGAATACTAAGTGTTTTTTTTATTAGGCGTGCTACCAGAGCACTACACAGTTCAAGACGTGGAATAGTCACTTGTTTCAGTGGTGATACTCTTGACTTTGCACATAGTTATCTCTGTTTCATATAACCTTGCCCCACTGAAATGTATCATTCTGCGTTCAACTACCTTCTCCCTCAACCTAATTGGCTAATGCTTTCGCGCCGTAGGCCAAAGGCGGTGCCTTCCCGTCACATTTCAACCTGCAGCAAATGTCATAATAATTTCCGGGAAGATAAATAAAATCATACAAATAAGAATATGAAGGCATGCAAAAATACAAGTTTATAATGAAACTGAGCAAGTTGAAACTCAATGACTGAGCAATGAAACTGAAACAAGTTTATAATGAAAGGCTTTCGGCCTTTCCCACTGGGATTTTTTAAACCAGCACACATACCTTTCAAAAATGCTTGTCTTTCAGTCTTAAAAGTCGTGTCATGCCATACCTTACTTTTCGTGTGTTCTTCGTGTATATTTTGCGATTTGTATCTCGGTACAGTCTGATTGTCCTCAAATAACGTCTTCGCCACATAGCAATATCGCCTCTGTCTTTTAGCACATTTTTCTTGCCTCTTTTTTGATTCACAAACCCCAGCTGTATAAGCAATCTGCTGAAATTTGGTAAATCTGCATCCTCATGTACAGCGGACAAAATGTTACTTATGTTAGGGAGCTCGTTTCTAAAGAAAAAACTATGCACATGACGACATACAACACTTTTCACGTATTTTCTCCGAGCATGCACTTTTGTTTATTCCTGCTTTTGCCTGGAGTGGTAACTTTTCCTGTTTTCTCTATTTCACATCGCGATGTTCCTACGGATCTAACACTAACACCTGTAACTTCAGAGCACAGCTGTTCGACTTCTCTCACTGACAAAGACGGGTTCTTCTCAGTGAGTGCATTAAACACATGCACTACAATTCTTTTTTCGCCTGTTTTTAAATAATTATCCTTGCGATACTTCAGCAAAAAACTGGCGGTAGACTCTGCTATTATACATATAAGTACACGTGCAATAAATGATCAATAAAATAATTTATCTCTCGCACTGAGCACAACACACCGTCAAATGGCGATATATGACTAATCCAGTTCAAAACAAGGTCAGTGATAAAGGTCATATAAACAAATGTCACCACTACCGCTAAATCACGTGCTATCGTGCCATGTGAAACACGTGCTTGAGAACAAAGGAACCTCCTCTTTACTTCGTTTAAGAATTAACATGCATTTCAGATAAATCAACTCTGTTGCGCAATATATTTAATTCAAACAGTTACGAAAATATAAATTTGACAATTCTCTTCCAACATATAAAGATATATCAACATGTTAAATAACGAACTAATTTTTACCGCACGACAGTCATTACCACAACAGCAGCCAATGAGAGGTGATTAGGTCACGTGACCGTTAAGAGATATGGGGCAAGCTTATGAGAAACAAGGTATAGGTGCGTAAGTACATTCCCTTTATGATCTGTAGACCTCACATAGATGCAAGACCCATAAGCAGTTTCAGATGCATCGCAGAAACCATGTATCTCAACTGAAATAATGTTTCCCTCACCTAGGACATATCGTGGCACTCTAAATTTGTTTAGCAAAGGGATCTGCTTGCATAACTGCAACCATGTTGTGTGCAGACCTTCTGATAATTGATCGTCGGATCCGGTCCCTTCTTGCCACAAAGTCTGCATGAAGATTTTAAGAAGAACAACTACAGGAGTAATCAGCCCAAGGGGATCAAATATGGATGATATTATGGACAGTACCATTCGCTTAGTGTAGAGTCGGGTTTCATTTTCACTATGATGTAGGTCTAGACAAGAGCTGATTTGAAATTCATCCGCAGAAGGATTCCAAGCTAGTCCTAAAGTATGGAAAATGTCAGATTCAATGTTGGTTAGAGAGTGGTTTATTTCTCTCAATCCTTCTGGAATTGATTCTAAAAGTGAGGAATTGTTCATACACCATTTTCGCAAATGGAAGCCGCCACGTTGGAGAAGATTTTGTAGATCTGTCCGTAGCTGTAGAGCTTCATCTAGGGTGTCCGCTCCTGATAGACAATCATCCACGTAAAAGTCATGTTTGAGGACTTCAGCGGCTCTAGGGAAATTGGCTTGTTCTTCTTGTGCAAGTTCATGAAGAAATTTTGTTGCTCAATAAGATGCTGAAGACGTTCCATAAGTGACAGTCGTAAGAGCGTAAGTGTTGAGTTCATCTTCTGGTTTTTCTCTCCATAAGATGCATTGTAAGGGTTGGTGCTTAGGGTGTACCTTTATCTGATGGTACATCTTCTCGATATCAGCGATAAAGACTATTCTGTGTGTTCGGAATCGTATGATCAGTGAACAGAGATCTTCTTGTATTGTGGGTCCAATCATTAATTTATCATTCAGAGAGATGCCATTATCACTTTTAGCTGAGGCATCAAAAACTACCCTCAGTTTGGTTGTGCTGCTTGATTCCTTACGAACAGCATGATGAAGGATGTAGTATTCTGCCCTTTGAAGTAAACATTCAGTTTTCAATTCCGTCATATGTCTAAGACACTGGTATTCCCTCATGAACTGAACGTAATCTTTAAGGAGTTTGTCCTTTACCTGTAGTTTTCGTTCCAGGAAGTTAAAATGTTGAGTGGCGATGTCCAGTGAATTTCCTAGACTTAGTTCTGTCTTTAGAGGGAGTTCAACAATGAAACGTCCAGTTTCATCTCTTTTAGTAGTTTTGATGAACTATGTCTCACATTCTCGCTGCTCTGGGGATAATGGAACATCAGCTAGTTCTTCAAGGCTCCAAAATCGTTGGATCTGAGCTTCTAAATTTTGTCTTGATCTGATGAAAAAGGAATGGTCTTCTGATTGTACGCCATTGGCTTGTGGAATACCTTGTGGATATTCCCCGCTGAGGATCCATCCAAGGTGTGTGTTCTGTAGAACAGGATAGCCTGGACGAGTCCTTCTCTCAGGTATCATCAACTGGAGGAAAAACTGTGCTCCAATTAACAGATGTGCACACTGAGGAAGGTAGAAATGAGGATCTGCTAGGATTATGTCATCTGGAACATTCCACTTCTTGTGATTGATAGTTGCAGTGGGAATATTACCTGTAATCTTCGGAAGCACTATTCACTCCATGTTAAAATGGTAGTTGTTGACTGTAGAGTGAATATTGACGTTTACTAAGGAATCAGCTTGAGATGATAGTTCTCCGAATGCCTGTAGAGAAATTGTTGAAGACGTGCAAATGTATAGGATTAGGATTGGCGCTTTTAATGAATTTAGAACTATGAGCCAGAAGAATGAACAGGGATCTTCTGGAGTATGTTTAATAAGTGTATGGTACATCTTAGTGATATGGGCTTTATTAATTTTTGGAGGAGTGGAACTAAACCCGGGATCAACAATGGAGCAACTAGCCGCAATGCTGGAAAATATAACAAAAGAAATAAAAGAAGTGAAGAAGATGGAAAATAGAATTCACAAGAAGATTGGCGAACAATTTAATGGGATGTTAACAGCATTAGAGAAATTTGAATACGAAGTAAAGGAAGAAATAAAAGAATGTGAAGACAGACTAACCCGATTGGAAAATTTAGAGGAAGGGAATTAGAAACTAAACCTGATAATATTTGGATTAGAAGAGAGAAGAGACCGACGAGTATGGCAGGATGTAGATCTATTCCAACAAAAACTGGAACTAAATATGACACGATGGGAAATAGTTCACTGTTTTAGAATAAGAAGATTTGAACCGAAACCAAGACCAATAATAGTGAAAATAGCATCAATGAGATTCAAATGGAAGTGCTGAGGAACAGTAAACAGTTAAGAGGCACTAAAATATTTACTGAGCAAGATTTGGGCAAGAAACAGCGCAAATTGAAATCTTTAGCTTTATTGGAAATGAAGAAAGCAAGAGCAGCAGGAAAACAAGCTTATTTAAAAGGTATTGATTTGTAGATTGATGGTGTGAAACAGGAACTTCGTCAGCACTACGTTGCCTGAAAGGGCAACTACATTTTGAGGGCAAAAGACGACAAGAATGTCCAACTGGCATGTGGTCAAACTACGGAAATGGAGTATATGTCACCTGCGAGGAAGCTAGAGTCACCAGTGCTGACGAGGGAAAGAGAAGATACGTCACCAGTGACGTCACACATATGGACCGAACACAGGACCGAGCGAGTCGAATAACAGCAGCTAAATGACACGCAAAGAGATCAGCTGATGGGGAAATTCATACGGTGTAAAGTAGTTTGAGCAGAATTTAGGCAGCTTACAAGTGGTGTCAACACCATCAGGAAATATTCTGGAAGTGAAAGACCATGTGCGCACCAGGAGGCAGATGAACTTAGAAAGGTGGAGGTTCAAAAGGAAAGATGAAGTATAGGGTATAAAAATTATTTGTGGTTGGTTTATTGACACTCGTCACTTACTTTTTCATATATTTATGAGAGACTAGTTTCAAAGGCCCTGGCCTCCATTTTCAATCTCTTCCAAACACACATGAAGTATAGGGATTCGCATTATCCATTGGGGGTTGGAATGTCGAGGGGCTTTGGTAGAAAGTGTGCAGTGGGAAAATCCATAATGTGCTAAACACTTGTGATATGTTAATGGTTGTGGCAACCTGGGTAGACAAAAAAACTAATGTAACAATTCTAGGATTTGACTTTTATAACATAAGTAGGATGAAGAACCAAAGGAAAGGCAGAGCTTCAGGGGGTTTAGGCTGTTTTATAAAAAGAGATAATTGTCTTAAGGTGAAAGAAGAAAACGAACTGTCAAGCAGATCAGTGTTATGGATCTCAATAGGGGGCATGTATCAAAATGGGGAAACTATTGCTACAGTGTATAACCCACCTACTGTATCAGAGTTCTATGATCCAAATGTGTATAGGAAACTAAGTTGGGGTTAGAAGTGTTGGAAAATAAGTATGGGAAAGTTGCAATAAGTTGTTTTCAAATGCTAGGCTTTGGCAATGAAGCCATTAGCTCTCTTGTTCTCCAATATTTCTGTGTAGTGAGTCCGGCAGGTAGGGCTTCACAGGTTAAAAGATGTTATTAATTTATAGATGAGCCGTATTTATTACACATGGGCTTCACTTATGTACCAATTTTGAGGACATGTTTCGCAAACCATCGTTTGCATCTTCAGCTCTTATGCGACTGAAGCTTGATCCAGTGGTGTGGGTAATTCTGGAGCAGCTGCTGCCATCTGTTGGTTTAGTGATGAACTTGAATGTGGGATTCTCTTCTGGTTGGATTTCAAAGTTCATTAGTTGGTTTTTATGTTTTTCTATGTATATTCTCTCCCATATGACGACTTCACTATGTTTTTGTACGTATTTTAGTAATTCGATGCTATCTTCAATTTCATGATTTTCACACCAGAAATGAGCTGCTATTGCGGACTTATCAATATTTTTGTATCTTAAGTGCCTGAAGTGTTCTTTCTTTCTAGTGCCTATGTTTCTTTTTGTCCTCCCTATGTAAATTTTTTCACAGTCTTTACACTTAATCTTGTAAATGCCTGACATTTCTTCTGGTTTTATCTTATCAGTATTATTACTGTTAAGAAGTTTTTAATGTTGTAATTCTTTTTTGGTGCCAATGTTATATTGTATTTCTTGAATATTTTTTGGATCTTTTTTTGTGGCCCAGGGGTGGTAAGTAAATTTATAAATCTAATTTATTGTTTTGTTGGTGTGAGAGTTGTGATCTGTTTTAATCTCTTTTGAAGTTTGAATGATTTTAGTTTTTTTATCTACAAGGTTTTTTCCATATCCATCTTTAATAGCAGTTTTTAAGATTTGATGGTATTCTTTTTTATATTCTTGCTGGCTGAGGGGTTGATTTACTAATCTGTGTGTGAGACTGTTGATGGTAGCATGTTTGTGTGGAATTGGGTTGAAACTATTTGCTTTGATGTAATTATCTGTGTGTGTTGCTTTTCTATGAATACCAAATTCTAGTTTTTCATTGCTTTTTGTGATTTTAAGGTCCAAAAAAGGTAGAGTACAGTCCTCTTCAGTTTCTACTGTGAATTGTATGCTGGGTTCTTGCAGGTTGAGTAGTTTCAAAGCATCATCTATTTGTTTGTAGTGCACTATTGCAAAGATGTCGTCAACGTATCTGTACCATGTTTTAAAAATATGAGGGAAGGCTTTCGTTATATGTGTTTCGAAAAAGCTCATGTATAAATACATGTATACTTTCCATCGAAAACAAAATAATTTTGATATATACATATTTCAGTCATTGCCAAATATTCTTCTATTGCATTGGCATCTAGGTTAATAGAAGTTAGCCATTTCTTAAGTTGAATCAAAAGTTTGTCTATTGGAATGCTAGGGAAGAGGGAGCGGACATCAAAGGATACTAAAGCGTCATGAGGGTTTAGTTTTAAGATTTTGAATTTTTCTACCAGGTCTAAAGAGCTTTTTATGCTCAGAGTATTGAATTGTGGAAAGGATTGAAATTTTTTGGACAGCCATTTTGCCAGAAGGTAAGTAGGAGTGTTGACATTATTTATAATGGGTCTCAATGGGTATGTTGGGTTTGTGTATTTTAGGCAAACCATATAATCTTGCAAGGGTAGGGTTGCCCGGTTTGATAGTTTTTTGTTCTGCAGTTGTTAAAATTTTACTATTATAGATGGTCTTTTGTACATCAAACTAAAATCATTCAAACTTCAAAAGAGATTAAAACAGATCACAGCTCTCACACCAATAAAACAATAAATTAGATTTGCTAAATTTACTTACCACCCCTGGGCCACAAAAAAGTTCCAAAAAATATTCAAGAAATACAATATAACATTGGCACCAAAAAACAATTACAACATTAAAAACCTACTTAACAGTAATAATACTGACAAGATAAAACCAGAAGAAAAGTCAGGAATTTACAAGATTAAGACTGTGAAAAAATTTACATAGGAATAACAAAAAGAAACATAGGCACTAGAAAGAAAGAACACTTCAGGCACTTAAGATACAAAAATATTGATAAGTCTGCAATAGCAGCTCATTTCTGGTCTGAAAATCATGAAATTGAAGATAGCATCGAATTACTAAAATGCGTACAAAAACATAGTGAACTCGTCATATGGGAGAGAATATACATAGAAAAACATAAAAACCAACTAATGAACTTTGAAATCCCGCCAGAAGAGAATCCCATATTTAAGTTCATCAATAAACCAACAGATGGCAGCAGCAACTCCAGAATTACCCACACCACTAGATCAAGCTTCAGTCGCGTAAGAGCCGAAGATGTAAACGATGGTTTGCGAAACATGTCCTCAAAATAGGTACGTAAGTGAAGCCAATATGTAATAAATATGACTCATCTATAAATTAATAATTATTTCGCTTCAGTGTGGTGTTCCACAGTTAAATCTCGATAAAAGATGTTCTTCAGTGATTTCCTCTTCTTTGTTGCACAGAGGACAATTTGGACTTGTATAAATTCCTATTCTGTGTAAGTGTTTGGCCAAATAATCATGTTCTGTAAGTAATCTAAAATTTGCTACTGCAGCTTTACGTGGGATTTCTGGAATAATTTCTGGATTTTTAATTTAAATGTTCCATTTTTTATCTTTGGCTTTGTTAGATATTGATTGGTTTTGTTTGCTTTTATATTTGCTTTTGATTAATCTTTTTATGGATGTAAAGGGTAAGTTTTTACTTTTGTTCTGAATTAAATTTTCACCTGTTTGGCAAGAAAATCAGCTGATTCATTTCCAGCAATTCCACAATGTGCAGGTATCCACTGTAACATAATTCTTTTCTGTAGTTTTAGAAGTTGTTGGATTATTTTTTGACATTCTTTAATTTGGATTGAACTCATTTTATATGAACTTATTGCACATAATCTGCTTTAGAATCAGAAAGTATGACAGCATTTTTTAATTTTATCTATTCTGTTTAGAAGGTGTTGGAGTGACATATGAATAGCCGTTACTTCTGCATCAAAATTTGTTGTGTGGTATCCTGCTGGTTGATAGAATGAGAACAGTGCACACTTAATTCCTGCTCCTGAGTTGTTGTCCAAGTTAGATCCATCTGTGTAGATATGTAACCATTCTTCAGGTGGGTATTTATTGTTCACAGTTTCTAATGCTAATGCTTTTAGTACAGGCTTGGAAGTTTCAGATTTTGTAACTATTTGTTCTAAATCTAATTGAATATTAATTGGTTCAAAAGTTAGTAGGACTTCTTTGATTAAAATGTTTTCTTTAGAATTAGGAATTTTCAGATCTGTTTTTAATTCCTTAACTTTGTGTAGAAAACCGCAAGATTTTTTCATGTTGTATTAGTGCCTGCTCCTCTAAAAATAGATGTATTGGATAGTTCTGAGTTAAGGCTTGCATTGCCGTGATTGGAGTTGATTTTGCTGCACCGGTTATTAGTCGCAGGGCTTGATTTTGGCATACTTCTAGGTGATTTATGTTAGAACTGTTTGCTGTAATTATTACCTCTGCATTATAAAGAAGTATTGGCTTATCGAGATTTAACTGTATTGGAACACCACAGTGAAGCGAAAAATACTAAATTTTAGACGAGTCGTATTTTTTACACAAAGTGAAGCAGTGAAGTGAAGTGAAGTGAAGCAGTTCTGCTTAACGAAAGTGAAGCAGATGTGTAAAAAATATGACTCATCTAAAATTTAAAAGTATTGGCTTGATTAATGTTTTGTATGTGGTGTTCAGTGTCTCCCGATTACTGCCCCACTTGACTCCAGCTAATCTTTTCAAAATTGAATTTTTTTTTGTTGATTTGTTAACTACTGCTTCAATATGTCTCCAAGATAATTTTGAATCAAAAATTGTTCCTAAATATTTTGTTTCATATGTTTGTTTCAGGTTTGTTTTCTTGAACTGCAGATTTAGTTTAGGGATTTTCTTTTTTAAGCTAAATATTTGGAATGTTGTTTTGTCAGTATTTATTTTCTTCAAATTGTTGTCAGTCCACTTTTCCAATAATATCAGAGCCTTTTCCATTGAAGTTTTGGATTTCTCTATTTGTGGGGAAGATGACCACATGATCATGTGATCTGCAAAAAGTGCTGTCTTTATTTCTGTGTTTGATACAGCTGTGGGAAGATCATTGATGTAGATGTTGAACAAGGTTGTTCTTAGTACTGCACCTTGTGGTAGGCCCATTTTTATTTGTCGGAATTTGGATGTACTGTCATTGTATTTTGTAGCACAGAAACGTTGAGAGAGAAACTGAGTGATCCAATTTAACATGTTATCTTGTATGCCTAGTTTTGAAAGTTTTTCAAGAAGTTTATGCCTCCATACTGAATCGTATGCTTTATCAAAATCAATGAAAATTGACAGTGTATCTTGAGTTTTTTGAAAGATTCTTTGACATCTTGGGATAGCTGAATTGTATTTTCTTTGGTAGATAAGTGTTGTCTGAATCCTGTTTGAGCAGTTGTTAATATGTTATTACTTTCTAAGAACCAATTTAGCCTTGCTGAAATCATACGTTCTGCTGTTTTTGCAATGACACTTGTTAAGGAAATTGGTCTGTAATTATTTATTTTGTCGGGTGCTTTGTCTTTTTTTTAGAACAGGAATAATTATTGATTTTTTCCACTCTGTAGGTACAGTAGAGGTCCATGATATATTAAATAATTTCAGTAGTACCTTTCTTCCTATTGATCCTAGGTGTTTCAGAAATTCAGCATGTATTTTATCTGGTCCAGGAGACTTTTTATCTTTCAACTCATGGATGGCATGATTTAGTTCCCTTATGGTGAATTCTTTGCTGAATATATCATTTGTTTGTTCTGGGCACATTTTAAATTTTTTAAGATCTTTTTTAATCTGTCTTTGTTTTCTTTTTGCTACAGAAGAAAGTTTATGCTGAGAGCTGTAATACTTATTAAAGGCTTCAGAAATAGAGTAATTTGAAGTGTTTTCCCATTTATACCTCGGCCGTTCTATCTCCGGCTCTGACATTTCTCGAGAGGGGGAAGCAGGCTGTTGCCAGTTCTTTAGCGGGAATTTCAAGCAGAGGAACAATGCGTATTTTAAATATTTCATGTATTTGGATATTTCATGAACCAGTAGCCATATTATTATAATAGCGATAATAATAGGACTTACGAACACTAAACATCGGAATTCACGCACTAAAAATATACCAAAGAAAGTTCACCAGTGCAAGCCGCTATTAGGCCATGTGGCTCAAACAAATTTAAGCTGGCAACACAGTGTTGGGTTCGGGAGCCACGCCTACCAGCGACAATGCTGATTGGCGCTAGCAGACAGTTTTAACTTCCTGACCACGACACCGGATGTAGAGACTCCCAGTACTACCAACAGATGCAGTTAGTGTGTGTATGAAAGGTGTGAATGAAATATTCGAATAGAGTGGTGTTGTACTAAATATCTTGCATTACGATGAAATTGTAAATTGTATTTCAGTGTTTTAAAGTTAATATAGCCCTATATTTTCATTCTAAAGATAATTTTGAGGATGTTTTCAATTGCTCATTACTGTATGTTGGTACTATTAGGTTTCCCCTTCCACCTTTTACAGTTGCAAAACGTCAGAGCCGGAGATACAACGGCCGGACAGTAGTTTGCATGGTTCTTTCCTTGTTTCTTTCTGACAATTAATTTTACTTATATATCTGTATAATTTTTTGCATCTTTTCTATAATCAGCTTTTTCAATAAATTCACTGAAAGTTTTTTTTTTTTTTTTTGGCAATATGAATTTCTTTTTTACATGTTGCTGCCTTTCTTCGATATTCCTGTATATCTGTTGGGTTATTGGATAATTCTGTTTGTTTTTCCTTGCTATGTCCCTTACTTCTTTTAACTTTGATAGTTCTGTATTCCAAAAGGGTTTGTAATTTTTAGTTTTTCCTCTTGGGATCCATTTTTTTGCTGCATCAAGAATTATATTTGTTATTGTTTTATTGAGTTTATCTACAGATGCTTCATGTTGAGCAGAGTAAAGATTTTGTTCAGTTTCCTCAGTAAATTTTGTCTAAAGTATAAATTTGAAAGAAGCGTAGGGACAGTGAAGCATAAATTAGTACAAAAGTGAATCGAGAAGATATTGACACATTGCTTCACTCACACTGTTGACATGTTTCAAGAGCTCTTGCTCCTATCATCAGCTGATACTCGATTAGTGCAAGTTGTAGTGGTTTCCTCTTTCTCCGTATTGTCAATAGATGGCGTGATGTACTTGTCAAAGATGTCTGGTGGTGGAGTTTCAAAATTCATGACTCTATGACGATTTTTGTTAATGAAGATTTTTTCCCATTGCAGTGTGAGTGAAGCAATGTGTCAATATCTTCTCGATTCACTTTTGTACAAATTTTGTCTAATTTGCTTTTCAAAAATTCCAAGAGTATTTCAACTTTGGCCTGCTAATATTTTGTTTGTCATGAAGTATTATGGATGCAATAACTGCTCTATGATCAGATCCTATGTCTTCAATGATTTCACGTGCTGTCTTATCTTTTAAATCTGTAGATACTAATAATAAGTCTGGATTAGTGCACTGGCCATTATAGTGTAGCTATGTGGGGCAATCCCCATTCTTTGAGATAAGATCTAAAGTGTTAGAATTTAATAAATCTTCAATAGTTTTTCCACAGGCATTGTAGTCTTTGTATCCCCATTTTGGTGAATGACCATTGAAATCACCAATCAAAATAAAACATGATAAGTTGAAATAATAACACTGGGCAACAATGAAAATGTTTCAGGCTTAAGAATAGTGAATTTACATGTATTCCATCTGCTGAATTAAAAAATCACCATAAAAATGATAAATTAGCTCTTGTTTTGAAGATAAAGTGAAAGTTCATTCTTAGAGTGAAGATTTTAAATTTGGGGGAATTTTTTTTTTTGGGGGGGGGGGGAGTTGGCACACCTGTCAAATAACAAAACACAATCAGAGAGAAATTTTGGAAATTAAGTGATGCAAAAGTTAAGGAAGACGTTTTTGTCAGACCACAAATAAGAGAACTTGTAAAGGATCCTGCATTTGACCAAATTTTGGAGGGAAAAGAAAAGGAAGCTTGGGAAGTCTTCAAGGGTGTTGTTCATGGACTTTTAGGCAACAAAAGTGATGACAACTACAAACATTTGGTGACAGTGCTACTGCAAAATTACCATAACCTTGGATGCAACATGTCCCTTAAGATCCATTTTCTCCACTCCCACCTAGACTATTTCCCTCCTAGTTGTGGAGCTGTTAGTGATGAACATGGGGAGAGATTCCATTAGGACATTTCTGTTTATGGAACAAAGATATCAGGGCTGTTGGAATGAAGTAATGCTTGCGGATTACTGTTGGTCTTTGTATAGGGATTCTGCAGAACTCTATCACAAGAGCCACGCTAACAGACGAAGTCAATAGGCCACCACATGATTCTCTTCAGACGTGACTATCTGCGAAGTACTTTTCCAGCAATTTAGAACTCTTAGCATGTAATTACCAGTTAAAAAAATCAAATGCACTTTCATTGTTGTTAGCATGTATGTAATTAAAATGTATCCTTTTCTCTCAATCCATTAATATGTAATACCTCCACCTTGTGTATATCATAGAAACTAGGGCTAATAAAAATGTTTCATTGTCATATTTGTTTTTCTCAACCCAAAATTAGTAGGAATTGCCTCATGAAGTGCTCGAAAAATTCAAAAATTATTTTTTCATTGCCCAGTGTAATTGTAGGTGATTTAAATGCAAGAATAGGGGAACACCGGGTTAAGTTGATTAATCCAAGTGACGAAGGTAAGGAGGAACTTGAAATAGAGAACAGGCAGAGTAAAGACAAGGTTAACCAATAATGAAGGGAGGAAACTTTTAGATTTCTGTGAGGAGAATAATCTTATGATCTGTAATGGACTGAAAATGGGTGACAAAGAAGGGGAATTCACATTTGCTAATAGAAATGGTCAAAGTGTGGTAGATATTTTAATGTATTGTGTAGGAATTGAGAAATGGATCCTAGATTTTGAAGTTATGAATGTTTTAACATCAAGCTGTCACTTTCCATTAAGATTAGAGTTAGGGGAAGGCAACAGGTGTATGAAGAAGCTTGATGAAGGATGTCTCAGCATGGTGGAAGTGCATAAGTGGAAAGAAAAGATGCATAAAACATTTGTTAATGAACTGAATTCAGAGAGTAAAATCTTACAAGTGAGGGTACAAAGCTTAACTGAGAATAGAATAGAGCAAGCCTTAGAAGCACTGGAATATATTGTTAAAAGGGCAGGGGCCAGTATGAAAATGGGGGGATCTAAAGGCATCAGTAGGCAGTGGTTTGACAAGCATTGCCAGGTGGCAAAGGAGTAGCACAGGAATTAAAGAATTGGCAACAATCAGGGGAAAAAGCAGAAAGGGAAAATTTCCTGATCCTGAGATGGACATACAGGTGTCTAATGGAACAAAAAAGAGGGAATGGGGTGAGAAAATAGGCAGAATGCTAAATGAAGCTGCAAGAATACATGACACTAAGAAAATCTGGTCAATAGTAAGACGGCTATACAAAGATGTGGCGAGAGACGAGGATATAGGTGCAGATCAATGGTGTGCATACTTTGTTAGGGGGTCTGCAAATAATGAATTAGATATATCTCGGATGTTGAATTTTGTGAACAAATAAGGAGGTTGAAAGCTAACAAAGCTAGTGGTATTGATGGTATACCAGGAGAATTTTGGAAGGATTGGGCACTCAACGAAACTAGGAGGAAAATAGTGATAAAATTATTCAATAAAATAATTGAAGAAAAGGAAACTCCAAGGAAATGGAAGACAAGTATGGTATTGCTGATTTACAAAGGTAAGGGAGATAAAAAAAAAAACCAACTAATTTCAGAGGAACTAGTTTACTGTCCATTCTAGGTAAGATCTTCACTGGAATTCTAACAAATAGGTTGCAAAATTGGGTTGAGAAGGAGAATAAACTATTGAAGTTCCAAGGAGGTTTTAGACCGGGCAGAACATCGGACATCTTTATTATAAAAACAATTGTAGAGAAATATCTGAGCAAAAAAAGGGGAAGGGTATATATGATATTTATTGATCTAGAGAAGGCATTTGATTCTATTAACAGAGAAGCACTGTGGATAAAATTAAGCAGTAAGGGGATAAGTCACGCATTTATAGAATTAAGAAGATATACCAGGAGAAATTATACCAGGAAATTAAAATCTTGTCAAGGGCAATGAAATATTTATACAGAATCACAAACTTGGAAGATGGCAATATTAAGAATGTTTTCATAGTCAAAAGTAACTGGGGTGGGTCTTGGGCGCATAAAATGAATGACATGTTGAAGCAGATAGGTATGGGTCATTCCTGGATAAATGCAGAGTATGGGTATAGAGACTTCTGGAAAGAAGCTAAGCTAAGATTAGAAGATATTGACAGACTAGACATTTTCGCCAATACAAGTGACAAAAGCTCACTGAGATTATATAGAGAAATAAAAACAACTTGAGGGAGGGAAGGATATATAGATATATGTAGTAAGTTAGGGCAAGAAGGTTTTGCTTGGGCGAGAACAGGAGTGAGAAACTTGAAAGTTATTGGTCAAGAGAGGGAGCTAGATAAATGTCCATTATATGGAGAAGAGAATGCAGATTTCCATTGTATATTATACTTTATCAAACAAAGATATGGAGAGAGCAGGCCTGGCTACGTAAATGGGACAATTTGGGGAGTGAAATAGTAATTAGAAAAATTTTGACAGTAAAAGGGGAAAGGTACAGGAGAAATATAGGGAATTATTTAGGGAAAGTTAAAGAGAGATGGCTAAGAACAATTAAGAAAAAAATGTAGAGTAGCATAGGTGAAATGGCAAAATATGTAAACAGGAGTAGATGGCCTCCAATACACAAAAACCTAGGGTTAGGTGTATGGGGACCGAATTATTATTCAATGGTGGGCAACATGATAGGATCTTCAGGATTTAGGAATATACGGCATTTTCCAGTATGGATTTTATAATTGTAATCTTGATTTTGTATTTCCATTTGATGTTGTAAAAGGAAACATAAGAAATAAATTACAAATAAATTACAAGATTTTACAAATTTTACAGATGTACTTAGCATACTCTAAAGGAATTGTGTGGAAACAAGTTGTGTGTACATATTTACATTTCTTGTATTCTTAACTAGTCACAAAAAGTTAAGAGTTATAGAATAGGTTATCAAGTAATATACAGGCTTATGGATTAGGGTACATTATACTTTAATAATGATATTGATAATCTATTTACTAGTAGGGTGCCGAAGTAGCACAGTGGTTTCGTTCGCAACTCTTGTGCTGAGAGTCCGAGTTCAATTCCCAAATCTGTGTCGATTTTTAGTCGGTCCTATGCACATCTTCACCTCTGTCTAGCACATGTGAAGTGTCCCCTATGCTTAATGTGGTTCGGAGTCCATGGTATAAGCTGTAGGTCCCCTCACCTCATTGTCATCTTCGCTATCACCCTATCATTGGAGGTAATGGACACCCACCCTCTGGGTGCCTCCACCAGAGAAATGGGTCTGGTCATCACGTGGTGGGATGCAGTTACCCCGAAAGCCATACTTGCCATATGAGGAGTGCTGGTATACATAAATACGTCTATTTACTAGTATCTTTACAATATATTTACCTAAATTCAGAGGCATGAATATTAAGTTCTAGATATTCTTGTACAGTGTAGAAGGCATTTTGTTTTAACAGTGTTTCAGCCTGTTTACAAATCTGCTTTGTGGCAGTCCTTTACCTCCAGGGGAAGTCTGGTAAATAATTTTAGTTGTTGATAACAATGACTATTTATGGACTTACTAAGTCCACTGTGAGGTGTATCTAAATCATGTTTGCCTCTGGTATCATGACTATGTACAGAGCATTGATTTACAAATAAGTTTTGATTTTCTTTAACAAGAATAATATTGGCATATACATACATACATACATTGAGGGTAATGTCATAATCAATTTTATATAGCTAGGCTTGCATGTATGCGCTTGGCTTAGTCCTAAAATTAGTCTGATTGTTTTCTTTTGCCATATAAATACGTCATTCGTGGTAGTGCAATTACCCCATACAGTATATGTGGAAAAAGAATGCGTAATAGGATGTGACTAGCATTTTGTTAAAAATATAGATGTTTTTGATACTTGTCTCTCTGACCATTTTGCACAATCTCTAACCATCAATTGGTCAAGCAGAAAGAACTCTAGAAAATCTGGCACAACATTCAAGAAGGTCAGATTACAGAAGGCAGAAAATATTGATTACTTCAACTAGTTGCTGGGGAAAGAAACTTGGGAAGACATTTATGAGGAAACTTCAGTAGATACATTCACCAGATTTTTAAACACCTTTAAATACTACTACGATATAGCATTCCAGTGGTTAAAGTCAGTGTCAATGAAAAACATTTCTCATGGGTAACCAAGGGCATTAGAACTTCTGGTGAGAAACTAAAATTCTTTAGCAACTTAATTAGAAATGGAAATGCTTCCAAAGAATTGGTAAACTATTATAAGAAATATAAATCAATCTATAAAAAGGTTATAAAGGCAGCAAAAATATTAGAGAACACTAGTAAGATACACTCATCCAAAAATAAACAGAAGGCAATGTGGGACATAATAAAAAGGGAAACTAACTCAAACAAACCATTATAAGCAAATATTACATTGATACACAAAGGCAAAAAAGTAACAAATCCAAGAGAAATAGCCAACATATTTAACGATTTCTTTGTAGATGTCTCAAAAAGTGTGCAAACAAAGAGCAACTTAATAGATGGTCCAGAAAATAAAGCCTACATTCATTGCAATGATAAATCACTATTCCTGGCACCAGTCTGCAATGATGAATTAGCTGATGTAATTAGGGAGCTAAAAAACAAAAAATCAGACGCCCTTGATGTAAGCTCAACCTACTTAATTAAAAAGTGTAGCAAGAATATCTTAAAACCGCTGTGTCATATAGTAAATAAATCTCTTCAAAGCGGCACATTCCCCCTGGAACTAAAAGTAGCAAAAATAAAACCAATATTCAAAAAAGGAGATGAAAAGGACCCAAACAGCTACAGACCAATAGCTCTACTTACAACCTTTTCAAAAATATTAGAAAAAGTAATGTTCAAGAGGCTCATGGCATTCCTCAACAAATTTAAAATCATTAATAGCAGTCAGTATGGGTTCCAAAGTAAGAAATCTACTAGTCTGGCAGTGATCAATTTTGTTGACAGTATCTATGATGTACTGGACAGAAGTGAAGTTGGGATGGGTATATTTTTGGATCTATCCAAAGCTTTTGACATCGTAGATCACAATATTCTGTTAAATAAGCTACATAAATGTGGTGTAAGAGGGGTGGCCTTCAATTGGTTTAAATCCTACCTTGATATGAGAGAGCAGTTGTTGAGGTCACTTTCACAGAAAGAGGCCAAAAAGAAATCAAAAACGAGTTATCACAAAAAAGACCAGTAGTATCAGGGTTTCCGCAAGGATCTATTCTGGGCCCCCTGTTAATTTTATGGTATATAGATGACCTCCCATTATGTCTTATGAACAACTTAGATGCTAAAATCACACTCTTTGCACATGATACAAGTATCTTCATTGCAGGGAAGGATGATGATAGCCTTCAGCAAAATATAACACCAGCTATAGTAAATGTTTTAAATTGGTTTAAAGTCAATAAGTTGGTTGTAAATGAAGAAAAAACAATAGCACTAAATTTTCAGCATAAGGCTTGTAGGAAAATGGAAAACCCTTGCATCAGAATTGGCCCCAGATTGATAAATTTTGAACAGCAAACTAAATTCTTAGGACTATAGGTAGACAAAAATTTAAGTTGGGACAAACATATAGAAAAGCTAGAAGAGAAGCTGAGCCGTGTTTGTTTTGTTTTACATCAGCTGAAGCCTCGAGTAGAATTTACTACACTCAGAACCTGTTACTTTGCTTACTTTCATTCACTAATATCATATAGACTACCATTGTGGGGAAATACTACAAATAGTAAGTTGATATTTAAGCTACAAAAGAAAGCATTACGAATTATGGTTGGTATTCCAAAAATGGAAAGCTGCAGAAATCATTTCAGAGATTTGAATATCTTGACCCTACCAAGTTTATATATGAAACAGTTACTGATCTACATGAAGGCTAATACTGCGAACTATGTCACGAATGCTAAAATACACACCCATAACACACGTAATAAAGACAAATTACACACCTATATTCATAACACAAAACTAATTGAGACTTCTGTCAAATATATGGGTTTAAAGCTATACAACCACTTGCCAAATCAATTAAAAAACATACCCTCTATAAAAAAGTTTAAGACAGAGCTACACAATTTCTTTAAAAAAAAGCAGTTTTACTCAGTAAATGAATACCTAGAACACAAATCAGGTAAAGCATAAATTAATCAGTTTGTTGTGCATAATTATACTAATGCATTCTATTTCTATTCTTGTTTCATGTGCCCGAGATTGGAAGACTCACCAATGAAGAATTTTAGCTGGCCAAAGCATTAAAATTAAGTGTAATTGTGTAAATTATTTGAAAACTTTAGATTGTAAATACCTCATAGATGAACTGCAAATATTGTTAAATACTGTAACTATATTGACAATGCCTGTAATTCTGTATGAATTCCTGTGGCTAATAAACATTGTATTGTATTGTATCTTAACTTACACATCTCTTCAATTTTTTTTAGAGATACCAGATTCTAGCAAGTTTTTTACAAACACGATATGTATGTGTTTCCCATGTGAGTCGGGTATCCAAATATAGTCCTAGCAGATTTACTGAACTGTGAATACTATTATGTAGAGAAAATAAAATATTTTCAGTTTTCGACATATTTACTGCTAAATTGTTTAATGTGAACCATATTTTTGCATTTTTCAAAGAGAAGTGCATATGTTGTTTTACTTCATCAATATTTTTGTTGCCTCTTAGTAAAGTTGTGTTGTCAGCATATAACATTGTGGCACAACGTAAGTTAAACTTAGTCATTTATATATATTAAAATAAGAAAAGCCCTAGCCCACACCCTTGCAGTACACCTCCTCTTACCGGAGCTAGAACCGATTTAGTGTTGTTCACCACTACCATTTGTTGTCTTTGGCCGAGATATAATTAATTTTAATCCATGTCCCCTGACTCTGTAGTATTTTAATTTGTTAATTGAAGTATTACGTGAGATGCAGTCAAAAGCTTTGGTTATATATATCAGAATAGCCCCTGTTGTCTTTTTTCTCAGTTTTTTATAATTTCAGCAATTACAAATTCAACTGCTTTTACAATCATAATCCCCTTTGAAAAGCAAATTGTTTGGTAAATAGCAAATAGTTGGCTGAAAAATATGTAGTTTCAAGTTGGTAAAAAATGCAAGATTCTACAACTTTGCTTACTATGGGTACTACTGTTATATGATGATAGATGGTTAGATCTAATCAACTTTGCTGAAAAAAAGTGTAATTTTTTAGATCTTGAGGCGTGTAGGGAAATACTCCCTGTAGGAGCACCATATTAATTAAAAATGTCAATGATATGACTATTGCTCTACTATAGCATAGCCCGCTTACATCCCTTTAAGCCTCGGCACTCAGTCGGATTCTTACGCACTTAAGCGACCGAGCGGTGTTTGCCTTTTTTGCCGCTTGGAGCTCTTAAAGATGACCCCTAAAGTGTCCCCTTGTAGCCGTCAGTGGTTTGCCGACATTTAGTTTTGTGGTGACAGTTGAACCAATTTTATGATCTCAAATTAGTACTGAAAGTGAATTTTACATGAAGTAGAGTATCCGTATTCCCATAAAAGCCCTGGGTTATCAGCGGGCGAGCCTGTTTTCAATATCCGCTTAGCGCCTCATGTATACCAGTTCCTCCCTCTCTCCCTCCCACCCAGCCGTATGCGTCAACCTGTATGCGCAAAGGTCAGTGTGTATTCTCATCTAGATGAGTGAACTTGGTTATCATGTGCTTTGTTGGGAACACTAAATCTGTGAAACTTATCAGCTAGAATTTAGTTAAAGAAAAACTAAAGCCCAATCTTCCAGAGAAGTCTGTTCTTGTGATAGACAACGCTTCATATCACAATGTGACCAGAGAAAAATGCCCCACAGCGAACACAAAAAAGCAGGATATGTGCAGATGACATGCTGGACGGCATCGAGGAACTTCCCCAATCACCTCACGCCTAAGCCACGCCCATTTGTGGTGAGAGTCGCTCCTAAGGTAAGCAATGCATTATGCCAGGGTTTTTACGGAAGTAATCTAACTTTACTGTTGACAACATTCTACGGTAAGCAAACAAGAAAACTGGCCTTAAATATGGGACAGTAAGAAAACTGGGTATAAATAAGAGATAATGTAAGTAATCATAAGTATGAGCACAACATGTCATTGTTTATTATTATTACTCTTACTCTTGTGCCATAAATGGTGGCAGTTCATTATCTAGAAAGTAGATTTTTCCATGACAGCTTTATAGTACAAACATTTACAATAGACACCACTATATTTCAAAGCTCTCTGTTTTTCCAAAGTCCAGGTCTCCGAATCATACATAGCAATGCTCCAAATGTAAGAATTACGTATTATATTATATTATTTTTATTATTATTTTTATTATTATTTTTATCATCATTATCATCAGCATCATTATAACAGCAGTAGTAGCAATAATTACAACAAACAGCATAGCAGCAATTATGAGCCCAATACTTTGTATTTCAGATGGTGTATTGTTGCGTACCCTTCTGTAAAAGTAAGAAAGGAAAATCAAAAGGGATCAGTTTCCATGAATTTCCAGTAGAAGAACTACGTAAACAATGGCTAAAAGCTATATCACGCTCTAATTTCGTGGTAAATGATAAATCCAATTAAAAAGTTGTGTGCAGTTTGCATTTTACTGAGGCCAACTATAAGTCAGGCTGTAAAATTAAACTGCTGAAAACAGGAAGTATTCCAAGCATTTTTCCGAACTATCCCGATTATAAATTAGTGAAACAAGCAACACCAAGGTAACAAATTTAAAAAATAAGCTTACACACAGAAAGCAGAAAACGGAGACGCAGTTCTAGCAGAGAAAGCGTTAACAGTGCTGCTGATGTTAATGTACTGGATCATGTCTAGAGATGCACGTACTCATAACTGCGCTGCAATTCAGACTGAGGAAGACATAATTTCCAAATTAAAGAGATTGGAAAGGGAGAATAACACCTTGAGATGTAAATTATGGGGAGCAAACAAAAGGCACAAAGAATTTGTAAACAAGCAGCAAGCAAATGAAGAAAGATTACTTTATTATAAAACCAATAATTTTCATAGATCAATTCAATTATTGATAAAAGACACCTTTGTACACTGCAACACAGCTTCCAGACACAATAATCGCAATATTGGGCGAATAGAACAACATTAAAGGTAATGTGAATTTCCGTCTTATAAGACCTACTAACGCATATTTTTAAACTGCTTTTAACTGTTTACTTACTTAATTTTTTTCTTTTCTTTTCTTCCTAGACACACTCGTTTCATGCAACAGTCCACTTATCACTGGCATATATAG
Organism: Mantis religiosa; assembly: GCA_030765055.1. NCBI lineage: Eukaryota > Metazoa > Arthropoda > Insecta > Mantodea > Mantidae > Mantis > Mantis religiosa. Next base: position 159,810 of record JAUKNK010000377.1, on the reverse strand, counting down.
GAGGTTTTATAGTTACAAAATAGCGGCCGAATTCTCTTGTGCAACCTGTCTTACTAAAGTGTCTTCCGCCAAGTGTACAGCATCCTTGTAAATCTAATATTCAAAAGGGACAAAAGCTCCCATCTCCAGAGCTTGTTTCTCTTTTGGCAGTTATAGAGAAATTTATAACAACTGCTGTGCCTAAGCTACCTAAAGTATGTGTGAGAAAAAGCCTGGAGGAATACATAATGCCAGCAGTGTAACATTGTTCTTAGCTCGTGTGTGCAAAGAACTGAAAGCATTCAGAACTGCTAAGTGAACTGATATGCAAACATTATATTCCTGTGATATTAAAGTGCATTGCTTCTGCAACAGCGAAAATGTTTGAAAAACCTAAATTCCTAAACTGTAAACAACTGCATCGGAAAGTTCTACGTCTGTAATGTCAACACACTGCAGCTGTACGCTGGAACAGGGTTGCAGTGGGGTCATCAGCCAGCGCCATATGGTGGGTAGTGGAGAAATCTGTAACTTTTAGACATAAATCTCCAGCTGGCGAGTGCCGAGGCTTAAAGGAATGTGAGCGGGCTATGATTATATACATTATATACTTTATTGTGCAGTTAGAAAAGCCATAAATGTGTTGAATATGGGATGCAGTTAATCCTTTGACTGCAGTGATGACCATTTCTGCAGAAACTTCATGCCAGTTAATAAGAGTTGGGGGTATATGGTATATTCACTTCCTTGTGAATATATTTTTATGCTTATGTGATTCCATATCAAAAATCAAGACTACTTTACACAAAATGTGAATATACGTTGCATAAATACTAGACAAAGAATGGACTTACACAAACCCAGTGCTAAATTGGCTTGTTTCCAAACAGGACCCGCTTTGATAGCGTAGATGGTAGCATGTCTGCCTCACGTTAAAGAGGTCCCGAGTTTGAATCTTGGTCAGGGTGAGTTACCTGAATAAGGTTGTTTCTGGGGTTTTCCCTTATCCTGAAAGACCAATGCCGGCTGACTCTAAGCTCTATGGACTGTGGGCTCATTTGAGCATCACTTCACCCATTCCATTCATCGTCCGATATAACTTAATGTTGGAGGACGTAAATTACACCAAAAAAAAGAGCATATTATGAATGTGTCAGAATATTCAATGTCCTTTCAAAGTATTTAAATTACCATCTTCAAGAAAAATGGATAAATATAGGTCTGCTCTTAAAAACTATCTATGCAGCAAGGCCTACTACTCAGTACAGTAATATAGGGACGATTGTTAGTTCCCTGTGCTATAAAGGGAATGTATTTTATCTCTGTATTGGTTTGTTGTATTGTTATCTCCATAAACAAATGGTTGTCACATTTTCTTGGAACGTGTTGGCACTTTTGTGCATGACTTATTTAAACCTAATTTCCTTTCCTTTTTCGATCTTATATGTCAATGGCACTGTGTTCAGGTATACTGGCGCTCAGTAATTGTATAATATTGTGTAGTAGTAGTACTCTTTAAAATGCTTTCCTTTTTCAGTCGAATGTTAGATGTTATATGTTTGATGGTGATAAAAAATATTTAAAAAGCATGTTTTGATGTATGGTGGCGGTAGTTAAAATTCTTTATGTCAATTTGGTTAGGTTGTTTTCTGTATGACATGTTCAATGTCCTAGAGCGCTGCTCAGTGATCGGATCAAACGAACAAAACGAAATTAAACAGCATTACATTGTATGCCAGTCCCTGTAAGTGTTGTGGCAGAGCCATTAAATTTTCAACAGTAGTTTGTAAACCATTCTGCCCACATTCATTACAATTCAAAAGTTTGAAAATATCATCCCATATGCCAGTAAGTACGTACCAACATGTAGTTCAAGAATCCAACTGAGTGAAGACTTTCTGCTGCATGGAGAATCTGTAGTTGCTAAAGCAATATTGACTTTTGATAGCTTCAGTTCACTTGCTGTAGACCTCACTTGAATGTTCTTTTATCTAGAGGGTGGAGAATCACACTCAGAAGTTTGCACCACAACCACTGAGGCACCTTCATTTTAAATAAATCGTGCTAAATTTGGCTTTCTGACAGCCAGTACTCGTTTCCTAGGTCTTTTTTGTATTTAAAACTCGTCTAACATAACTAATTCTGTTAGCCATTGTACAACTATATGTGAAAAATTCAAACTAAATAAAATGAGCTAACCTAAAAGTGTCAATGTTACTCTGACGTACTAACAGTCCTAAAATACAAACTAAAATGCCTTTTTGATTATTTTAATGCAGAACTCTACATCAACACACAAGAATACAACTTACGATGTTAAACAGAACACGT